>LSYV01000014.1:638868-656844 GCA_001584585.1 Gonium pectorale | reverse complement strand
ACAATGTCGTTCAGGGCGTGAACGACATTGTATACCTAAGACGGCAGCTGGAACGCGGGCGGTTTTCCCCATCTGACAACCCCGCTGGGACGTAAATTGTAGCCTCCCACCTTGGTGGGCCTTTAACACTGCGGTGGCGGGCGGTGTACAGGACTCTGACACCAGAGTCCTCACCACAGCCTGCCCCCTCAACACACGCCTCGGTGCACGACCGGGCGTAACATTATTATTGGGGTGCGTCTGCTCGTTTGCCTCGCTCGCCTGCCTTTTTCTGTACCGCCCGCCCGCCCTGCTGGAAACATCGCGCCTGCGGATGCGTATGCCCGTAGAGGCGTGCCTCCCCAATTGCAGCGTTTCCATTTTTCGGTGGCATGGGAATGGACGAAGGCTTCGCCGACAGCGGCACCAGCCCAACGTGTGAACGCAGGTTCACAAGCCCAAACCTTCTCCCAATCGATCCTTCCTAGCACGCTGTGCGTGTACATGTGATCCCACACCAGTGAAGTGTGCACGTACGCGGCGGAGCAGCCCACAGCACGAAGCGGCGCGCTTGCCTCCAGTCCCTCTCCCGCCGCCACCAGCCATCCAGCAGCCTGCGGCGTACCTGCACGCGAGCTGCGCAGCCAGCCGTCGCAGCTCAACCATGAGCCGCAGGGACGACGCGCGGTGAAATTGGCGCGCGGCGAGGGGTCCTGCGCGAACCAAGGATGGCAAGTTTGCGTGTTAACGGGGGACGGAGCCGCCAGGGTGTAGCTGTCACACGCTCGGGACGTCGGGAGGAGCCAACGCGCGAAGACCGTGTTATATATGGAGAATAAAACTAGTCGACGAGCGATTCACAAATAGCCGCCAATCGCCAATCAGTACCGATATTCTCACATCCATGCATTATTGAAGCGCAAAGCCACGCATGACGTCCAGGAGCGGAGGTCGCTCCACGATTACCGCACGAACGTCGACGTTGCTTCCCGGGCCGCACCTACCCGTAGCTCGTCCCTTCGTTTCCGCTCGCTGCACTCACCAGCGCTCTGAGGGCGTGCGTGGCGATGCGCAGCGGCCACCGACCGCGCCCAGACACCCACCGTCGTCAGCAAGCGACGCGGCAGCCTATGGGTGAAACAGGACGGGGTTTGCGACTGTGTGTGAAGATATGTGGGCGCAGTACGTGGAAATGACGGCGGCGCGCATCTGTGTGGAGCCCACGAAAGCAGGGAGCCATGTCCTATCTACGAATGCACCTGTACAAGTTCCCTAGTCAACTGCAAATGCACGTACTACGCTGCATAACATACATGCACTGCCATGCCCGCGGTCGAGCCAATCCATGTCTACGCTGAACACCATCCGTGCACTCCAAGCTGCTTCGGATAAGGAAGTGGCCCTCCCACCCACCGGCGCTCAAGTGCGTGGCCTCCGCCGTCACGCCCCAGCCACTCTTGAACAAGCTTCAGCACCGCATGCACGGCTCGTGCGTGGCCACAGCTGCCAGGCGGTCCTCCGCCGTTGCGCCCCATGCCGGACAGTGTCGCCAGCGCCGCCGCAGCAGCACGGCTAGCGAACGGCCACAGCTGCCAAGCGACGCTCCACCCGTCACGCCCCTTGCCGGCCGTACCCCAGCGCCGCCGCCGCCGCCGAATGGCCGAGGCCGCCAACGTGCAGTGCTCGGCTGCCTATAAGGCCACCCTCGCCTGAATGTGCGGGCGGACGTGGCAAACGAAGATGGCCAAGTCGCGTACAGATGCACCGCTAGATAGATCGCCCACCGCGCCAGGTACCGTCACCACCTGGCAGGCGGTGCGCTGCACGTGCGTGCCGACGCCTCTAACACAATGCGCGGTGGTGGAGGGTGCGCCGAGCCATCAATGCCCAACCGCGCAAACTACTGTGCAAACTGCTGCTAGCCATCTGCCCTCCTCACGGCGGCGGATGGACGGTGTCGTTCCGAAGGCAGCAGCAGGGCAGGCAGGCAGCACGTAGCAGCAGCAGGCACGGGTTGGCGTTGGACCAGGCGCCTGAGATGATGCAAGTCTGAGTACGCAGCTTGCAGAGCCATCAAACCCCTGCTGCCTACCTCCCACCACCTGGCACACTGGGCCCAACCCACGCACCTGCACACGCGCACGTGCAACCGTTCCCGGCAAGGACGTGAGTTCCACTCTCAGCTCCATAGAGGTGTGCAGCAGCGGCGTGCTGCGTTGAAGCCGAAGAGCAGGCAGGCATTGCTTTGGGAACCGAAGCGTATCCGATGATGGTCGGGCCGCAGCTACAGCCGGAATGGGTATCTCAAGGCCCCGAGAAGCTAGACTTGGCCCACACGCGTGGACACGCACGGAAGCCCCCAACTGGCCATTTCACCGACAAGCGCAGGCCGGATACTGTTCGCAGGCATACAGCTAGATAGAAGCTGTGCTTTTGTTATATTTGCACATTGCTTTAGCGTCACACTGCTTGCCCTAACTTACAGTTCCGAGATCCAATGACCGGGTTAGTTGTTGCTTGCCTTTCCCATCTTGCAGTCAGGCTACGCAATTAACGCAACTTTGCTCTCTCCCCTTCATCGAGAGCTCGGGAACAATCCTAGTCTAGGAGACGGCTTGAGTTCTGAGTCCAGTTTCATTTGCCTTTTCCGCCTGCCTTGACGTGCAAGTCGAGTTTCGTGAGATTCGAATAAGTTGACGATGCGGCTCCTCGATTTGCCCTTCGAGACACTGCTCCACATCATCTTGCACCTCGGCAGGGGTTCCGCGCGGCGTATGCCTCGTGGTGTCGAAGCCCGCGGGAGCTGCCCAGTACCTGCTACGCCGCTACGACCCGTGCGGTGCGGTCCCTGCGGTGTCTAGTGCCTGCGCGCCGCCTCTTGGCCGGGCCTGACGGTGAGGCAGCGGCAGCTGCTGCTGCTGCTCACACAGCCACCGATGCCCTGCTCCCTGTTGAGACAGACATACCCCAGCAGCTCCGGCGGGAGGGTGAGGCAGCCCTGGCACTCCAGCACGCGGTCTACGCACGGCGTTGGGGCGCGCGCCCAGACAGCCAAACGTGCTGCTCATGGCGGCGCGTGCGGGTCACACCGAGGTGGTTGAAAGCCGAGCGGACCTGCGAGCTGGTGCAGCTGCTTCGACACCATGGCGTGGGGGCAGCCAAGTAGGGAGACTTGCGTGCCACCCTGGGGCGCAGCCGCAATGGCGACCTTGCCGCAAGACTCGTGACCATGCTACCGGAACTTAACCTCTACGGAAACAAGGACATGAACGGGCTCCTACAGGGTGCCATTGCGGCGGGCAACTTCCGCCTTGCACATGTAAGCGTTCATGTGGGTATCCGAAAAATGACTATCATTGCCAATGACCGCAGCGTGTTTGCACGCATACCGCATGCCTGTCCGCTGTGCCACATGCCATCCACGTACCAGCTTGCTTGCTCCAGCGCCTGCAAGCGCTGGCTCCCATGGCAGGCAGTGATACCGTACGAAGTTACCTGTGTGTTGCCATGGCCTTCTTTCGGCACAACTGCTTGTTTTATCCTCCATCCCGCCGTACTCATTTATTTTTGCCATTCCTTGTTTGCCCACAATAGGAGCGTTTGAGCTCGCGAACCGTGCTTAAGCGGCATCAATTGATGGGCCTTGCAAGGATGACTTGGAGATGTTCAAGCGCCTGCTGCGGACAGAGCCGGCCCTTGCTGGCGAGGATCTGTTGATGGCCGTTGCCCGATGGCCCGTTGCAGGGCCAACAATCTACGGCACCTCATGACGTTGGTGCAACATCCGTTCGAGACTCCCCAGCTGAATGCAACACTTTAGGAGGCACTTGAGCACAAGTAAGCCGGAGGCGTGGAGACTTTGCCCGCCAGCCCTCTTTGGTGCACAGGGAGTGGCTGTAATAACATGCTGGTTTTTTTATTATGCCAGCCGTAATGATGAGATGCGCATTGGGAACCTACGACTTCACCTGGTATGTATCATGCGCCGTCCAAAGCGGCGCGGAACATGACCTGTTCGACTCCACGTACGCCCCTGTACGCGTCGTCGTGTCATTGCATGCCACTTTGGGATGGAGCCTGTGAGCGGCCGTGAGCGGGGCCATGTTGCATGTATCGTGACCGGGCTTGCTCTGTGGGCGGCCATGATGGGCGTGTGAAGGCGATGTAGCTAACCGTATACGCTGTATGTGGTAATGCGACGCTCTCCTTCCCCGATTAGGATCGGACGCTCATGGCCGCACGCCCGTGGCTGCCGCATTAAATGGTGTGCGCCGGCCGGTCGGTTACCGGTCCCCCGGCCCCTGGGATTGGGCCCATGCCCAAGAGATGCCGGCACTTATCGTCAGTCCCTCAAGAAGCGGGAAGAAAGGTGGGACAGCCGCGCCTTGAGCGGCTGTCGGGGCTGCCGGGCGGGGACTGTCATGTGGGGGCTCAGGGCACTTGCGTTTCTTGTCATGATTGACGTTGGTGACTAAATCCTGAGTGGAATTGCGGAAGTATGGGCGCCATAATGCGCGGCGTAGGCGCAGACGTTCTCCCCGCTTGCAACCCCGATGTCTGGGGGACATCGAGGGGCGGCAGCAGGGGGGCTAATTACGAGGTGCTGGCGTGGATACGTGCCTCTGCTCGCTTGCACCGCATGCGGCGCCCGACGGAGCTTGTCCGGTGACCTGTGCTTTTGTACTCAATAACGTTTATCTGAGTGATGAGAGTTGCTTCTGAGGCGCACGTACGGGAGGGCGTGCGCATGGGCATTCGCTGCGGTTACCGTTGTTGGTACAGTGTGCACCCGAGGCACGTCAAGGCCCTCGCTGCTGCTGTGTGTTTCCATGGGGATGGGGGTGCAGCTGCTGCTGGCCACGGTGCGCTGCACATCAAGATGCGGGAGGTGCTGGTGGCCTGGAGCGTGCTCGCCTTGCTTGCCATGCATGCGAAGATGCTCGGTAGCTGGGTTAGGAGGGCCACCGGTAGGGATTAGTAGCGTTGTGACGCGGCGTATGCCTTAACCCGCTGGCATCCTCTTCGCCAGGGAGTGGCTGAGGGCTTCGGTCTCGGTCCTTGCTTGACTCGGCACCGGTCCTTGCTTGACTCGGCACCGGACGTGCTTGACTCGGACTCACGTACGGCTGTATGGGTACCAGTCGTACGTGACGGCGCGGATCCGAACGAACCGAGAGCCATAGGTGCAACTGTCATGTGTGAAGCAGCATCCAGTAACATCGTGACGAGCTGTGCCTTGCCCTGCCCACCCCGTCCGGTGTGGGTGCTGGAACCAGCCTGTGGTTTCGGAGCTGGTGGGCGCACGCGTCGACCTGGGCAGCGCAGAGGGCGGTTAATGAGAACTTACGGAGACACGCCAGCGGATGGTGGTGCTGCTGCGGGAAGACGCGACGGCGTGGGCAGCAGTAAGGCGAGGCGTAGGGTGGGTGGACGCGTTTGCGCGTGCTGGTGGCTTGCTTCAATGCTGACAGTTGCCAGGTGGCCATCTACCGCCGGCGGTTGAAGGCGATAAGATCGTTGGTTCTGGTTGTCGGTTGGCTGTGGAAACGGGTTTCTGAGTGGCATTGTCTCTGGTCGTGCCAGGGGCAAGCATGTCAAGAGGGTGGCTTGTGTCCCCGCCGGGTCCCAGCCGGGAAGCTATCATGCATGCTCGAACGATGTCCGTGGTCGCAACCTCTGAGGGCATCTTCCGTCATCCGGCGCTGCGCGGAACAGGACCTGGCGGAGCCACGGCTTCAGCCCGCGCCGCGGCGTTGTGCAGCATGTGTGTCAGGCTGTGAGCCGTGAGGCTTATCGTGAGAGCCGTCCGCTGTGCATATGGCCAGGCGCGATAATGTGTATTGAGGGCAGTGCACAGTCCAGCTGTGGGTGGTCTCCCCCGGTCGCCACGCGCATGGCCATCATCACCGTACCTACCCCCTACGGACGGCCTTTACCGCATACACCCGGTTGTTGCTGAACATGGTGCTTGCCGGTAGGTCGCTCGGTCGTGATGGACACACACTGATTACTGCTCATCAGAGACCGTAGGTAGCGGTTTCCCGATCGCCCCTTGGATGGGGCGTTGGGGATAGGCCCAGGCCCCGGAGAGGCGTACCGGCTCAGCCGTTGCTAGGGGAGGGGCGGGGGCAAGAAGAGCCAGTCCCACGCCATGAGCGGCTGGCGGGGTCCATGCGTGGACTGGAGCAGAGGCGCCATGTACGCACGGTGCGGGCCGGTGCGTGCCACCCCAGTCTCTGGGATAGCGGGGTGGCGTGTGTTGGCGCCACGAGCTTCTGCCTGGTGCCGTGCATGTTTGTGCACCGCATGAGGCGACACCCACCCGAGCACCGCCGAGTCGCGCGAGTCGGTTTATCAGTTGGCTAGCGGATGACCATTAGCGAAGTTACAGGGGCTCTGAGGAGGCCGGGCCCGCGTTGAGACTGTCTGCGACATTCGCCCAGAATGGTAGGCCCCGTCGTGAGGGCCAGCTGCACTGAAGATGGGCTTGGTTGCGGACGAAGCCCCTGTTTTTTTTCGGTTGAAGTGCTACACGGCTGGCCGCATACAATTGTTGACTGAGCTTGCGGCATGCATGCCATGAGGGAAGGGTTACTGCCACAAGAGTTCTGACGCGTATCTGGAAGTACGCCTGCGCAGTATGTCGCATGGCAAACTCCAGAGCATTTGTTACCTTGCGCCATACGTACAGATTCGGTCAGGAACTGTTACGGCGCTGAACCTAGGCGCGTCTAGGCTTGGTTTCCGTTGTACCGCGGTGGAGCAAGAAATCAGGCGCCGCATGGACTGCGCATGCGCACTGCCCGTTTGTTCCGGTGGTATCAGGCTGCTGGTTGATTGCGGTTACAGCGCTGCGCGTCGCAGCCCCTCTGGGAATGAGCGCCGGGACTCAAGAGTCGGCGAGGGCTGTCCCCGTGGGTTTCATGTAGCTGTCAAGTCCTGGAGTTGAGCTGAAGTTGTGCCATGAGATGTGCTGACAGCAAGGGCTCCCATCGTTGAAACCTGATGGCAAGCGATAGCAGCGCGAATCCGGCTGCCTAGTTGTTCGCCAGGCGCCCTAATGCTGGAAACGTCGTCGCACCTTCGGGTGAGGTGGCTTCCCTGTTTCTTGTTTCTGTAAATGCAGTTATGGGAGTTGAACCGGGCACCCGTCGCACTGTCGGCCCTGATCCATGACCCTACGGCCGCCTTACCTGTGACAGATTGCACCCCGTATGATCCGTTGTATATGATCCGTCCGGCGGCAAGCCAACTTCGATTACTCAAGCCTCTCAACAAGCTAGGCTGGCTTCTCGTACGTATTATTGCGTCCAATTGGCGGACCAAGCTCGGCATAACCGGCAGCGATGGACGTGGTGGGCCCACCGCCGCATGCGGCCGAAATGGATACCGGTACCGCATTTGCATGTATGGCGACCGTGTCTTGATATGTCCCTGTCCGCCCGTTGCGCCGCCTACCGATTAGGCACTTGCTGCGCTGCGTCACCACGCGTCAGCCTTGCTATCTTCCTTGAGAGGTAAGTAGGAGCCTGTGTAATTCCAACCCGGCTCAAGGGAATGGAGTGTTCATGGGGCACGCACGTATTCCAGGGCAAAATACTAGGGATCTGCGAATTTCCCCTGCCCCTGGGCTGTCTTCTATTGCAAAACCCGCGTAATTGCCCCGTGTCTCGAATTAGGAAAACGGGTCCAAACTCAGGCCGATTAAAATATCCTAATCAAGATAGCAAGGCTGCCACGCGTGGCGCCTTGGGCCCACAGTGCAGTGAACGCATCGCACGCACATCGCCGCTCCCGCCCTTCACCGCCCCCGTGCCGTTACCCTGGGCCCACGAGCCTTAGTCGCACGTACGCGCTGTGATATAGATGGATATAGGCAGCGGCGGCAGCGGCGACAGGGTAGCAGGGTACTGCTATCCGTCGCCGGGCTGCCCTCCCCACGCTACTTAAGCCTCAAGGTGTCAAGCGAGCCCAGGCAGGAGGCTGCTGCTGCTGGAGAACAATACACGTAAAGGGTTAGTAAAGAACCCCAAAGTGCCCGTTCAAACCGGAAGCACATCGACTAACTATAAGACAAGGTCCGTATACTTAATAACGCCCCGGCTTCGCCTAACAGCAACCTGGCAGTACAGCAGCAGGTTTCGTTCAGTACCGGCGACCCGGCCCGATTGAGCCGATTCCGGCATTCAACTTTTAGATGTACACGATACTTTACATAGCAAACATCAGCAAGATAATGGGCCCGCGGACGCCGTTTAGCCAAGCGTCCCGAAGCGCGACAGTTGTTGTTTACCTGCTGTTTATAGCATTACTTGCTTCCCGTTTTGTAAGATCAGATGTCTTGGAGGGCTTCGAGTGCAGTGGCTGTGCGAGCAACGCGCAGTGGACGTCGTCCCTCTGGCCATTCCTAACTGCCGGAGTCTCCACGAGCGAGTGCAGCCTAGGAGCAAGGAGCGGGAGTGGAATGGCCTCCTTCTCTGGAGGGCAGCTTGCGGAAACGCGGGACCTCATGGTGACCAGCGCCACAGTCACTGTGTCGTTTTGGTACCTCCTCTGCGACAGCGCGTCCGTAACCTTCAACTACTCCACCGACAGCGGTAAATCTTGGACGTAAGTTGGCCAAGGCCGTTGGTCCGTCGCTTGGCTGGGGCTGTGACAGTTACACACATCGCGCGCGCCGGTATCTTGTACCGCAGCGTGCGCTAACAGGGGCTGGTGCCGGGCTTCCACATAGGGACGAATCGTGGCAATCCCGATTCATGAGGATCATGCGTATTCCGGGGTTGGCGGCACAAGAAGTTGGTGATGGGTTGTGGCCATGCCGATAACTGTTGGCACCTTGCTCGGGGACGGTGGGGCCTGACACTTACCTGACGGCAGGCACGTTTCTTGCAGTGATAGCTTGGCTGCAACCGTCAGTGAACATTCAATGGTCGTGCGCATCGTTGTACACAAGCACGTACGGAATGCCGCGCGCTTGGATGAACTGCGCCACGTCTGCGCATGCTTCCACAGATTAAGCGCCTATGCAGTCCGTACTGTAGCACTAGATGGCCGCTGACTTCGGCGCTTATGGCGCCTGCTGCTGCATACCGGCATACCCGGATCGCCCCGCACGAACGTCTCTCTGAATGGGTGTCGGCAACGGCGGGCACGCGTGGCAATGCACAAGGACCATGTCTGCCGTACAACACTTTGCACCGTGCGTGCGCGACTGTGAAGCTTCACTCGATAGCAATCGATCGATCGTCCATAGCCCAACCTCGGTTTCGAATTTATAAACCAGCTGAAGATTGCGCTTCGGCCATGTGCACTTGGTTCCGTGTCGTGCGTGCTGTCGTTGGACTGTGCGCATGCTCGTCGGCGCCCCTCTCCATCCAGTTTTACCAACCTTCCGTAAAGCTCCTACTGCCTTGCCCCGCTCCACCGCCGCCGCCTTTCGCCCGCAGCCAACTCCTCAGGACCGGCACCACCCACACGACAGGGTGGGCGTACCTGACGGGCAGCTTCACACCACCGGCATCGTCCACCGGCGTCCGGATGCGGGCCTTCACAGACTACAACTCCTTATCATCCTCAAACTTGGCTATTGACGACCTGGTGATCGGCGGCGCGAACCTCACAGCTCCAACGGTGGCATCCTCAACTGACGGCGTCACAGAGGGCTTCGAGTGCAGCGGATGCGCGGCGGGCGGGGAGTGGAACTCCCAGGTCTGGATCTCGCACACCGCCGGTGTCTCAACCCGTGAGTGCAGCCTCCCGGCGCATTCGGGTGCGGCCATGAGCACCTTCTACGGCGGTCAGCTGGCGGAGACGAAGGACTTCGCAGTCACGAGTGCCATCCTCCAGCTGTCGTTCTGGTACCTCCTCTGCGAGTCGGCGTCCGTGACGTTCAACTACTCGACCGATGGCGGCCAGTCGTGGACGTGAGTGTGTACGGCGTCCACGGTGATAGCTAGGTAGCGGCCACCAGGGATACGGTAGGCGGGATAGGCGGGATGGGAGCATTGGGCGGGATGGGCGAAATGTGCGGGATGTGCGGGATGTGCGGGATGTGCGGGATGTGCGGGATGGGCGGGATGGGCGGGATGGGCGAAATGGGCGGGATGGGCGAAATGGGCGGCTACGAAACATTCACTCAGTGCACGCCATCAACGCAGCCCCGTCCCTGCCCTGCCCGGCCATTTCCCTCCGCCAACTGCAGTTACCTCCATCGGACCGGCACCTCAGAAACTACGGGCTGGAAGTACGCAAGCGTCAGCGCCACGCTGCTGCCTGTCGGCTCGGCAGCCGTGCGCATCCGGATCTTCACCGACTACAACTCGCTCTCGAGCTCGAACCTGAACATCGACGACCTGGGTATCAACGGCGCCAGCTTGACCGCGCCCTTTGCGAGTCCCCCGCCGCCGGCGACAAGCACCAGCGTGACTGAGGGCTTCGAATGCAGCGGCTGCGCGGCCGGCGGGCAGTGGGATTCCGGGCTTTGGCCCTACATCACCGCCGGAGTCGCCATCAGCAAGTGCAGCCTGGCGGCGCACTCGGGCACCGGCATGGGCAGCTTCAAGGGCGGGCAGCTGGCGGAGACGAGGGACCTGACCGTCACCAGCGGGACCCTGACCGTATCCTTCTGGTACCTCCTCTGCGACAGCGCGTCCGTAACCTTCAACTACTCAACCGACAGCGGCAAGTCTTGGACGTAAGTGCTTGGGCCCGTCGTGCGTACGACGTTGCCATCGTGAGCGGGCTGGTCCGATCCTGCCTGTGTGGCACGTCGGGGCGCGTCTCCCCGTACCTATCTATGATGTGCGTCTCACAGGTTGAATAATAATGAGCCGCCTGTCTAGCCATTGCGCATTCATGCGTGTATACCCAATCCCCGGCACAGCTGGGCCCGGCGCCCCTGGCGTGGGGATAGCTTGTTGGGCCGGAGCCTACGTGTGTACATACGTGCTCACCTCCCGCCAATACTCGATCTCGTCTTCCCGGATCCATGCGGCGATGCATCAGTCAAAGGGCCCCATAATATATTTCCTTGTTTTCGCTGCTGATGCCTTTGTCTTTCGTCATATCCCGCCGTCGCTAGTTGCCGCGTCACGGTTCGCCCAACCCAATGACGTCGTCACTTGCTACCGCTGACCGCGTGTTTTGGACGGTTCCTGGCACGTGCACGCAGATACCTTGTGAGGACCGGCACTTCGGGCACAACAGGCTGGAAGTACAGCAGCACCAGCGCTGTCCTGCCTGCCGGCTCCGGCGCTGTTCGCATCCGTATCTACACGGATTACAACTCCTTGTCCTCATCAGCCCTGGCCCTAGACGACCTGACCATCAGCGGCGCCAACCTGACCGCGTCGACGCCCTCCGTCACCAGCGGCGGCGCGTCCGAGAGCTTCGAGTGCAATGGCTGCGCCGCCGGCGCACAGTGGACCTCCGCCCTCTGGCCGTACTTCACCGCTGGCGTGTCCACCGCCGAGTGCGACCTCAAGGCGCACTCAGGCGCTGGCGGTATGGGCACGTTTTACGGCGGGGACCTGGCGGAAAGCAGGGACCTGACAGTCACCAGCACGACCCTGACGGTGAACGTTTGGTACCTCCTCTGCGACAGCGCGTCGGTAACCTTCAACTACTCAACCGACAGTGGCAAGTCTTGGACGTAAGTAGTATGAGAGGATGGCGCGGTCGGCCACGTGCATACCCGTCCGCAAGCTCTTGTTATTTAGGGTTGAAGTAATCGAAGGCTCTAGGCAGGGTAGGCAGGCACAATGCAGCGGAGAAGGCGGCGGCAACGCCGTACATACCGGTTTCACGGCAGTTGCTGCCCGGATACATTCTGGGTTGGGTAATCCGCATGCTGCGGTTTGATCAGCGGGAAATAAGGAATGAATTGCCGAGGATGGAGGGGCGGGTGCGTGCCTGTGCACCTGACCGCTGCTGCCTGCTGTGCATGCGCCGTACTTGACGTGCGTACATGCCTCCCTGTTTGCCCCCATTGCCGAGCCGGTGTATGTTTCCGACTGCGCGCGTGCGCAAAGCCGCGCGCTTCATCAATTTCCTTTCGGCAGACGAATGAATTGAGCGCCGCCTTGCTCTTGCTCCCGCAGTTACCTCTACCGAACTGGCACTGCCGGCACCACGGGCTGGAAGTACGCGACCGTCAGCGCCACCCTCCCAGCCGACTCGGTTACCGTGCGCATAAAAATCTATACCGACTCCAATTCGCTCTCCAGCTCGCACCTGAACATTGACGACCTCTGGATCGGCGGCGTCAATTTGACGGTCCCTTCCACCACACCGGCGTCCTCTGGCGGCACCGGCGGCAGCGGCGGCCTTCAGGTGGCTGAGGGCTTCGAGTGCAGCGGCTGCGCCAGCGGCGCCCAGTGGAGCTCCCAGACCTGGGCGCTAGGAACGGCGGGAGTCGCCACCAGCGGCTGCGACCTGCCAGCGCACTCGGGCTCGGGCATGGGCAGCTTCAAGGGCGGGCAGGTGCAGGAGACCAAGGACATGGTCATCGGGAGCGGCACCGTGTCGGTGTCATTCTGGTACCTCCTCTGCGAGTCGGCGTCCGTGACGCTCAACTACTCGACGAACGGCGGCCAGTCCTGGAGGTACGCACGGCGCACATGAGGTTCCGTACAGTGTACGGCATGCACATACGGATGTGTCCTGCTAGCTAGCAATCAACGAGCGAGGCGCTACGATGCGAGTGTAACGCGCAGGTCAAACCGTCCTGGCCCAAACGAATGGCACTACTGTGCCCTTGCCAGCACGCAACCCAACACACGGGCCTCTCATCGGGCCTATGGTACTGCAAAGCGTAGCGTCGTGATTCCTTTAATCCAGCATTGCGATCGGAAAGCAACGTATGTCTCGCGTATCCACCCATGCGTCGATATGTGCGTGCGCTTTGTGTATCCGCATGCCTTTGTCTTCCATCATACCTACCTTTCGTCTACGTACGTGCCCTTGTGCGCCTGCAGCTTCCTGCTCAAGACCGGAAGCTCCAAAACCACCGGCTGGAAGTATCTGAGCGGCAACATCAACACGGCTGCGGTGATTGGGGCCCTGCTGCGACTGCGCATCTTCACCGATTATTATTCCTTGTCATCCTCAAACCTCAACATAGACGACATAACAATCAGCGGGGCTGGGCTGGCGCTGCCGCCGTTGCCGCCAAGCCCGCCGCCTCCGTCGCCGCCACCGCCGCCGCCACCCTCCCCGCCGCCCTCCCCGCCGCCGTCGCCCCCCTTGCCGCCCTCCCCGCCGTCGCCGGCACCATCGCCGCCATCACCACCGCAGCCGCCTCCCTCCCTGCCCCCACCGTCCCCGCCGCCTCCCCCTCCGCCACCCTCGCCGCCGCCGCCATCCCCGCCGCCCTCACCACGACCGCCATCCCCGCCGCCCGCGTTGCCTTCCCCGCCCTCGCCGCCACCGCCACCCAGGCTGCCGCCCTCGCAGCCGAGCCCTCCGAGGCCACCCTCTCCTCCCACGCCGCCGTCTCCAAAGCCACCACCACATCCCTCCATCCCCTGGGCTCCTCCCTCGCCTCCTCCCCCGATGCTAATAATCGCCACAGCGCCATCAGGCGACAACTCAAGCAAGACCGAAAAATTTCTCTACATCATCTTGCCGTCAGTCATCGTCCCCGTCATAGGCATCATTGTCACCATCTGGCTGGCCTTCAGGAACAAGGCCGCAATAGTGGCCCCTAAGCAGTAGCCGCCACGCCTGATCGCTCGCTCATTCGGTTTGATTTGTTTCTTCCACTCCTGCACTTCCGACAGCAATAGGCCAAACAATATGGCGGTCGTCCAACCGTCAATCAAAGAGACATTCATTGCCTGTTCATTCGTGCATGCGAATTAGCATAGGCTCACCTGGGTGCTTGCGAGGTGTGCTTGCGTTTATTTGTCGCATAACCGCCGCCACGCACGGCTCGCGTGCCTATGACGTATGAAGCGCTCCCGGATGGTTCCAACGTGCCACCAATCAACGGCGGTCGTCTGGCGGCCACAGGGTCGTCGCGACCTCGTTCTGGGATGGCCGGCTCGCCCTGCGCAGCTGCGAGCGTGTTCATAAAGCCTATGCGTGCACGCACGTGCGTACGTCTACGTGGACAGGCAGGGGCGGTGGGCGGGCGGTGTTCGCTGGCTCGTTTGTGGGCTCGGTTCAAAGTTTTTGCTGCGTGCTGAGTGGGTGGCTGCTGTCCATAATGATCCGCGGGCGGGTTCGTCAGCTGTCGGCCGCGCCGGTCGTCCTTCGTCAGTCCTCAGCTGTGCATGCATCACGCACATTAGTGACGCCGCGGTGAGCAGGCGCGGCACGCACATGAGTTTCATGATCCCAAATGACAGGCAGGACAGGCAGAGCGTTCGTTTTCCTTGCGTCCCTTGATTGCTTGATGGGCCCGCCCATGCTGGCGTACTGCATCAGCGGTAGGTGCACAAACAGACAGTTCTGCGCGCGGCAGCAGGCGCGCGTGTGGAAGGGGCCAGATCGAGTCGTTGGCTAACGAGCGTTCACGCACGGCGTGCGCTCGAGTTGTTACCCAGCGAGTTAGTTGCTAGACATGAATATTTTTGCTATCACGGGCGACCTCCTGACGTTGTCGGTACACACCTTGTCTAGCTATACGCCCGGCGCGCATCGATCTTCCACCTGCATTACACTAAACTGGTTTATGGCGTTAGTTGTCGTCATCAGCTGCTTTACTCAAAGCCACGATGCGCTCTGTTGCTGGCCGAATGTTAAATGTTTGGCGTGTTTATTATTGCTGGCTACGGGGCTGCTTTAACAATGTGCACGTGCACATCCACGCACGTCAACCTAGTAGTGTCACAGCGCATACGCGCGGCGTGGTGCGGCAGTGTGTGGGTGTGGTATGTGCCTTCATCAATCATCCCATCAAATTATGACGTACGGCGGCGGTGTGCGAGTGTGGCGATTGCCGCCTCGGTCTGCTCCCTGTTGATTGTTGTCGTGATGGTCCCTATCTTTGTGCGTCGTCCCATTGGGCGCGCGTACGCCCCGCCGGGCGCGGGGAGGCGCATGGATGGTGCAAACTATACCAACTTACGGCATGATAATGTGTCAAACGTTGCGTGTTCCATTGATCATAACTATGCCCTAAAAAGTTGCCTGGCTACATGTTCGTACGCCCGTTCTCGCTATGACGCTGTCCCGCCCTCTGCATTTGATCGAGACTCGGTTGTGCGCGGCATCAACCTACCCGCCACGTACGGCAGCAGGATTTCTTGTCGTTATATTCAGTTTGCTGTCTGTTTATGACATGCAACGCCGCCCTCTCTGTTACTTTTCCAGGGTTTCATCCATTCGGAGCAATGCTGGGTACCTTGTTGGATACCGTTCGTTAGGGGCCGGCGGGCCTGCTGCTGGCGGCTGGCCATGCGGCTGACACTTCATATGTGTAATAGGGACTACATGTCTACCTTTAAATAGTCAGCAGCCAGCAGCTCCCTGGATGGATGGTGGCGCCATTAAACACAGTGTCAGTTCCTGTGACGCGCCAGTTGAGTTGGCGCAGCGAAGATTCCGTGTATCTATGTCCGCGCGGGGTGGGAAACCTCGAGGACTGAGCTCAGACAATTCCGCCGCAAGTTGTTGCGTTTACAGTGACCCGTGGGTCGGTCGGACAGCTCGATGCGATTCATAGTAGTCAATGTGCGGAAGGTGCTCGATACCTTCAGCTCACCCGGCGGGATTCCACGGAGACCTCTATAGAAGGCTGAAGGGCTGGCTGGACCGGCACTGCATACGGCGCCGTTGCCTCTGCCTGCTGCTGCTGATAGTGCGAGGTCACATTCCAGCCAGCCGTTCCTTACCTGCAAGTCGGGACTGGTTACATCAAGGGTTTTCCTCTGACCATGCTATGGTTACAGGTTACATACAGGTTCCTAGTTCGTAAAAGCCGGGGGGGGGGCATGGCTGTCTTACCTGCCTATGATTGCCAGACTGAGCCCTTCGTCCCGAATCGAATGAAGGTGCGGTCTCTGGCCTCCGTGTGATGAGTGTCACCGGTCCGCTCGCTCGTGCTCGCTGTCGCTGCGGCCGCTGACAGCGGCTGTCGCCTCCACACGGCCGACGGCTGCAGTGTCAAGGTCCCTGGCGTCCGTGCTAGTGTCGCTGGTCCGCTCGCTGCCAAGGCCGTCACCGCGGCCTCTGGCAGCGGCGGTGTCAGTGCCCCCGGTCCGTCCGCTGCCAAAGCTGCCGGTGCGGCTGCTGCTGGCCTCGGTGTCGGCGCCGCTTATCAGTCCGCGCGCTGGCGTCGCCTTCACACACTCAGCCGCAGGCCGCGGTGTCAGCGCCGCCACGGCCACTACCGCAATAAGTGGTCAAGTAAGGTAATGAAATCGCCAGTGACCGGGCCGGTACCGCCGCCATGGCCAGTGGCAACGGGGATGGTGACGCCAGCGAACGTACCAGTGGCGCTGACACCGCCGCACCGGCAGCTTCGGCAGCGGACGGACCCGCGGCGCTGACACCGCCGCACCGGCAGCTTCGGCAGCGGACGGACCCGCGGCGCTGACACCGCCGCACCGGCAGCTTCGGCAGCGGACGGACCCGCGGCGCTGACACCGCCGCACCGGCAGCTTCGGCAGCGGACGGACCCGCGGCGCTGACACCGCCGCACCGGCAGCTTCGGCCGCGGACGGACCCGCGGCTCTGACGCCACGGCCACTGGCCATACCGACGGTTTCGGCAGCGGACGGACCGGCTCCTGTACGGGGCCCCGCCGGTAGTCCCTCCGACGGCTCGGGAGCGGTTAGAGAGAGAGCAGCAACCCGGGCGAGAGCGAGAAGGCAGAAGCGCTGGTAGCGCGAGCCGCCTTGCTGCGTCACAGCGTCCCCGTAGCCGCCGCGGGCAACCTCCTCACCGCTCAGCACCGGGACTCGCTGCGCTATGCGCACGTGCGGTCTGGGAACTACCGCCCGCAAGAGCTGCGGCTGGCCCCCAGGGACTACGTATACTTGCGACGCCTTGACCCCGCTAACACCCTGCAACTCTTCTGCTGGGCCGGGACACCGCCCGCGTCCGCCGCCGTGTCGGGGAGCTGGTGCCTTGCCACCTTCCCGATATTGACCCGATCGAGTCGACCTGCCGTGCGAGGTCTGCGCCTCACCCCGTGATGAGAGCACCATGCTGCTCTGTAACACGGGTTGGCATCTGGGCTGACTCACGCCGCCCCTGCTGGCGGAGGTCCCCGCGGGCAGCTGGGTGTGCCCGTCTTGCACGGCGCTCGGGCGGGCGGCGCCTTAGGGTCCCGCGCCGCAGCGGCCCGAGCCAGCTCCCTTGCTGTTCCCCAACGCCGCCAGCCACCCGGCGGCCCGACGACGAGATGGCAGCGCACGACGCGCGGTGCGTCGCCAGGGTTGTCCGTACCGGGAAGGGTAAGAGCCAGCGGGAGCAGGAGGTACGGGGCACACTGCGGTACAAGGGCGCACTGCGGTGGCCCGAGTACTTCCAGGTGGAGTGGGATAACTGCTCGAGGGAGTCAATGAGGCTGGCGGTCGCCAAGCGCATCCTAGTGCCGCCGGAGAGCGCAGCGAGAGCGAAGCGGACGGGCAAGAAATAGAGACGAAAGGGGGATGTCCGGCTCAGTGGTGGGGCTGCGCAGCGTGCGTGCAGGCGCCCCAGCAGGGACGACTGTGGCTGGCAGCGTGCGCCAGCAGGGCGGGGGAAGGGCGTGCGCAGCGTGCGTGCATTGCCTGACCCAAGTAGTAGGATGAGGTTCCGTGGGGCCGCGCACTTGCAGCTCGGGTCGCCAGGTTGATTAGGTAGTTACGTGCGCTCCACCCGGGCTTAGCAGGGGACCGCCTTGCGTCAGTGCGGGTTGCCCATGCCTCAGGCATTAGTTTAGGCAAACATCACGTACAAGCCGGTCTTTGGGGGGGGGGCGGGACTTCACATGCCTTGAATTGTACCCGCCCGCCAGGGGGTACAATTCCCTGCCGCCCGCCCTACTGGAAACGTCGCGCTTTC
>LSYV01000014.1:603806-634754 GCA_001584585.1 Gonium pectorale | reverse complement strand
TGAGGGCAGAAAGGCGGATCGGGGGCGCTGGAGGTAGGGTGTGATGGAGGGTTGGGTGGGTGGGTGAAAGGTTACCGCCCCGGGTTAGTGTGGGCCGGATGAAGAGCAAGTTTCAGCACTTCCGCCGTCTATCACTGGGTATTCCGGGATATTCCTTTGCTTGCTTCAGATTGGCTAGCTCGTCGCAAGGAATACCGTTCAGTAGTACTGCTACACAGTGGCTGGTTGTCCTGAACTAGGAAACGGTCTATCCACATATAGATCACACTCCGCCCAGTACCTGTATATGATTATTTACTTCCCGGCGGGCTCGCACGCACGCCGGCGGCAGAGGCGGCTATTTTCACTTACTTTGCAACAACGACCGTCGACTTCGTATGGCATACAGTTAAAGTCCTCTTCCTTATCAAAATGGGTGCCGCAGCCTCGAGGTCGTTCTTAAGGACAAGCTGGTGTTCCGATCTTCGCGACCCAGCGGTGCCGCAGCGGCAGGCAGGCGCCCTTCTCTAATGCAACTGTCCTCCAACCGGGCAGTTTCACTGCTTTGGAAGGACAAGAAGATGAGCTCGACGACGTGGGGTCACAAATCGTGCTCAGCTACCAAATAGTAGAGACGGGCGCAAAGGAGCTGGGCGGCGACGGCACTGTGATGGCCATGAAGGCGTTCCTGCAGTCCCAGGGCTACACGGTCTTCGTGGGGGACAGCTCTGGACGGGGTGGCGAAACACTGGGCCAGCGTGTTCAGGACGACGCCGTTGTCGTCGGATGCTCTGCCTTCATCGCCATCTGTTCCCCAACGTAGGTCTTTGTTTCAGGGGGCTGGGCCGGCGGGTGGAGGAAGGGTGCATGCCAGATCTTTGCGCGTTACTAGGTGGTGGGCGCCTTCACTGGGGGGCCAAAAAGTTTCCATGGATGCTGTGCAACTGCATCTTCTGGTATTTGTAGCTAGGCGAAGGCCCCTTGCTACATTTCCCACCCCCTCTGAACGGCACGTCCTCGGGAACTCTATGGCCGTCCACAAACCTCTGGGGCGGTGCAGTTGTACGATCTGTTGTACAACTACTACAACTGCATATCTAACCGACTTAGGTGGACCCTGTCGCTGTGGCTTGCGCACGCTATCAGCGACTGCGCTGTACCACACAGTTACTCAGCCCTGCTTCACCTGCCAACCGCGCATTCCACCTCAGAGAATCCGGTCTCGATAATAATGTAAGGCCCCCAAAAGGCCACCTAGGATGCTGTGCAACTGCATCTTCTGATCTTGTAGCTAGGCATAGCTAGGCCCCTTGCTACACGCACAGCCGGGGGCGGGGTCAAGAGGGGTCTCAACAGGGGTCATTACAGGAGCAGATCCGTTTCGGGGTCTGGCTGCCGTTGGAGACGGTGGCATTAGTGGCCACAGAGCTTTCGGGCGGTACCCCAGTAGTGTCGGGGCCCTGTAACAATCGGATTCTAAAAAGCTGACGATCTCACGGCTATGTGGTGACCTGTGACGAGTACAGGAGGACAGGAGGCAGGACGGCCTACGGCATGGCGTCGTCAGGGCATATGGACAGGATATGATCTAGCTATCTGGTTGGGGCACGCGCCCTCCAAGCTTAAGTTGTGCTGCGTGGCGGCGCTTGCCGCTGAGCCTTGGGCGGGAGGCAGGGAGGGTGGGAAGGATGCGAAACGGAGAATGATGATAGGGGGGGGCGCGCTCAAGGCGGATTGTAATGACGAGCGAGCGAGCCTGGGAAAGTAGCGTGGCAGAGTCCGGAGCCAGGCAAGCCGGTGCAAGCGGCACATGATGACATGATGAGCGCCCCGCTTGCTCCCTGCATTATGTACCGCTGCAGCAAGTGGAAGACTGGCAGCAAGTGGAAGACTGAGCAGAGTACGCGTACGCGTGTGATAAAGAGCGCGCCACCAAGCCTGGGATAAGTTTGCCGAATGTGGTTGCAATTGGGTGTGCATGACTTACGACGGACGAGTACTCGTACCTACCCTGCTCGGAACTAGTTAGGATGGTTCCGTAATATATAAAAAGGCCCGCCCGTGTCGACAAAGTTCAGGTACAAAGCACAGGCAGCTGCGTGGGCTGACGGTGTCAGGCCGTGCCCCCGGGAGGAGGGTTCCGAGGGGCTCGCTTGGTTCCCCGAAAGCCGCTTCTTGGTGTATGTGGGGCCTAGCGGAGGCAAAGAGCAGGCAGGGGGGCAACTACCGCGCTTCAGCAAGCTTTGTGCGTGCCGCTTAGCATAGCCTTGCTTGGGCAGGCGATGGCAGCATTATGGCTTGCTTATGCCCCATGGATGGGGCAGCCGAGCGAGGAGCAATAGGAGCAAGGATAACGGAGTAGCGAGTCTGAATGGGTCATGGGTACGGCGGGCGATGGGCGGCCCGTGCCCCCGTCGCATGGGCGGCCAAAGGGAAAGGGGCCGGCATACAATGGGCCTCATCAGGATGCGGTGCATTGCATCGATCGTGGGTCAAGGGCGGTGTGAGGGGAACTGCTGCTGGGAGCAGCAGGTAGGGGACGACGAGGCGTGGGCGGAGGTTGCGGCCGATGTAACAAAGGGGAACAGGAACAGGGGAGGTGAGAGCCAATAAATACCCAGATAGCTAGCGGGCCAAGTACCTTGATGAGAGGAGGGCAGCGTGGAAATAAGGGCTCAATAGAGAAGCTTGCCCAGCCAGGTTATTAGCGCTCAGCCCGCCGGGTTACGTGCGTAGCAGCCGCCATGCCATACGGCCGCTCCATGCATGCATGTAGCGGGCGGCGGCGAACGAAGGCAGCTACGAGCACAGGTAGTGCACATGGAGCTAGCCGAAGGAAGGGATCCTTGTAGCTGGGCGGCGGAGGGGAAGGGGGCTTCGGAACGGTAGGTAGGAAAATACGAAGAGGCACATGCGAATGAAGTGCTCCGCCGAGCTTGGACAGGAGATAGACCGGGTCAGGGTAAAACAAGTAAGGGATGACCCATCCATGGGGAACATGGGACGGGTGAGACGGGCACTCCATATATAACACGTGTGCGCTTGCAAACGGACACGGGAGTGGGTGGGTACAGGTGCAAGATGAAGACATGCTGGCGTTAGGACCAATCTGCAGGGATGGGGGTGTGTGGGCGGGGACGACTACTGCTGCTGGGTCTTGCTCTTTCTTGGTGCCAGTTGCCAGGTAGGACCACGTGGACCGTCATGCCGGTCAAGCTCCTTGATCCACGTGACCTGGGCTAGGCGTGTTCTCCTTATGCCATCCTCTATTGTGTCCATGTGCAACCCAATGCAGATACGGTGCCACTGAGTGGACGTTTAACGAGTTCCAGCTGGCGGACAACAAGAAGAAGCCCATCCTGCCCGTGTGGCACAGCGGGCCCTACCCGCCGCCCAAGTTCGAGCGCTTTCTGAGAGGCCGGCGGCGCGTGCCGCATGGTCACAAGCCCCTGGTGGAGTGTGACTTCGGGGACAGCATGCAGCAGCTGCTGGCCAGCCTGCGCCGCGAGGGCTGCCTGCCACCCAACCAGCAGCAGACCCCAAGATCGCTGTCTTTAACAACCGGGAAGCCACTCCAACAGCACCTGGAGGAGGCAGCAGACCCCTCCACGCAATGGGACGAGGGGCAGCAGCAGGCAGCGGCAGCAGACTCGACAGGCCCCGCTGCCATAGCCGCGGCAAGGCTCCAGCAGCAGCGGAAGCAGCCCACGCAGGGAACGGTAGCAGCTCCACGGACGCCCAGCAAAGCGACAGTGCCCATGATGAGCTCGTCCCGAAAGCGGGTAGCGGCAGCAGCAGTGCCAGCTTCTTCCGAATCTCCCCCGAGCGCCCTGGAAGCCGAGCTCCCGGTGCGTGTGTGGCGGGAAGGTTGCGGAGCATTGCTGGCATGCATGTAGCAAGCATGCCCATGCATGCTTAGGCTCTTTTATTGCTATATATACATGGAAAGCGCTAGGCACCTCCACCATGCTGGTTTGCGTGCTTGGTTCGGGCCTGACCGTGATCATGTTCCTACATTCGAGTACGTAGGTAGGGGCGTTGTTGTTAATCAATCATGGCTGCAAGTAAGCACGCACAAAAACTCAGCTGCTAGTCACTCAAGGCCCACACATGTAATCACACGCACGCTCGCAGTTCGAGGAGCTCTGCGCGGCGTGCCTTGATGGAGATCTACCCACGCTGCAGCGGGCCCTGGCGGGAGCACAGAGCGACAAAGCCGCCGTTGCCAACCAGGCCAGAAAGGTAGGTGAGGCATCCATTATACGGTAGCGCTCGCTGCTGGCAGCAGCAAGGTGCATGGTTGAACTGAATGGAAAAAGGGAAAGGCAAAAGCAGGCATTAAAGGATAATTGCCGTATGTGTCCTATGAGTGCTGTGAATCGTGCATGTACGGCGTTCTTCCTGTCTGTGCTTGGGAGCAGACACTTCCGTGTACCATCGTCAGAAGTCAAACCACCCACCACCCATCCAACTGTATGAACCGTTGCTTGCGTGCGTGTATATATGATGACAGGATGGCTCGACGCCCCTCCACATCGCCGCTTCTAGCGGCCACGTGGAGGTGACTCGGCTGCTGCTGAACGCGGGCGCGAACAAGGATGCGGCGGACAAGGTGGGCATGGTATTGTTCGCTCTGCCTATAGGTATTGTTCTGTTCTGCTGTGTGCTCGCCATGTATGCATATATAAGGTTGGCTGTCCTTAACGCAGCTACCGGTACCAGCTTAGCGATTAGGTACCGGGACCGCTCCCCTTCTGAAGCATCAACATGTTTAGTTCAAACCCTATTGCAAGGACTACCAATCTATCCGTGCGTTAGTTCCCGCCCCATCTCCGCCCCGCCCTGTTCGAATTAGCTTATGCATGCGTTACGCTCCCCTTGAGGCATCCTAACCATATGCCCTTGCCAATGTACCCATGGACAATAGAGTTGTTTGAAATGTCTCTTGCTGTTGTTCGGTGAAGGCGCGCGGCGGTACATGCATGCTCGGGGTAATGATGATCATGCATCCGCCGCCCAGACCTCCGCTTCAAGGAACCCATCGAACGCACCAACAGGCAGCCACACATACATGTATGGCTCATCCCTCACTCGACACACACTAGATGGTACATAATCCCGCTTCGTTCACCAGTCCGCCGCATGCTGCCCCGTACGTCTGCCATTTGCTCGCAGGACGGCGGAACCCCTCTGCAATCAGCCGCTGGTAACGGCCACGTGGACACGGTTCGGGCGCTGCTGCGGGCGGGCGCAAACAAGGAGGCGGCGACCAAGGTGTGTCTTTCTGTTTGTGCTTCCGCTCATTCGTCATAGCTGCCGTTGAACGCCAATCGGTAGATGGAGGAGGCCGCCTAGGAGGCTGCACACTGGGCGTCTCCCCTCTCTCGCTTAATGCTTGCGCACAGCTCATTGCTTGCTTGCGCTTGCTCGCAGTTTGGGAGCACCCCTCTTCACATCGCCGCTGGGAACGGACACGTGGAAGCGGTTGGCGCGCTGTTGCAGGCTGGCGCGAACAAGGAGGCGGTAACAACGGTGTGTCGGGTAATGGTGTTCCCCAGCCACATACATCTGTCAGTACTACTGCCCTGTTAGTAGCTAGCTTCCAGTCACCACCCGCCTTTCTATCAGTAGTTGGGCTAGAGGCAGGAGGAGGAGGTGCACATTCTTGCCAGCCCTCTTTTGAGCTTCGTTACTCGCGCGCCTGCCGTCTAGGGTATAACGACAGGCATTGTATATGGCAGATAGATAGATAGATAGACCTGACCAAGCAACCGTGCGCACGTCCGGAACTGAATTGCGTGCGTCAACAAGTTGTCACTTACTACGGGTCCCCTTCGTTCCTGTGCGCTGCCACGTGTATCGCTTGCTGGCAGGATGGTGGGACCCCTTTGCACAGGGCTGCTTGGCGGGGCTACGTGGAGGTAGTTGAGACCCTGCTGCGTGCGGGCGTTAACAAGGAGGCCGCGGACAAGGTGGGGTGGCTGGGTGGGTGGCTGGGTGGGTGGCTGGTTGGGCGGCTGGGTGGGTGGGTGGTGCTCGCGCGCGCGCAACATGTGTCAGTAGATAGACGCCGGTCATCATCACAGGTACATTGGTAGCTGGGCCGGAAGACGGAATAGGAGTTGGAGGTGGAAGCAATGCCAACCTGCGGAAAAGAAAGGAAAGTAAGGATTTGCTGGAGCCCCTGCATGCAGCCGCCTTTGTGCCAATATGCCCGCCTTGTTCCCTGGGCGTGGGATGCATGGGTAGGGATGGGTTGGTGCCCTGTTTAACAGCTTAGCAAACAACCGTGCGTGTGTGATAGCAGACATGCAGTTGCTTGCCCCTGCTCTCGCGGGATAGATGTGGTAGATGTGGCTGGTGGGGCAGAGCTATCACCAGCAGGTAGCTAGCTTGTATGGCTGGCCAGCGTTAGGGGGCCACCTTTATTTGCCACGAGGCGAGCGAGGCCGAGGCATGCTTCACCCACCTTGTGAAAGCATGCGTATGTGCGGCATGGATGCCCTTGCTTGGTTGGTGCTCTTTGTATGTCAATCCTGACATCCCTAGCCAGCCTAGCTAACTTGCTTCGTCGGACATCAAGCCTCCGGGGTCGGTCGAACCGTCCTATGACGTGCCGTTTCGTTCGTCCCGCCGCCAACCGAAAGTACATTCAGGAAGATGGCAACCCTGGCCCCCGCCCGCGCTTTGCCTCATCCGTCGCTTGCCGGCAGGATGGCTGGACCCCTCTGCACAGTGCCGCTGGCAACGGCCACGTGCTGGCGGTCCAGGCGCTGTTGCAGGCTGGCGCGGACAAGGAGGCGGCAGTGAAGGTACGGTTGGATGGTGGGTTGATGCTTCATGATGAGTAGCTGCTGGACATCATCCATCCGTTGGTGATGTGCATTATTGCGTCAAGTACATTTTTTCTCCTGGGGCGCACAGCTAGCACGAGGATTTCATACTGGCGAATGAGGGCCACCAATATCTGCCACGTGCATGGATTGCTAACGTCGAAGCCTGCATTCGAAACTCTGCTGATTGATTCATGTGCATGATTATAACTATAGACAGTAACATATCATGCCCTCATCAGCAGTGAATGTTGCCCCTGGCCCGGCCCGTGCACCGCCTCATCCGTCGCTTGCTGCTGGCAGGATGGCAGGACCCCTCTGCATAGGGCTGCTTGCAGGGGCTTCGCGGAGGTTGTTGGGGCCCTACTGGAGGCAGGCGCAGACATGGAGGCCGCGGACCCGGTGGGTGACGTGTGTGGTTGGGTCATAATGTGGGTGGGTCATAACGTGGGTGGATCGGGTGATGATGTTCCCAACATCTGTCCTGCGGCTGCCAGATACCGCAAGTCTCTAGTTCTTCATTCCCAGTGCGTGGGGTTACAGCAACGGCATCATCTCTCGCCTCGTTTGTTTTGTTCTGTGGCTCAAAGCCCTTCCATCGTGTACGCCGCTACATCAACTGCAGTACACGAATACACCTTTGACGCCCGTCTACGTACGTTCACACCTGCCACACCCGCGCGCGCTGGGATGTCCCTCTGCATACTTCGCTCACGGGGTCCCCCCCTGGCCTGCCCGCGCGGGCCCTGCCTCATCTGTCGCAGGATGGCTGGACCCCTTTGCATATTGCCGCTGGCAACGGCCACGTGGGAGCGGTCAAGGTGCTGTTGCAGGCTGGCGCAAACAAAGAGGCGGTACCACAGGTGGGCCGGGTGCTGGTTTAAATATCCAGTTCCGTACTTTTCACTCCTCTTGCCGGTGATGAGTCTTTTCTGTGGCCTCACAAAGTATCCTCGTGGACACGCCATGCTACGTAGCGACTGTCGCGGCCGTGAACAACCTGTGATATTATTGGCGTATCGTGAGGTTGGCCCCAACAATGTCTTGGCTCGGTCGATGATACATCCGGAGTGGTTCCGCAGATAGAGTCAATGTGGTCCTGCAACATCTAATGACTTTCCTAAGACCCGAGGGCCGCCTTGCATCATCAGTGCGGATTTGGCTCGTGTATGAAAGAACTTCATCTATCGAAAGGGTCAGACCAACTCGGGTGCTACGTATGGTGTAACAGGGCACCGTGGTGCTCCTCGCTCACGTTAACCCTGGATCCGTGCTTACTTTAACGCTACCTGACCGAGCACGAGGCTGACTGGCGATGGAGGTCCGAACGAGTCACATGAATGGTTTGCGCGTGATGGCGCCATTACTCCACGTCCTGAAACAAAAACACACACGCAAGCTTATGGCACGTCACTACTGACTCGACGCTCACTGGCGTGGCGGGTCCCCCCGCCCCTGCACGCGCGCTGCCTCGTCTTTTGCTTGCCGGCAGGATGGCAGGACCCCCCTGCACAGAGCCGCTTCGCGCGGCTACGAGGAGGTAGTTTGGGCCCTAGTTGAGGCGGGCGCAAACATGGAGGCCACGGACAAGGTGGGCCAGGCGCTGGCTGGTGCGATGCTCCCAACCTGTGGCGCTAATTGGTGGTAGCTAAGCGGGCTAAGAGAAGGTCGCGCTTGCCAGATCCAGGTCGTTGTCCTGCCGCCTTTAGAAATTTGAAGACATTGTTTTGCGTGGCAGGGGTCCAGCTAACCTTAGCCAGTGTATGTATGTGCGTGTAACCCCGAAGCTTCCAAAGTGGCTGGATGGGCCGGCATGGCATTCTCCACTCCACTCGCTTCGATTTCACTATCTGAGTCATCACAAGACCTTTCCATTGTCAACGCCGTATCTTCAGCGCCGCACAGACACACACACGCGTATGTATGACTTTTCCGCCCTCCCTGCTTCCTACTACCTCCACACTCGCTCACTGGTACCTTCCACGCGCGCCTTACATGCCTGAGCTGTCGTTTGCTCGCAGGAGGGCTGGACACCTCTACTCATCGCCGCTGGTAACGGCCACTTGGAGGCTGTCCGGGCGCTGCTGCAGGCGGGCGCGAACAAGGAGGCTGCAGTGCAGGCGGGTCGGGTGATGGTGTTCCCCACATTTGTATCTGCTGGTCACCCTATGATGGTGGGCCACCTCTGCTGCCACATGGATAGCTTCTCGACCTACCGAAACATACGCACGCCTGTATAGCTCATGGCGTGTCAGTACTAATAAACCAATGACTGTCTGGACGGTCCCCTCCCCTTGCGTGCGCCGCTTTGTTCATCGATTGCAGTTTGGTAAGACCCCTCTGCACATAGCCGCTATAAACGGCCGTGTGGAGGTGGTTGGGGCCCTGTTGGAGGCGGGCGCGAACATGGAGGCGGCGGACAAGGTGGGTTGGGCGATGGCGCTCAGAAGTTGTCCTCGATGAGTAGCTGCCATCGGGCAGCATCCCTTGGTAGTTAGGCCGAAGGAGGTGGAGGTCGCGCCTGCCAGATCCAGTATAACAGGACGGTCGCCATACCAATATTGGTGATGTCTTCAAGCGTGCTAGGGGCCCCACCTACCCTTGCCAGTATATACGATTTCCCTTCTCGTTCCCAGCCAGTGCATGCCCGGTGATACACTATTCCCGTGGCGCGCATGGCCGTTGTTGTGGATTACCGTGAACCAGCTCCATTTCCTGGCTGGACGTGGCCGGTGTGGTGGTGAGTCTGGTCTGGTCACACGTCGAGACTTGCCCTTATTACATCAATTGATACCTGCCCACTCGGCCTTAAATGTACAGCAGGTAATCTGCAGCCTAACCTCGCAACATCAATTACAGCCCGTTTCCTGTCCGCATTACCCTGTCCCGTGCGTGCACGAGCTTTCATCCCTCCTACCTACACTCATGTCTCCAAACTCCAATTCCATAGAACGGAGCAACTCCGCTGTACGAGGCCTCCGTGAAAGGCGATGTGGATGTGGTTCGGAGGCTGCTAAAGGCGGGGGCCAACATGGAAGCAGCTAACAAGGTGGGGCTGAAGGGGGCCCTGGCGGCGGTCGATGGGGTGGGCAGCTGCACCCACCAACCTCAGCTGGGTCGCTCTAATTGCTACGGGTCTGGGCATGGGGCAGGGCGCTTCGCCTGTTTGGGTGCCGTCCATCCACGTTGACTACCGTGACTTCGATATATATACATGTGTAGCGATGTGAGCACCGTGTGTATGGATGCATGTCGCCCGAGATTCCCTCGCCAGCAAATCAAGTAAGTTCCCCAATCAGCGTGTGAGCGGTTGGCATTGCTTGCGCCGCCCTGATGTTCCTGCGTCATTGCGCCTTCACGCACATGGCGGCCCTCCTCAAATCTCCGTCGGGCAGAAGCTCCTCGCGCGCATTTCCCGCCTACAGGAACGATTGACGCCGCTGCGGGTAGCAACAAAGCTAGGCCATGTTGAGGTGGTGCGGGAGCTGACACTGGCGATGGCGGCGGAAAAGCAGGTGCGCTTTATCATGAGCTATCCCCCATGCATGGGCGATAGCTCATCATCTAGTTCATGGTGAGGGGGGCACGGAATGAAGGGATGTGGTGCCGTTCGCGGTGGGGCTCATGGCAGAAGTGGTCGTTCTCGGTTTCTGATTCGGCTTGGAGCAGGAAACCGGACATACGCGGACTGTGACGACTGTGTAGGGGGGGCTGTGATGACTGTCCCTGCTGAGACGACGCCTTGTTGGACATGCACGTACGAGAAACGAACGGGGCTCCCGGAGTCCTCTGATAAGTATCAACAGCAGTGCTGCATGATAAAAATGGGAGCTTGGTGAGCTTGCACAAAGTCTCTCGATCATGTGCTTCTATCCCGGACCGGTCAACGGTATTATATGGTCTCCTGCCTTGATGTCTAGCTGATGGCTACGTTCCACCCCTCCGCCGCTACCGTGTCCATGCGGCTCCTGTACATCTATCGCAGGCCTATCCTACTCGTATCGCTGCAAGCTGATGCTGGTGGGTCCGGGCGGTGCGGGCAAGACGACCCTTGTGGGGCGTTTGCTGCGCAATAGGTTCGAGAGCGACCTGGGCGCCACCGACGGCCTGGGCGTCCACGAGCTGGAGCTGCCACTGCCGGAATCTGAGGGTGGTAGTGCGGGCGACGCCGCACGAAAGATGACGTTCTCACTGTGGGACTTTGGCGGCCAGGTAGGTGGGGCGGGCGGTGATGAGCGAGTTTTCTTCTGCCCAGCAGCCCAGCAGCCAGCCAGCGGTGGGGGATCAGCAAAGACGGCGGGCAGCTGGCCAAAGAGTGTGAATGACCCCCAATCAACGCGCTTGTGGGGTCGGCGGTAAGCGGGCGGCGAGGGTGTATGTGGCCCAGCGTACGTACGGGAGGGTCAGCAAGACTAGCGAGACCCCCAACTTCGGAGGGACGACATTGAGTTATTAATAGTCGCACCGCAGGTGACACCGTTGAATGAAGTATGACACATATGCGGCAGCAGAGGCAGTTATGTCGTCTACCGTTCAGAAACAGCAAGCTTGCGAACGATGGTCGCTCGACAGCTACTGGGTCAGAAGTTCTATCTTGCATTTACGCTACACGTATGCCTGCCTCTGGTCCCTGACGCCATCCATCCCCCAAGGACGTCTACTATTCCACGCACGCCTTCTTCATGGCCTCCCGCGCCGTGTACCTGGTGCTGTACCGCTCGCGAGATGACTCACGGATGGAGCAACTCTCGGACTATCTGCACCGTATTCAGGCGCTGGCTCCCGGTGCGCCCATGGTGCTGGTGGGCACACACGCAGGTGTGGCTGTGGGCTTGAACAGGCGACCATTCTAGATCCAGCTAGGTCACGATTAGCATCGATCAAGCAAGGGCCTTGTTAAACATTTTGGCATGACTCCGTGCGTGCTCGTATTGTCGTACGATTGTACTATCCTCACGCCAAGCGACTGGCCTGACGTACATACATACACGGGGCCTCATGTAGGCTAGGAATCATCGAGACCAAAGAAGTCCATAGATTATTGGGTCATGGGCAATGTGTGTGTATGTAGCAATGTGCACATCCATGATATCGTTTGTTCGTTACTCGGACTACGCTACTGCACCCTGTGCCATCTTGCCCCGACGCTGTATCTTTGAAGGCGAGAGCATGGAGGAGCGGGCTGGTGGCGAGTTCCGGCCCAGGAGGCCACCGGCATCCCTGACGTCGGCCTTCCCCAGCCTGTACCGGGAGCCGCTGTTTGTTAGCTCCAAGACCGGCTCCGGCATCGAGCAGCTCAAGGAGGTGGTGCTGCAGCTGGCGCTGAATCTGAAGGGAGTTGGCGATCTCCTTCCCGAGTCCTTCGTCAAGCTGCGGCGCGCGGTAAGCAATCGCAGCGCGTCGTGCCGTGGCCACGTTACACTGGGTGCTCTTGGATGGAAGGTCGTCAATCAACCCACTGAAGCGCCAAGCTTCTCTTTCACATCACCGCCGGCGGCTACCGCTATCTGGTTCTTTTTTGCACGTGTGTTAACCAACACATAGCCGACCGCTGACGTAACGCATGCAGGTCCAAGCCGAGCAGGAGCGCTTCCCACCTGGTGCCGAGCCAATCATGGCGCTGTCCCGGTTCCAGCAGCTGGCTGCCCACACGGGCGTGACGGACCCGTCGCTGCTGCAGGCCTTCATTTTGCTGCTGACCGACTTTGGGGACGTGCTGCACTTTGAGCACGTCCCGGGCCTGGAGGACGCAATGGTGCTGCGGCCGCAGTGGCTGGCGGACGTCATGGCGCACGCTATCACGGTCAACGGCGCAAAGCTAAGGGCGATGGAAGCCGAACATGGCCCTAAACACGGCCACAGCCATGGCCGAGTTTCCAAGCTGGGGCTCCTAAAGGTTTGTATGTGCTTAGGTTGCTCCTATCCTGCTCATCTGCCTCCCGTGCTCATTGTACTCCTTATCGTGTATGCAGCCCCGCCCACACCTAAAGCATGTACGATACCTGGAAAGGGTCTGGAAAGGGTCTGGAAAAGTCTGCGTTAATCAAGCCCGCGATACATACATCTGATACTTGCTCGAGCCGTTGCTGTGAATCAAATGCAAACCAACACATTCCGTCTTTGCAACCTGTACTGAATTTTGTTTTTTTGCACCCCCTACGTGCCACTCCGGAGCAGCTGCTCGGAGAGGTGAGCCCCAACCACGCGGAGGGGCTTCTGACGCTGCTTGAGAACTTCAGCATGATGCACTCCATCGACAAAGACACCGCACTGGTGCCGCCGCTGCTGCCGGACCTGTCAGCGGCGAGGAGCGTGGACATCTTTTATGAGGTGGGTCCCAGGATTGCGGCGGGCTGATGTAAGCACAGCTGCTGTATGCCGTCTAATCTGTTGGGACTCCGTAATATTTTGGACCAATACTATTGGTGCGTGCGTGGGAACCCCTACTTACGTGTGCTGCACACTGTGTCTCTGCATCCATACGATACATCCATCTGTTATTAGATCTATCGCTTCCGATCAGCTTCAGTCAATGATGTCTCCAGCAGGCCGATCGATCGATGCATCATCTGCTTGGCTGGTGTATGCAGAAATTGCAGTCAGCGGAGCAGTCACCTGGCTTTCCTAGGTGGCGCTGCTGGGCGGCCGACTACGTGTACAGCTACGCGCCGGACGCGCTGCTATGTCGGCTGCTGTGCCGCGTGTTTGCGCTGCCCAACCTGGAGGTGCTGGAGGCGTGGCGCTTCGGCGCCGTGATGCGTCGCAATGGCCACCTAGCCATGATTGCAGAGGTGCGGTGCGTTGACGGATTGCCATACCTATCGGCTCAAGGCCGCTCAGGCATGCAGGGGCTCATCATGCGGAGCATGCACTGACTTGCTCGTCCCAGGCTTACGTCCAGGAGGGGAGTGGGCGGGTCAGGTGTGGGAGGTGCGGTGGGCTGAAACACCATCTGGGGCAAGCAAGCCATGCACCCAAGCAAATAGGGATGTCTGGCCCCTCGCTCGCAAGTGGACATGTGCATGCAAAGTCTCTTCACATATCACGCCCAGGTGTGTGGCCAGTTGCATTGTATTGCCTCTACAATGTCAACGGCTTGTCCTGAACCCTTCGTACAAGCAGGCACCTGGCATGGCCCGGAACGTGGTCCATGTTATGGTATGCGGCCCCAAGCCAGAGAACCTGGGCTGCCTGGTGTCGGCCAAGCTCAAGGACCTGCTGGCGGAGGCCTTCCCTGGCGTAAAGGTGGGTCAGCTGACGTAACTGCAGTTACTGTACGGGGCACCAGCAGATAGATGGGTATACCTACCTCTGATATGTACCGATGAGGGTAACCGGGTAATGCAGGCGCTGATGCAGTGCCCTTCACTGCCCCTGTTCGTTGCAGCTTGAGGACATATCGTACAGCTGCCCGCGCTGCGTGCTGACACGCCAGAAGCAGCCGGGCGCGTTCAAGGTCAAAGCCCTGCAGAAGAAGATTGCAAGGCGAGAGAAGGTGAGGCAAACATGATATACATGCGGTAGATGCCAACAGCCGAAATTGGGTTTGCTGCTACAGCTCATGCATGGTCATGCAAATTTACTATATACATGCGCGTGGGTTTGGGCTGGCCAGTTTTAACACGTGCGTGTGTTGCAGCTTGTCACAACAGCTTTCAGTTGGTCATGTCCTGCACGCAGCCGATAGTTCGCCGCACCTCCCCATCATACAGTTAGGTAGGTGCGTGTCCCTCTCAACTATTAGCGTGCGGGCCCGCTTGCCTGTTTTTTCTTGATGTATGCACGGTGGCCACCGCTCGCTGCTACACAGGTCATTTGCGAGACTTGCGATGCCGAGGGCCTGGACCTGTCCGGCTGCCTTCAGAGGGACGATCAGGCGGAGCCCTGGCGCCCTGCCGGGCCCGCGGCTTCCCCCAGCTCAACATCTGCTGCTGCCGAGTCAACTCTACAGCATATCATGCGCATGCTGGGGAAGATGTCTATTCAGCAAAAGCGCGACAGCGCCAAGAGGGAGCTTGAGCATAAGGACCTCCAGGCGCTCATCATAGGTGCACGTGCCGAGGGCGAGGAGGACCTGATCCGGCGCGTTACGGGACTGGCCAAAATGGTGGCGGGGCTTGACTCCAAGCCGCTGCCCGCCCTGCACGTGGTGCTGCCCATGCCCAGCGGCAAGCGGCCCTGGTGGGACCGCAAGGGGCTGGTCAAGGCGCGCTTCCGGCTGCACCTGCTGTGCAAGCACCCCGGCGGGCCACACTTAACGGACCACGAGGGATACGAGATTGAGCGGCCTGCCGAATGGCTGCGGCGCCGTGCACCCGCCGTGCGGCTACTGACACACAGCATGGGGTTGCTGCTGGGCGCCGGCGTCAAGGCACTCACCAGCGGTGGCTCGGACCTGGGGCTGGGCCGGCTGGGGGAGCTGGTGGATGCGCACGTGCTCAACGAGCCACTTGAGGCGTTCAAGAAGCTGAACGACCTGCTCGGAACCCTGGAGGAGGAGGACAAGGCAATGAGCAAGGTCGCCGCCGCCGGTGGAGAAGGCAAGGGTGGCACGCTGCCACCATTACCGCCGCTGGTACCGCCCGCTGCCGGCAGCTCGTCGTCGGGCCAGACAACTGCTGTGTGGCAGGCGCAGCACCAAGTCGACATTGCCAACTCGCAGGAGGCGCGCAGGTAGATAGAGGGGTCGTCCGCTATGTCCACCTTGGACATGGAACAAGGGAGCAGCCACCCTGGGTAGTCTCATAGAATGGATAGATAGCCTGCTTGCTCGCTATGACTACGAATATTGCCTGCTGTATTATGAACATACATGTGCAATAATATGTCTCGCTTTGATTGGTCAGTACACGTACTTTAACATGATGCTCGCTGCTGCATTCGTCTTGATGCTGATGTCCGCCGTCGTCCCTGTGATGCGTGCGCACAGAGAGATCGAGGCGCTGGTCCGGCAGCAGGACCCTATCGGCAACTACGGCAACCTGCAGAAGATCAAGACGCGCGCCGGCGACGTGCTGTGGCTGTGCAAGGCGCACGCGGAGGAGCACGTCCACAACAATACCTGCTGGTAGCGGCTCGGCGGCGGCCAGCAGCAGGCGGTGGCATGAACGAACCCGTTGCTGACAGCGTATGGGGTGCACACGATGCCATTATTACGAATGGCCGCGCGCGGTGGAGGAATACACGAGCGAGCGAGTGCGTGCGTTATCATGTATTACATCGATCCATGGTTGTGGCCGGGGGTAAGTTGGCTATAAATCTGTCTCAAGGGTTCCACACACTGGATGGTGCGCGCGAAGGAAGGTTTGCACCAGCAGGTTGCGACTCCGGCACTAGTTAAACAATGTGCGTGTTTCCGCTATCCGGTGATGTGTCCGAGCCGTTCGACTCTAGTAGGTGGCTGGCTGTAGAAACGTGAGCAAGATGTGGATGATTACTGACAGCGGGCGGTTATTTTAGGATAGATTTGTGTGTCTGATTATGATGTGCCGCTGTGGACGGGTTTGCCTTCGTTCTGAGCTTCAAAGGCGACGGGCCGTGGAGGAACGAATTGGCTATGGCAAGGTTGTAAACATAATCAACACCATCGGCTGTTACATGTCGGAACAATAATGCAAGACGGTACGTACGGACTCCTAGAGATACTACTACTAGGCTACTGTACTACGCACCAAACGGCCTGTATGTACCTGAAGCGTACGTGTGTGGCGCGCTTACACACGTAAAGAGCCGCTGATCGATGCTGACGAGCGAGGAGTAAAAGGGCCGCTGCGCTAAATTGTATGGGCGTAATTTTAGCTATGCAGGCAGCAGTGCCGCTGCAGGCGCCTCCGCCCATCGCACGCAGCAGTGATGAAACGGCATTTCCGCCCACCGACCGCGTGCGTACGGTTGCACCAAGGGGTACATTCCATGCGAGGTCACGGGTGCGCCATGCGAGGTCCGCCTATAGGCTAATGCTACCGATCATGCCGTCCTGCGTACAGTTGCACTTACCATGCAATTACGTACCATGCAAAGTAACGGGTGCGATGCGTGCGCCATTGAAGCCTGCTGCATATGCATAGCCAGCAGTGTTCTCCCGTAGCGTACGTACTTTCTTTCGTACGTTCCGCTCCCGAACACCGAAACGAACGAACGCCATGCAGCGGCATGGTGTGCATGCACGCGGGGATTGCATACTACTTGCATGTGTGCCTGAGATTTGCTCAGACCTAACATCGCCACTTTAAGCCGCAGCCATATGACTGGGCTCGAACCCTCCAGAGCGAGGCCCATACCCGCCATGCGTACCGTTTGTACCCGCCCCTCTGGCTGTCAGTTGGCTACCATGTGAGCTCAACCTAAGATATATGCCAGATTACGTTCTTATTCGTGCGTACCGCACGTTTCATCAATAGAGCCGTCTGCTAGCAACTTTCGCCTGTCGCTGCGCTTTGGCCTTGAATAATGTGCTGACGCGCCGAGCGGGCCCATATCTCACCATGCATGGCCGTAGTATGTTGCGGCTGGCTGGGCAATCAAACGGGCTTTACGCTTGGCGCGTGCAGCTGTTCATATAAATCGATATGCATTTACAGTTTAGCTAAGCAGTGTTTTCATAAAACATTCTCCAACTACGCGCCGCCCAGCAGTTAGGTTCACTATCTACCGGAAGGTCACGGGCATGCACATTTATTTTCAAAGCACCGACGAAACAAGGGGCGTATGCAGCGCCTATGAAGCACCTAGCCGCCTGACGCCCACCTAGCCCACCCATCCATCGGCATCCATCCATCAAGGCATGCATTTATATGGCCATCGACACCCACAAAGCAAGCGGGCGCAGTCAGGCAGCCAGCAAGACAAATTGCGTGGTCGGGCGCATCCAGTACCTTGCGTAACAACGCATCAGGTCCCGTCAGCACAACCCATAAATTTTGTATACATAAGGTTGCACTATGTAAATGGACGACCAGCAAGCGACGGCCATCATCATCAACATCTCCAACATCACCTCGGAACCGCACAAACAGTGCCAACGGCCAGGTAGAATAAGCGCCTGGATCAGCAGCATACGTCACTGCGGAAGAAAGCAAGCAAACGAAGTCAGGAAACTAGTAACCAGTGACGCTTTATTTATTTACAACAAGAAAATTACCGGCACGCCCTGAGTACCGCCCCGCCCCTGATCCCCTCCCCCAGTGAATGAAGTCAGCAACGGTTTACCCCCAAGTAGCCGCAGGCTTTGCAGGCCAGACCTCCTCAGTAGACAGCAGGTGGCAGAAGCTCAGCACCTTCCTTGCTTCCAATGGGTCCACCACGCGCACGTCACACACTGGCCCTGACCCTCAAGGTGAAGCAACTGTACAATGGCGCTTCCTTCGACAGCCGACCTCGCTCTATTATACGCATTGAAAGCAGGCGCCGCCGTATACCGAGCTGACGCTTTCATTTTTTCCCTCATCAATCTGTAGAGTCGTGTATAAAAAGTACGCAGCCATCAAACACCCCCAGCTGCATAATCAGGTAACGCGTTGGTCTCTTCGCCCGCACGTGTTTCATTGCCAACACGCCTTCGCCAAAGATGCATACTGAAGCGACATACCGGTATTTCGGGCACCCTACCGATGATGATCCGCAAAGCCGCTCCCCATGTGCGCGCCGCACCTCGCACACACCCAGTCAACGTGCTGCTGGCTGCCGGCACCTGCATCCCGAATTGCCTGTGCTGACAGTGCAGGCGCGCTGATACATGACATGCAGAACTCGGTCAGCATCGACGATCAACTTGCTTCTCTTATGACCTGCTGCTGGCTGCAGAGTTTACGCCACGGACGGAGCTGCCTTGTGCTACCAGCAGGTATTGTTGTGGACGTGCTCCTCCGCGTGCGCCTTGCACAGCCACAGCACGTCGCCGGCGCGCGTCTTGATCTTCTGCAGGTTGCCGTAGTTGCCGATAGGGTCCTGCTGCCGGACCAGCGCCTCGATCTCTCTGCATGCGCAGGGACGGCAAGCAGGGATCAGCACATACGAAAGGCCAGGGATTGAGATAGCCTGTGGAATCTACACACGGTACACGCACACTGCCCACAATACAGGCTAGCTACCAGTAAGGCCTCTTAGGCCTCTGCATGCTAAGCGACGGGTGAACCCCATCCACCATGTATGGCAGGCTGCCCCACTACAACATACTGCGGACCATCCCACCTGCGCGCCTCCTGTGCGTTGTCCAAGTCGACCTGGTGCTGTGCCTGCCACACGGCCGTCGTCTGGCCCGAAGGTGAGCCTGCTGATGACGGGGCTGGCGGCAGTGCGCCGCCTTTGCCTGCTCCACCGGTGACCTTGGCTGTTTTTGCCGTTGCCTTGTCCTCCTGCTCCAGTGTGCCAAGCAGGTCGTTCAGCTTCTTGAACGCCTCAAGTGGCTCGTTGAGCACGTGCGCATCCACCAGCTCCCCCAGCCGGCCCAGCCCCAGGTCCGAGCCACCGCTGGTGAGTGCCTTGACGCCGGCGCCCAGCAGCAACCCCATGCTGTGTGTCAGTAGCCGCACGGCGGGTGCACGGCGCCGCAGCCATTCGGCAGGCCGCTCGATCTCGTACCCCTCGTGGTCCGTTAGGTGTGGCCCGCCGCGGTGTTCGCACAGCAGGTGCAGCCGGAAGCGCGCCTTCACGAGCCCCTTGCGGTCCCACCAGGGCCGATCGCCGCTCGGCATGGGCAGCACCACGTGCAAGGTGGGCAGAGGCTTGGCGTCCAGCCCCGCAACCATCTTGGTCAGTCCCGTCACGTGCCGGATCAGCTCGTCCTGGCCCTCGGCACGTGCACCCGCGTTGCTAAGCTGACTTATCTGAAGCGACAATTGCGACATCATGTCAAGCATCTGCTGTGTAGTAACGGACTCGGCGGGGGCAGGTGTGGATGTGGGGGCATATGCAGGCCGCCAGAGCTCCGCCTGATCGTCCTTCTGGAGGCAGCCCGACAGGTTCAGTCCCTCGGCATCGCACGTATCACACGTGACCTATGGGCGGGGCAGAGAGCGGTGGCCAAACAATAAGTTTAACATGCAACAGATAGTGGCGACAACAATGCGATCAAATACCAAACATTGGTACGATGATGGCAGGTACATAGTTGTGCCGATTGCATGCATGGCAAACTAGGCAAACTGAGCAACCCCACCAATTGCTGCATTACATATTCCATGTGTAGCTGGCATGTGCTGCATGTTATGCAACACTGCATACCACGCACGTTTTACCTCCTCGCGTTTTGCAGCCTTCTTCTGCAGGACTTTGGCCTTGAACACGCCCGGCTGCTGCTTCTGGTGACTCAGTATGCAGTGCGGACAACCATACGAGATGTCCTCGAGCTGCACAGTGATAGAGCGGGGTGTGGAAGGGAGTCTCATACCACCACCTTGCTTGGAGGAGGAATCGTGGAAACCAAACATAGATCTCTCGACGGCATTGGATTGCTGGACACCGCACTCGGTGGCAAGGCCCCTTTTCTAGGTTTCAATAGGAACGAGCTGCCCCCAAGCGGTTTGTTATGCGTGTATATACACCACACAGCGCCTCCGCATTGCATCGGCAACATCATCAGAGGGCCCCCATCTGGCCCCCAGCCGTGCATACGGCGCACCTTGACTCCAGGGAAGGCCTCCGCCAGCAGGTCCCTGAGCTTGGTCGACACGAGGCAGCCCAGGTTCTCTGGCTTGGGGCCGAATACCCAGACGCGAACCCGTTTCCGATCCACGCCACGGATCTGCACGTTGCCAGTGTCGGAACATTTGAAATATACTGCTAGTTCAAATCTATACATTTGCAATGCTGCAGTGCACATGGCTGTGGACGACTCAATGGCACTGCACATGTAGTGTGGAAGACCAGTTGGGTACCACATCAAAAATTAGGGGAGGATGCGATGCGTTTATTGACTGGGAATGATTACTTGCCTGCCTGTACGACCAAGGGCTGTATGTTGGCCCGGTACGTAAACTAGTCCAGCAACGCACCGTACCTCTGCAATCATGACTAGGTGGCCATTGCGGCGCATCACGGCACCGAAGCGCCACGCCTCCAGCACCTCCAGGTCAGGCAGCGCAAACACGCGGCACAGCAGCCGACATAGCAGCGCGTCCGGCACGTAGCTGTACTCGTAGTCCGCCGCCCAGCAGCGCCACCCAAGAACGTTCGTCGACTGCGCTGCCGCCTGATGACAACAACCCAGACACACGAGCGATGGATGTGCAACCGGCAGGGATGAAGACAATGCATCCGTCAATAGGTGGATGGCCAGCAGCGTCAATCGAGTGACACCGCATCAAATCAGGCCACCGCTTTGCAGAGACCCACTGACCTCGAAGATGATTTGCATGCTTCGTGCCGCTGACATGTCCGGCAGCAGCGGCGGCACCAGTGCGGTGTTTTTGTCGATGGAGTGCATCATGCTGAAGTTCTCAAGCAGCGCCAAAAGCCCCTCTGCGTGCTTTGGGCTCGCCTCCGCAAGAAGCTGTGCAGGAGTGACACGTAGGGGGTGCGTGTCACAGCGAGCTGCAACACCCATATGGACCTTGCTGGCATGCAGGAGCTTATAACGTGAGAGAAAGACACTACAGTCTGGTCTTTTGGGAAATCAATTGGGAAAATAAGGTTGATGTTATACGAAAATGGCGGGCTTTCAGTGGAGGTACAGCACAGTTCCTGCTGCCAGCAGCAGCCATGTTCAGACTGTGTTCGGTGCAGCAAATACGATGCATATGTATATGGGCATTTAGGGGAATAAAGCGTACATGGGAGTAATGCGTGTACATGGGAGGATTGCGTGCATGCCTTGATTGCCTCCAAGCTTGCACATGATGTGATGACAAACCTGCAGCAGCCCCGATTTGGCAACCCGGCCAAGGTCGTTGCAGCCTGCAGGATCGTCTTCAGGTTTCATCATCACCCTCAGCTTCGCGCCATTAACGGTGATGACGTTTGACATGACGTCTGCTAGCCACTGCGGCCGCAGCACCATGGCGTCTTCAAGGCCCGGGACGTGCTCAAAGTGCAGCACGTCCCCAAAGTCGGTCAGCAGCAAGGTGAAGGCCTGCAGCAGCGACGGGTCCGTCACGCCCACGCGGGCAGCCAGCTGCTGGAACTGGGACAGCGCCACGACCGGCTCGGTGCCGGGCGGGAAGCGCTCCTGCTCGGCTTGAACCTGCATCCGTATATATTCGGCAATTTCGCTGCTTTATAGAGGCTGCTTTATATAGGTATAGTCATCAGGGCCTGCTAGGTGCCAAATGGTGCTACCAGATACGGCAAGCTGTGCCAGTCGCAATGCCAGGCAGGTGCTAGTAATCAAGATATACAAGCAGTCACGGTCACATTATTCAACATTAACAACAAGGCTCCCACTGCATTGGAGAAATCTCCAGGATGGAGGCACAAGCTGGAAGACGTGCGTGTACTGGCCCGCTTCACCATGCGCGGCGGCCCAGGAGCCAACCTGACCCCGTGAATGAGGGCCCGGCGTTTGGGTGTGCTGGATTGACAAGCAAGTTGCGACGATTAAGTGGTGACTGCCCCGCCCGTCTGCATGTAAACACTGCTGACGACTATGATGACTGCACCGCTTGACACTACACTCTTGATGGCTGGGTAGATGATACCCCGCACTCCAACACATACAAGGAAGCGCGCCGGTCCGTACTCTCAGAGGTTCAAACATACAGCGCGCAGCAAACTCTGAAGCCTAAACCGTTTCCACTATATGTGGCTGCGGCGAGGCTTGCTTTTAGTGCTTACCGCGCGTCGCAACTTGACAAACGATTCGGGCAGCAGGTCCCCGACTCCATCCAGTTTCAGCGCCAGCTGTAGCACCACTTCCTTGAGCTGCTCGATGCCGGAGCCGGTCTTGGAGCTCACAAACAGCGGCTCCCGGTACAGGCTGGGGAAGGCCGACGCCAGGGATGCTGGTGGCCTCCTGGGCCGGAAGATGGACCCACCCCTCTCCGCCATGCTCTCGCCTGAGCAGGAGGGCAAATGGAAGCCACTTACGTGTAGTAACCGGAGTATCAAACGAAAAGATGGTATGCTGAAAGCCGTGCTACTGTTGCCCAACGTGCGTTGAAGCAGTCTCAAGTCGCCATAACCAAGGCTAAACGTTGGCGACCATCGACCTGCCTTCTTCTTCATTTCTTTCCATGCATGCATGCATAGATACACATGTATGGGTACCTGTACCTTATTTCAAGCGTTACCGTACGTGCCCCTACCCCTAGATTCGATGTGCTGAAACTTCAATCGCACGACGCCATACCTGCGTGTGTGCCCACCAGCACCATGGGTGCCCCGGGCGCCAGGGCCTGGATGCGATTCATGTAGTCAGCCAGGTGATCCAGCCGTGAGTCGTCAAGCGAACGGTACAGCACCAGGTACACGGCGCGGGTCGCCATGAAGAAAGCGTGAGTAGAGTTGTAGACTTCCTTGGGGTGGATGGCGCACGTCAGGAGAGATGGACAGGGAATAAGGGTAAGTATGCGTGCAAGCCAGTTCTGCTTCTGCATCGTAGCTGAGTTCGCCGAGCGTCCCATCTCGGTCCGCTGAAAATGCATGACGCGATCATCGCCCATCCAGGTTCACAAGGCGTCGCACAGGTAGCTATTACTCTCCTTCGGCCTTCATTACCTGGCCTCCAAAATCCCACAGCGAGAATGACATCATTTCGCTGGGGTAACCTCCACCAACACCCTCAGGGCGCGGCAGAGGCAGCTCCAGCTCGTGAACGCCCAGGCCGTCGGTGGCGCCCATGTCGCTCTCGAACTGATTGTGTAGCAAGCGCCCGACAAGGGTCGTCTTGCCCGCACCGCCCGGGCCCACAAGCATTAGCTTGCAGCGGTAGGAGAATACCTACGATCAAGCAAGGGGCAGGAGCGAGCGGCTGGAGGGATCCTAACAATCAGCTAGACACCATTGACCGACCCCGGGATGGAGGTTAGCTAGGTAATACCTGAACGGTCTGATGAGTATCCCCACAGCTAACGCTAATCAATACACATGCAGCTTCCTCGTGCATTACGACCCGTCCTGTCTTCCCAGAGACGGCATGACATGAAGCCCGAAAATGATCAGTACACACGATATTCCAACCCCCCAACAAAAACAAACGACACCATAACACCTCTGTTCCCTTCAAAATACCGCACCTTCTTTGTCGCCTGCACTGCAAGGGTGATCGCCCGTACGACCACCGCGTGGCGTTTTTGTGTGGCTATCCGCATTGGCGTTACACCATCCTATTCATGTACCATGAAGCGCAAATAAAGAAATAAAAAAGGGTTGGATGTGAATCATTAGAGAGAATTGGAAGCGCACGAGAAAAAAGGTGGGGACAATTACGCATTATTATGGCTTGAAAATACGAATCTCTTGATTTGAATCCGTAGGGGCAGCAAAAGCAGGGTCAAGCTTGTGCTGCTGCCCCTACCAAAGGAGGAACACATGAACAACGTTAGAGGGGCTCGAAGCGAGCTGTCCTTCATGAAGGACATGAAAGGCTTGATCAAGCCTTTCACACGAACTGTGTCGTACTGAATGTACTGGTCGGATCTGCAGTATTGCTCATATAGCCCAAAGCACGCATGCATCCAACGCGTTCACCAAAAGATAAAGAAACTTGTAGAGAGGTCGCTCGTTTGATCACAGTAAGCATATTGCACGATTCAGGGGTACTGCCGATACAGTCAAACCTGGAAGGGGGGGGGGTGATCGCGCGATCCCTGCTTTGGGTTTTCATCCCAGATTGCGATCGATATCAATCAGCAAATTGGAACACCTATCTAGGTAGCCTCACTTTTGTCTGTGTTAAAGAGCACATCAGCGTGATAAACGTTTGCAGGTAGTGACAAACATAAAACACACTGGCATCGGACCCACCTTATCCTCTGCTTCCGAATCTGCACCCGCCTTCAGCAGCAGACGAATTATGTCAACATGACCTTTCTCAGCAGCAATGTGCATAGCTGTCCTGCCATCCTGTAATCAAGTGTAAAGGCGATGTTCCAACGGGTTGTATGGATCAGTGTGTGTCCGCGTGCGCATATGCACGCTGAGTAACAGAGAACGCTTATCAACACCCTTTCGAGTGGGAGGGACCATAGTTTTAGACAAGAAATAAAAGGTTAGTGAGAAGGAGGGACCATAATTTTGTACAGCATGTAGTGGTGCGATAATTATTAAGTATGGATACTGGGTGGACAGCGATGGATTTTACCGATTTCCTAGGCCAAGCTACTGATAGGTGGTGATCAGTCTGGTTTAAACTTTTTTTCGAAAAACACCCCTTGTTGTGGACATAATTTACGAAAAATGAGAGGGCAAACTTGACCCGGACTTGAGAGAAATGAGGTTCTGATAGGCCACGTATCGTCGTCAGCCAAACGAATTCCAGGGTCTGCAAACAGCCCAAAACGTACGGGTCCGATCCCATCTGCCGCTAATCATGGACGGCCGCGGCAACATCTCACAAGGCCCCTACTTGGATGTGTGCCCAGGTGCTCAGTTCTGATTCATTAACATCAGTTTCGTGGTGATCCTGATGGACGGTGAAGTATCAGGTGCTTATGTGTGTGATGCTTCGGTTTTCGTTTTGCACCACTGGCAGCACCCCTCGAAACGTTTACGAAAACGGCACGGTCCCGTTGGGGCGAAATCGTCCCCAGCCAAACGAATTTCGTGGCCTCCGGAGGAAGGGGAAACGTGCGGCCTGACGAATCGCCAAAATGGAAGATAACCAGGCTGGTGGTGATCAGCAGCTCCGCCCTGACACATGTGGAAAGCCTGACCATCGCCAGACCCACCTTGTCCGACGCCTCCTTGTTTACGCCTGCCTGCAACAACGAGCGGACTGTCTCCACGTGGCTGCCCCAAATGGCAATGTGCAGAGGGGTCCAGCCATCCTGCAAACGAGCCATAATGGGACAGCCTTCCATTGAATGGATGTGTGGGGAGGGGCAGCCAGTATGTGATGAGTGACTGAGCTGCATATACACGTGACGTAACGAATGTATGTCGGCGGTAGTTTGGGGTGGAAGGTCTTTGCAGTTGCAGTACAGCGTCAGGCAGGGCGTCATTTCAGTGCGCAATGAGCCAGTGACAGGCATTTCGTCTTCACTAGACATAGCCTTTCAGTGTTCCTCGAAGCGCTAAACAAAGCTAGGCTGCTACAGTAGGAACAGTAGGGACACCGTGACATTCACAATGCCAGCAACAGCATGATGGGTTTTCACATGCGCTACAGGCGCCACTACTTGCTCATCACATGCATGCTTGCTTTGCGCCATGGCGTCACGTGGCTGATTTCCATCATCTGCACAACATGCATCAGGTGCATGCATAGGAGTAACGACTTGTATGTGGAGATGTCAAGGACAACCATAACTACACCCACCTTGTTCGCCGCCCTCTTATCTGCACCCGCCTGGAGCAGTGTCCGAACCACCTCAGCGTGACCTTTCAGTGCACCGGCGTACAGCGGTGTCCTGCCATCCTGCAAACGGCCGATAGATAGCTTGTCAGAGGGTTACCGAGACCATCTCTGAAAGCTTTTTGCACCCTATCCAGAGTGTTCAATAGTCGTTTTGCAAGTAACTCTAGAGAAGCCGCAATTGTTGTGGTTAAAAATGCGGTGTTGAACGTTGTGGCGTTATTAAATGATGACATGTATTATAACTCATTGGTCGCACGGTTCCCAGCTTTACGCCTTGCCCTCCCTTTGGGATGATTACGCTTGGCTAACGGACCTGGTCGATTGGAAATCGCACGGTCGCACAACCAGATGAATTGGTTAGATGGCCCCCTCTGAGCTATTCAACCAGCTCTCAATGACGCGCAAATGAACTTCGTGTCTGTTCTACTGCATTTCTTGGAAAGCCATTGATGCAGGAATATCATCAAGTAGCCACAATACGACCCTCCATACGATGGGAGTTCAATGGGAGTTCAATCTTTGTAGCTGTATCAAGTTCGTGAGTCTAATGCAGCTTATGTTTGACTGCGTTCGTTAATCACTGCCCGTGGCATCATGGCCGGTGTTTTGTGCATCTGGTTGTTCCGTCGTCACACCACTAGTGGCGGGTGCAGTAGGGCGGGGTAGGTCAGGCAAGGAATCTCCACCAATTCACCAGAGGACTTGCCGCATTATTAAAATGCCTCAATGTCGACACGCTAGTGGCGAGAGAAAATGGAAGTGACTATCCAGGGTATCACATCCAATTAGTTCACTGGTGGATTGGGTGGATTGGCGCATTCCGTGGGTGGGGCCTCTTTGTTGCTGTAAGGACATACAGGAGATGAGGAGATGGGGACAGGTATCGGTAACACGATAAATAACAAATGTGTTAGATATATAGGAGATAGGAGAGACGTGGCAGACTGGCTGCTCAGTACCATTCGCCTACTATCGAGGCGGATGGTACTCATCCTGTATTGGTGTGATGCTCTTGGTGCTGCCCGATCGTGCTACAGTCTGCAAGGAATCTATGAAATGGACATGGGTTGGATCGCCGGGCCTACCTTATTAGCTGCATCCTTGTTTGCACCCTTTTTCAGTAGAGTGCGAACCACCTCGAGTCGGCCGTTCAGAGCAGCAGTGTACAGCGGGGTACAGCCATCCTGCACGGAGTGCATCATAAAATGATGGGGGGTGTGGGGGGGCACTGCATTTTAACAGGGGGGCAATGACTTCATCCCTTGGACGTATGTAGGCATACAAGCAAGCATATGTAGTGACCAATCGGCAGCTGGCTGGGTAATGTCATAATGGGCCCACCTCGTGATCATGTGCCTCCATGTTTGCTCCAGCCAGCTGCAATGCCTGGACCACCTCCGTGCGTCCGCTGGAAGCGGCGGTGTACAGGGGGGTCCAGCCATCCTGCGGGAGCTCGTTTACGTTGTGCGCCGGCGGTGGGTAATCAACCCTCAAGATACGCCGATTCCTTTCACCCCCGCCCGCTCAAGTGATGGCGGTGTGGGTGACGAGCAATGCGCCAAGCACACTAGCTAGTTAATTATGATTTATAGTCTTGAAAATACAATCGGACCGAGCAGGGTCTCGGTTGGCTTTTATAATTGAGAAGGACAGGGCGGAGGTTTGCACGGGTTCATAAAACAAAACAATCCAGAGGCAGGTGACGACCGGGGCCGGGTACGTGCACCATCCATGAATATTTTCAGGCCCCAAAAGACTGTTAAAAGTAGATTCCTACATCTCTCCCAAAGGAGTCTGGCTGGAAAACAGTGTTAGGCGAGCCTTTGTAATAAACCCCGAGGAAACCAGGGTTGCGATTTTACTCTATTTTGAGTAGTATGCCGATGGATTCGTAGTATGCCGATGGATCACAACTGGCAGTCATCAGTGGAGGGAGCAGTGAGGGAAGAGAAGTGTAGTGTAGAGGCCGCCCATGGTAAAGCACCACCCTTGTTGGTGGAAGTATGCGGGTTTGAATTCCTCCACTGACACTGTGCGGGGGTTGCAGAATTATTTTATTTGTGGTTGAGGCAGCTGTGTTTCGCAGTGAAAGTGTGGCTGCAAGAGCTGTGCTTGTGCCCATGGCAGTAGAGATGTGCCCCATCATGTCGGGCTGCTGAAGCGCATGGGGGTGGTGGTATGGGTCGTGCCCGGAGTCCAAAGCGCACCCATCCCTCAACTACTAGTTAGGGTATACGCTCAGTGTCACAATCAAAACAATTAGAGGCTGCCCGCATACTTAAGGACGTTGGGCCGCTGGGACGCTGGAGGATACTAAAGAGACCAACCACCCAGTGGCTTGCAAGTGCCAGCGACCCAACTACTGATGGCTAGTGACAAGTAGCCACCAACAGATGTGTGTAGCACTATAAGGACGTACCTTGTCCCTTGCCTCCATATTTGCGTCGGCCTTGAGCAGCAGCCTAAGCACTCCCACGTGGCCATTTTCCGCGGTGATATGCAGAGGCGTCCAGCCATCCTGTAAGCGGTTTTGTAATGACACGGGCGGCTAGAACCCCTACCTGGCTCGGTAAAACAGCCCAGCTTTCTTTGTAAACATGCGACCATGGCAAATATCTACCGATTCTGCAGGTGTGACCTTGCTTCTCCCCTCAGCTATTGATTGTGCGTTGTGGTAGAAGCTGCTGGTGTGTTTTGAAAACACCACAAAAGACCCACATTGGTTGTTGCCTCCTTGTTTGCCCCCGCCTTCAGCAGAACCCAAACCACTTCCTTGTGGTTATTCTCGGCAGCAGTATAAAGAGGTGTCATTCCATCCTGTATGTGATTGATGTGGCAGTGAGGGGGGGGGCAAGGGCATCAAGTAAGGAATGAGAGAGGAGCATCAAAACCCTTGTAAAGGAGCCTAAGCTCTGAGGCAATAATAACAGTATTAGAAAACCAATGTCGCAACCACGTGCAGAGTGGGCACAAGGGGTGATGCACATATATAAACCTGCATCACCCCATGTCCGGCAGGGCCGGTCAATTGTTATCATCAGCATTACAGCATATATGAACAACAGATACTTCTATATGACAAACAAATGTAGATATTTGTAGCCGTTGACTAGGCGCACGTTGCTTTGCAACATTGGTATCCGGCTCAGAGGCTGATGTCACATGTACATGACGTCTAGATATAGATAGGTATAGATCCACATCATGAACCCCATATGATGGTCGTGTATACATACATATATACATGACATCCTGAGGAGCAATTTGATGGCCCCTATAACTACAGACCCTATGTATATTGCCCCCCCCCTGTATAAATGACCTTTGCTTCACACGGGCGCAAGGAACATTGTCACACTACTCACCACATTTACTGCTTCCTTGTTTGCGCCAGACTTGAGCAGCACGCGGACCACCTCCACATGACCATTATTAGCGGCAATGAACAGAGGGGTGGAACCGTCCTGCGGGCAAATGACATGTCAGCTATTACGCACGTCGCCAAGCAAGTAATGCACTTGGCATGCGCGCTTGCGCATTCCTGTGGGGTGACAGTAGTGTTGGCATGAAATGATGGACCCACGCACCTTGGCCGCCGCCTCCCTACTTGCACCAGTCTTCAGCAGCACCCAAACAATATCCACATAACCTTCACAAGAAGCGATGTGCAGAGGAGTCCAGCCATCCTGTGAGCAGTTGTTGAGGCAGCAAAAAGGCAATATGGCGCCTTGTGAAAGGTATGCTGCTGGTACGTCACATGTATATATGTATGCTTGCAATACTGGGGGCCGATGGGTACAATATGAAGAGATGAAAGGAGGGCGTCCTTAGACTGCATCCAATGAATACGGCTGTGTGAAGAGGTCGTGACCAGTAGCTACCAACAGTAATGGACGGCGAACACAGTCACCACGCACACTCACCTCGTTTGCCGCCGCTTCCATGTTTGCACCCGCCTTCAGCAGCACCCGAGCTACGTCCACGTGGCCATCAAGAGCGGCAACCATAAGGGGGGTGTATCCATCCTGCGGGGGATGGGAGTAAGCAAGAAGGCAGCATACACGCGGCATGAGGGGGAAAGTAACTAAGTGATATGTGGTTGGCAAACATGTACCAGCATGTATTTGTAATGAAAGCATTGCCAGCTACATACACAGTGCTGCTGGGCATCAATCTGATCATCCACCAGCTTCGCCCGCCCATAACATTTCAGAAGGATGTCATCCTTGCGGAGCAACAGGGCTATGGGGCTGGGTCGGGCGGCATGGGTGTTTATGGCACACTGCTGGGAGGTCGAGGTGACGGCAGTTTGGGGCTGGAGGTATAGATAGATGGTACGGGCAGACATGCACTACCATGGGTCCAGCAAGTATGGCGGCATGGGTAAGAATACGGCGTTCTGGACACAATATAGCAAGTGCATGGTGGAAACGGTTACATTGATGCTGATGAATTAGAGCAATACAAATCAATGAACCGGACATACACAACGAGCAGCAGATGCCGGTTTTGCGATGCTTTTTCATCCCCCAGCCTATCATCATATGTATAATCACTATGTATACCATGTGCAGGTTTGCCAAAAGTTTGGAAGTGGTGGGCCTTGAGCCAGATATAACCTGTACGCATTGTTGAAGCTGATCATGCCATTTGCATGGGTATTACACGGATCGGGATCATATCACC
>LSYV01000014.1:533254-546492 GCA_001584585.1 Gonium pectorale | reverse complement strand
AGCATGCATGACAGGCCGCCCTCGCCTGCCGAGGCGACCCTTTGCACGTGTTAACACCGTTGGCGGTGGCGGGGCGGCGACGGGGCGGTGGTGGCTGGGGCAGCGGCGGGGCGGTGGCGGGGCGGCGGCGGGGCGGCGGCGGGGCGGCGGCGGGGCGGCGGGACGGCGGCGGCGGGGCGGCGTCGAGCGAGGCGTCGAGCGAGGCGGCGGCGGGGCGGTGACGGGCGGGGCGGCGGCGGGGCGATGGCCGCTCAAGGACTGTTATTGTCTTCCCCATTTCTTTTTTGTTATTAACCTTACCCCTCCCCAAGTAAGTACAAATGCCCGTTGCAAAAAGGTTTGAAACAACCCTGGACGAGCGGCCCCGTCATCTTCTCTGTTTGGGAGCGAGACGACTAGCCATAGTAGTGTCACTGGACGACGTACGTTCCGTCCTCTTTCAAGACTGTCCGTCTTCTGGCACTACTCAGTCGCGTCAGGCAAGCATGGCATGCGCCAGGCACGACTTGCGCCGTGCTACAACAGGTGGTGGCGGGTACTTGGCGGGGCGATGGATGGTGGAGCGACAGTGAGCGGGAGCGAGCAGCCTGTCATGCGCCGCCACCGCCGCCACCGCCACCGCCATGCATGGGCGGTACCTGCGTGCGGTGCGCCGCTCGGCGCCATCTCCCGACTCGCCCACGACCCCCCCCCGACCCCCCCCCCGACCTCCCCCCCCACACATATACACCAGGACCCTTACGTAGCAGCACCCGCCGGACCACACTACCAGGGTGGATGGGCGGGCCAAGTAAAGCCAGCGTCCGCAGCCGCCGCCGCAGCTGCGAACGAACCGCCGTCTGTGGTGACGGTAGCGGCGGCCACGTACGGCGCGCCGCTGCCGTAACCTGTGTAAGTACACAAACTTGGGACGCGAAACAGCCTACCGCCGTTACCGCCGCCCAGCACTGAGATGTGTACTGCGCCCAGTGGCCGTTGGGCTGCCGCTGCTGCCGCTGCCGGCGGGCGATGTATGGCTGCTTCGAGCCCCCCCCCACGCGCAGACAAAGAGTAAGGGGAACCACCCGCTAGCGCCTACCGGCAGCAGCGTGGGCGCTCATACGCCTTGCTTCACAACGGACCATGGTGGAGGTGCGGCTGTCCTGCCCCTTCATTTGTGCCCATCACGCACACAGCAGTCGGCGCCTCGGGCTGTTCATCTGGTACTGCAGCCGTCGGCGTATTCACACATGCACAAGTTATGCATTGCTAGCTAGCTCGCACGTCGTATTGGCTCAGGAAAGTAGCTGCATGGCCCGTTGCCAAGCGAGCTAGCTACAGTGGATATCGTTCAAGCAGTAGTGCAATGCATTAGTCGATTGCTGCGGCAAGGGCATCGCAGGCACTTTACGCCGCGCGCGCATTGCTCGCTCAATCCAGGAAGGTGATGATGGCGGCGGCCATTGCAAGGTTGGATGGGAGAGCATGGCAGCGAGCAGGACAGAAGCTTATGGAGGTGTCGGGTGGAAGGACAGCGGCGGCGGCGCCGTTGCTTGGCGGCTGCACGCTTGGGCAGAAGACACACGGCTGGATCTAAATATCAAGGCAGCGAGCTCGTGCACCGCCGCCTCCAGCAGACGACGACGGTGAGAGGTTCGATGATTTCTGAAGGAAGATAACGGCTATCTCCTGCCCGTGTGTGGTGATAGATCGCTTCGGCCCATCCAGCAGCCAAGGGGCAGCCGAACCAAGTCATCACATATCTATATCCTGCCGCTGCCAGCCCGCTCGCTCCCTGCAGGGGTAGTTGCGTGCGTGGACCCGGACAGGCGGGCGGGCACGCGCTCCTGCACATATACAATGCGTACATGCCTCCACATACACCACCTGCGGCAGGCTGACTAGGCTGACTCGGTCGCACGGGCCGCTATCTTCCTAGGAGGACGTGCGTGCCTCGCTGTATTAACCGGGGTAGGCAATTAATGTGAGCGAGGACCAAACGTGCCAATGCGCTAATGCGGCTGGTGCGAAGCTATTGCCCCGGGCCGCCGCCGTTCCGTACACATACAGCATGCAGCGACGGCAAGAGGTGCGATCCCCGCCTCGACTACTTTAGAAGGGGCGGGAGCGGCAACCGGCATGGCAGAACCCACAAGCGCACGAAAGCGGCCGCCACCATACATATATATAGTATGGTGCATCGCATATATATGGTGCATGCTATGCATGCACGCCTCGGCCAAAGAACCGCGTCATTTCAGGCGAAGAAGGCTTGCCATATATACCTAGCGCACGGAGAAATAAAGCAGCCGAGCCAGCGTTCCCGCCTGATGTGTAGGCAAGTAATATGAAGTCCGGTCCGAGCCGATCCGTACGCCCAACCCCTGTTGGGCGCGCACGCACGCACAATCGAGGCGATGACGTGCGTGGCTGCTCCCGGCGCGGCGGCATACATGCAAGCGCCTGGAAGCGCCAAAGATAGATGTATCGTATATATCAATGAGATATGCCCTCCTGGCGGCGCAACGATCGGAGACGTGCGTCAAACTACTGCGTCAGCGTCTCTTGTTCTCCTGAGCCCGCCCGGAATATCCGTTGCAGCTGTTTCTGCCAACACCATGTTTAGGCCTATTAGGCCCGATCTGGTGGGTCCCGCATGCACCTCCACCTTCGGCCGAGCACCAACTGCTGGCAGTGACTGTTGGCAACTACATACTGATAAATACCAGATTGAGGAAACGCCAGCACTATTCGCACTCACCTTGTTCGCCGCCTCCTTGTTCGCACCAGCCTGCAGCAGCGCCCGAACCACCTCCACGTGGCCTTTCCTAGCGGCGTTGTGCAGGGGGGTCCAGCCATCCTGCGAGCGAGCACGCAATGGTAATGCGCGAGCGAGGGGAAGTGGGGGGGGGTAAGTGATCGCCAATAGACGGGTGGCGACGTGCTGCAGCTACCGGAACATATGGGGAAAGATGGCTGACAAACCAGCGCACCTTCTCCGCCGTCTCCTTGTTCACGCCCGCCTGCAGCAGTGTCCGAATCACCTCCGCGTGGCCATTCCCAGCGGCGATGTACAGAGGGGTCGCATTGCACTACGAGGAAGCGATGAGGTAGTGTGTGTGTAGGCGAGGCGGGGCGGGGCGGACGGCGGGGGTTGGGACCACAGTGAGTAACGAGTGAGATGTGCGTGGCGGCGGACCCTCCAGCCAGCCTTGCATCCATCCGCGCTGCTCTGCAGTTATGGCTAAAGGCAGAGCACCAATGGGAATGCGTGCCATTCGCCAATCAAGCATTCCCGCCTTCACAGCACGCCAGCTAACCATACATACACGTGCAAGACACACAGGTATCAGTGCAGAGCTCTGCTCCCGCCCCGCCCAGGCCTACATCTCGATCGGCTGTTACTCGGAGACGGCGTTGCCAAGAGTGCACATGAACCCTCAATATATCCTACATAGAGTGGTGGAGTTTGAGCAGCCTGTTTGCAGCATTTCCGGGTGGCCACTCCCTCGCCCCATCGGCACCTCGTAATCTACCGTTCTCCCCAGCGCCTCAATTCGGTTAAAGCCCCAACCTGCCTGTTACCGCCCGTATGCAATCAATGCATCCCGCCCTTTTCCAGTTCTCTACGAAGCCTTGACCCCTGGTTGTTGCATTGTTGTCGGCAGCCTTGTTAGTTGGCAATCGACCATCCATTGATGCCCAAGCAAGCTGAAGGTGGCGCCTTCTCTCCATGCTCCACCTCGCTCAGACACTTCCGCCGATCGATGGGTGGGTGAATGGCAGCACTCATGTGGGGAAGGCCAACAAACCAACGCACCTTCTCTGCCGCCTCCTTGTTTGCGCCCGCCTGCAGCAGCGTACGAACCACCACCACGTGGCCGTTCTGGGCGGCGATGTACAGCGGGGTCGCACCGTCCTACGAGGAAGCGATGATGCATTGTGTGTGGGGGTTGGATATAGAGGGTTGAAAGGCATTCTCAGCAGAGAAGCTGTGGGGTGGGGGTGGGGGTGGCGTTAATCAAAGCTCTATTTAAAGGGGGAGGGACCATGATGATAATGTTCTACCCTGAAGGGTGCATGGGGAGTATGCCTTATTAGCATGCGTAGGGTAAAGCAAGAGGGTCGGGGAGGGCGATAAACAGGTTATCCTTCACTGTCCTCCGCTATCGCAGCTCCTGCGCCACACTATGCTGTATGTATGTGGAACACAACCTGTTCATTGCAACCTGCCGGAGACAGGCTCTCCCGCCTTAACCACAAACGAACCGATCCTGCAATACCCTGCACAGTACGCACCAGTGGCCGGAGCTGTGGAAGTGCCTTGGGGGGGGATATGGGTCGATCGTGCCCGCAGCAGTCCAAATAAAGCGCACCCAACCCTTAAGTACACATTGAAGCGTATGCCCAATGTAACCATTAAATCCTATGTACATATACATACATATATACACATAACAACGCCATGACCAAGCAACGCAGCATTATTGTATCCATCTGTCATTTAATCGGGTAGGTGCGGCATGCACCTTAACCTGCGGACAACGTACCAACTAGAAGTGACGGATGACATCTACCGAGAAACGCAGGAAACACCAACATCTGACCCACGCACCTTGTTCGCCGCTTCCTTGTTCACGCCCGCCTGCAGCAGCGCCCGAACAACCTCCACGTGACCTTTCCCAGCGGCGATGTGCAGAGGGGTCCAGCCATCCTGCAAGCGAGCATGCAATGGGAGTGCGCGCGCAGGTTGCAGTACGCAACAGTAATGACGAGTGAGTAATGGCAGATGGGCGGTGACCTGCAGCAGCCACGTACTATAACATTTTGGGCCCACCTTGTTAACCGCCTCCCTGTTCGCGCCCGCCTGCAGCAGCGCCCGAACCACCTCCACGTGGCCGTTCTGGGCTGCAATGTACAGAGGGGTCCCAACCGCCTGCGAACGAGTGATGAGGCAGCGCGTGGGCATAGCGGTCAAATGCGGGGCCACTCATCGCAAAACCAGTAAGTGACTATTCTGCTTTTAAGTTCTTAGTGACAGCGACAGCAACTACAACCACGCATATCGTAAGAACGTGCCGTATGCTTCGGCCCTCATGAAATGACTTCTTAAAGTCCTCGCCTGCACCACCATTAGACCCACCTTGTCCGTTGCCTCCTTGTTTGCGCCCGCCTGCAGCAGGGCCCCAACCACCTCCAGCTTGCCCTCACAGGCGGCGAGGTGAAGCGGCGTCCGGTCCTCCTACAATGACGGAGCACGCGGCGGCGAACAAGCAAGTTGTGTTTTGTTATGTACTGGAATGCATTTCCGTTCACCTATCAATAAATGCAGACTAATATCAAAGGGACTTGCTCACTGGAGTCCTTGCCTGCATCACCAGCAGACCCACCTTGGGCACTGCATTCTTGTTCGCGCCCGCCTGCAGCAGCGCCCGAACCGCCTCCAGCTTGCCCTCGAAGGCGGCGAGGTTAAGCGGCGTCCGGAGATGCTGCAATTAAAGATGGAGAGCGACGGTGAGGTGGGTAGGCCGGCGAGACATGTTATGCTAGACAGAAACAAGTACACTGGGGTGTGTGTTCATAAATGATAGCAGTCAGCGTCCTCAGGGCGGACGTAGCTGCTGCATTGTTTGAGTTTTCTTGATTGCGTGCAGAAGGTTCATTGCAGTACGAACCAACACTGTACATTCAAGCAAGCGCCGTAGCTGCTCAATGACATGCATTTACATTACAACAAGTAGATAGAGATCTGGCGAGATTAAAGCATGCAACCACCAAGCAACTCGGAGCCCCACCCGCCACATGATCCGACACACCTTGTCCATCGCCTCCTTGTTCGCGCGCGCCTGCAGCAGCTTCCTAGCCACCTCCGCGTGGCCGGTACGCAGCGGCGGCGTGAAGTGGAGTCCGGCCATCCTGAGGATGAAAGTATAAGCCAGCAGTTGAAGTAGATGCTGTATGCTTGCATGTCCAGTTGCATCGGTGCGATCCTGTTCGGTTAGCAGCTAGATAGCTTGGTGCTAACAATCAGTCGCCTAAGCTAATAGTTGTGAATTCATACATACATCGGTAGGCACGCGTGCCTATTCCCCACGAGTACGTAACATACAGGAGAAGTGCAGCCTTGGCATACGGCAAGTGAACATATAACTACTCTTACAAGATGCGTGTCCTCTATATATCAGTCTCAGTTCCAGGGCCACAACTGCGTATAGACAGGACGCTTGCCGCAAAACCGTACTCGCCGCATCCATGGCTTCAATGTCTGATCCCACTCTAAGCAGTGTCTCTACCACGTCCACGCTGCCGTTCTGAGCGGCCAAGTGGAGTGGCCTTGCGCCACGCTGCGGAGAGACAAGGGGCGGAGGTATCGGACCAGGCAACCCTAAAGAACACTTCGGACGTGCGCGGTCTCACTAGCTAGCAATGTCCGTCCACTCTCAATTAGGGATGGAAGCACTACCAAAGACACAAAGGCGTATTTTAAATGGACCACCTTCGAAAGCAAGAAGGGATTGGTCCTACAGTCGAGGGTGCAAGCAAAATAAAGACGCACCACAAACGGCAGCGCATTATCCAATGTCTAGATCCTCAAGAGCAGGGCAGGTGTCGTTCGAAGAGTGGGGTCGTCTGGTGAGCAAGAGCAGCGCATGCATCCGGTATGAACCCACCTCGCCTGCCGCCTCCTTGTTCGTGCCCTCCTGCAGCAGCGCCCCAACCACCTCCACGTGATTGGTCTGAGAAGCGGCGTGGAGGGGTGTGCAGCCCGCCTGCAAGCATTGATTGAGAGCGTCGATTGATTGGAGCAATCACGGCCAAGCCCAGCCATTCACATACGAGTGGACGTGGGTGGATATCCATGCAATTGCATACATACATACGCCGCTGACGTTCGGTCTGGTATTGGTGCGGTCTATAAGCACATGTATTAGCAAGTAATGTAGTGAGTAATACGGAACGGCTCCACTAACATGCAAATAGGAGCTTGTACGAGCCCAGCGTCGCAACTCGCACCCACCTTGTCTGCCAAATCCTTGTTGGCGCCCGCCTGCAGCAGCATCTGCACCGCCGCCACCTGGCCACTCTGAGCTGCGACGTGTAGCGGCGCACACCCAGCCGCCTGCATACATGCATTCGGCGCATCTTGAGCTGTGAAGGCAACCTTGCTTGCAGCTGTTGGTCGTCTGGAGACATGCTTCCAAGGTTTGCATGCGCTAGATAGACTTTCGCTTATCAGCCCAGCCGCCACGAATGGCACACACATGTGAACCCGCACACGCACGCACGCCAGGTGTTACACCTGAGTGAGCGAGGCCTAACTTCGCAACTGCGTTCTTGTTCGCGCCCGCCTCCAGCAGCGCCTGCATCACCTCCACGTGGCCGTGCTGGGCGGCAACATGCAGCGGCGTCCAGCCGTCCTTCTGCAGGGGGTGAACGGGCCGTCCTTTGGCATGCACGTGCGTCTGACTGACCCCATACATACAAGAACAGCAGCCCCGGGTAGATCCGCACAAGCACAGCTAGCGAACTGCTTGCATTTGGTATTAAGGCAACCAAGTACAGGGGCAAGGCTGTCACGCGCACGCACTTCAGTGACGCGGATAGCTTTCTGATCATGTCATGTGTGTACGCCAACCGCTGCACTATTGGACTGGACTAGCACCGATTGACTAAAGAGTAATGACCCACCTTTTCGATTGTGTTCTTGTTCGCGCCCGCCTTCAGCAGCGCCCCGCCCACCTCCACATGGCCGGCCATGGCAGCGGTGTAGAGCGGAGTCCAGCCGTCCTGTGGATCAACACCGAGCAGGTGGGCGGGGCTAAAGGCAGGCTAGGGCACCCATGCATCGTATGCAAGCTATGTTTCAACAGCGCGCAGGTAGGTTATAAACACCATACCAGGCCTCTTGAACAAGTACGGGCAGATCCTAGAAAGCCCGGTACGATTGCAATCCAAAACTCACTTTTGACTGGCCCACGCACAACAGTGTGTACTCACCTATATGCGCACCGAGTCAACAACCACTCCCATGGCCGCATCTTTGCGCGGACAGTTTACCAGGTAGGCGCTGCCCAAATCGTACCTTTTGGACACGCAGGTAAATACATACCCGCCTTACCAAAGGACAGGCAAGCATGGACGGTGGGTGGGCTCGTACAAAACAACAACGTACATAGCTCACCGCCTCCACTGCCTCCTTGTTTGCGCCCGCTTGCACCAGCGCCCGAACCACCCCCACGTGGCCAGTAGAATGAAGCGGCGATGTGGAGTGGTGTCCATCCGTCCTGCAACCACCGGAAGAAAGTCACCATATATCATAGACCGAATGATGACTTGCCCGCTTGGTGAATCGGTGTGAATTGTTATAGTAGTCATTACTATCTGCTATACCTGGCTGGGGCTTCTAGCTGATTTCAGCAGCTTTGGTGCCTACCTACAAGTCACGCTCCAGGTTGTGCTTACCTCTCTGGCCTGGTTGGCAATGGCCTTGGCGTTCTTTTCGCCCACCAGCCAGCACCTGCTGTACTGTGGTTAGGTCGCCAGCCTGGCATGCCGCACAGAGCCCCTCAAACTGCGTTTGAATCAGGTTGCCAACAGTAAGTTACTTGAGGAGTTGTCCTCGCAAGCGTCGTCAGTCAGCATGCTCCTGCGTCTGCAGGTATGATGGATAGCAAGCACATACCAATGCAAATCGACAAATAAACCCGTGGAACCAAGCAGCTTGCATGGGTTGCTAGTCGCTGGATGATGAATAAGTGGAAGGTGCTGAGCAAGGGTCCAAAGCCCAGTATGCATCCGTCACACCTACCGGAGGCGTGGCGCTTTGGGAGCTCGACGGAGATACAACAGAAGCTGTCATCAATGCCGGTCTCGGCTGCTGCGGGGGCGATCTTATAGGCTCAGCCGCCTCGGGGCTCCCTTGAGCCGGAGAAATTTGCTGGAGCGACTTATCGGATGGTGTAAGCTGCTGCGGTCTGAGGGCCTGCTGCTGCTCATCAAGTATCTTCCCGCCTGACGGTGCAGGCAGCGGTCTTGGAGCCTGTGGCTGGTTGAGGGGCAGGCAGCCCTCACGGCGCAGGCAGGTCAGCACCTGCTGCATGCTGTCCCCGAAGTCGCACTCCACCAGGGGCTTGTTGCCCTGGGGCACTCGCTGCAGCCCGCTGAGGAAGATCTTCAGCTTGGGCGGCGGGTAGGGCCCGCTGTGCCACACGGGCAGTATGGGCTTCCTCTCTTTGTCCGCCAGCTGGAACTCACGGAACGTCCACTCGGTATTGCCGTAGCTGGGGTGGGTAACGCGGGGGGCAATGGGCCGCATAAACAAGGGCATCCTGTCCCGTGATAAGCAGCAGGACCCCCGCAGCACCTTGAAAGGGCGCTGAGTAGGCGTTGTACCAGCAGGTGAAATGGGTGATGAGGATGAACTGGCAGACATGTGCATGCGTTACTGTTGGGGTGGATGGTTAGAATAATCGCATTGGTTGTTGTTTTTGGGTCGAGATGGATGGTTGGGTTTCCCATCTATCTGTCTCTGCCAACCATCCGTCTCAAACCATGAACACCACTTTCCGCCCATTACATCTCATGGGCTCCACGTCCCGGCCCCCTACACGTGGCTCCTGCTGGGTGTTAAGGGATAACCTTTCAACGTTTTGCTATATATGCCACTAACACCCCTGCGTGCCCCATTATTGACACGGGAATCTGGATGGGGGAGGCTAGGCCCTTTCCCCATGTTTTTGGCACATCCCAAGCCCCAGCCAAGCTTATGCATGTGGCTGTTTGGTATCGACGGAACTGCCCTCCATGGATCCGCAGGCTTGTAGCTTATGATGAGATTCACCGCCACAATGTCCCACCCGTTTGATTGTTCAAGGCCCTTAGATAGATAGGTTTCGAGAAGCGGCCCCCCTACCTGCTTCCCAGCACACCCCGGCCCCTTCCACGCATGTACGTGGCTCCTTGTCCGTGGTGCCTGGGACGTGCGTGCCTCCTCAACCACCACTACTGACCCAGCAGCCCTCCCCCCCCCCACACACACACATGGGGAGTACAGAGCCCTGGTACCTGGCATACACCCATGACCCCCTTCAGAGGGCGATGAACGCCTTGCCGTTGACAACGGCATCCTGAATGAATACGCTGGCTCCATTTTTGGCCGCCCTGCAGATTGCTCTCCCCCACGAAGACCGTGTAGCCCTGGTGCTGCAAAAAGGCCTTCTTGGCCATCACAGTGCCGTCGCCGCCCAGCTTCTTCGCGCCCGTCTCTACGATGCGGTAGCTGAGCATGACTTGAGACTCCACGTCGTCCAGTTGTTCTTCTTGTCCTTGTGAGGGAGGTACGCTGCCAGGTTTGATGCTGTTTGCTCGAGGGGGGGTTGGCCGCCGGCTGCGGCTGCACCGCTGCTGCGACGACGGAGCGATCGTTGGAACACAAGAACGACTTCGAGGCTGCGTTTCCGATCTCAGTTCGGAAGGAAACGTGATGGCTAGTTGCCTGAAACGAAGACGCGTCGATTACTCGGCGTTTGTACTGGGACTAAGAAACATAGACGCTGCTGTCCTCAACAAATAGCTTATGAGACACAAGTACGATCTAACCAACTAATAACACTCTAACTTCAGCTAGCTGCCAGGCTGGCAGATCGACCGCTTGCCGTACAGCGCTGGGTTTTGCGCATACATGTTGGCACGCACCGTGGTTGCGATGGCTGAAACCGCCCCCCCCCACCCACCCACCCCCGAGACACCCCCACCCCACCCCCCTGATTTACCTAATCCCTCCCAGTTACACCGTCCTTGGCCGTTGCCCCTTCCCCATGCGCCCCCATGTATGGTGGGCCATCCACTAATCCGCCGGCGGGAATGTGAAGCTGCCATATGCCCCGCAACACTAGTTCTTCGCACTACTGTCAGGCCGCAGGGCTAGCATCCGTGTCGGTCTAGCCTGAACCTATCGTAGCTAGGTGTATGTGCTGCGGCCTCGCCCCCCCCCCCCCACACACACACACACATGTTTTCACACACTTACGGCTGAGTAGCAGGGGCTGCCTGGCCGCCGTTTTGGTCTGTGCTGGTCCTTTGTTTGAAGCCCCAGCTTGCTAGCTACCCTCATTTGCCAACTTACCTAGCTACCTACCGCGGCTCCACCTCTAGATCTTGCCTTTGAATTATTTGGCATTTCTGGAAACTTCGGCTGCGACCATGTCCAGCCCCGCACGGCGGAGACACAGCAGAGCCACGCACCACCGCAGGATGCATGCTGCTGGCAAGCAATGGCTATCGGCCTGCTGCACGCACGCACCGATGAGGATAGATGTAGGCCAGCCCTTTCGTTCCAGTGAGCGAGGTCTGTGGGTCCGTGCGGGAAGTAAGAGCAACACGCACGTGAAAAACGGAATTTGCCACCACGCACCTAAACAATGAATGGTAGGTCAAACAATGTACTATACACACACTATCGGCCGCGCGCAGCAGCACGGGTAGGTGCTCTCCTCCTGCGACAGCAGCAGGAGGAGGACGTAGGACAGGCACGCGCGCGGATGGAGGGCAAGTAAGGATGCCGTGGACGCTCCAGTCTAGTTGGGCTCGCTTAGCTCACTTGCTGGAGCTACCAAGGCCCTTGCCGCCGGAGCGTCCCGATCGACAAGCAAGACGGGGCCGCCATCAGCCAGTCAGCGGGCGGCGGCCTACCCGACGGCCTCCCGCCCTGATAGGCCCCGCCGATGCGCTACTTGCTTGCTTGCCAGCAATATATATCGTTCGGCAGTGCGTGGCTTCATGGGAGCAGCAACTACTCGTATCCGTAGCCCCGCAACCAGCAGCCGGCGGGCGGGTGTTGCTGCAACTAACCCCGCCCACGTGCCACATACTCCACGCGTCAGCCGCCTTACCGCGGCGCCATGCACCGACGACGGCGCCGCCGCCTGCCCGCCCACGCCACCGCTCGTTCGATTCCGCACGTACCCATGTATGCGCCGAGACAGACCCTGCGGACGGCACCCATGCATCGCTCGCGCCCCAAGCGCCCGAGTAGAGGCGAAGTGGTCCCCGCGGGCGGACGATCGCCGACTTGGAACTGCCCGCCAAGGCCTCACAATCAGAGAAGCTGTATATATGTAGTTATCCTTGAGTGGGGGCGCTAACAGCAGCCTACAGCAGGATGTGACACCGCCGTCACCTGGCTGGAAATGCTCAGCCCTTACTTGCTTGGCCATATCCCCGGCGGCAGCACTATCTGAGCGTGCGCTTGATGGGGGCGGATGTGAGTTTCAAGGTGCGGGCCGACTGCGTGCGATGACGTTCCACCTCCCTCGTCACGACGCTTCCGTTCATCCGTTCGTTACATCCAATGTTTCAGTTTAAATCAACGCGCACTATGATGACTACCATTTTTATCATATCGGAGTAGGGCGGGTCGATGACAAGCACCGCGGGCGGGCTCCCGCGGGCGGGCGGGATGACCTGATTCTGCGCCGGCTGGCGCGGGTGTGTGTGCGTGGTTGCTGCAAGTAGCAATCAGCTAGCAATCCCAACTAACTCGGCGGAAGCTAGCTGTGCCGCCCCTCCAAACCGGGCTGCCGGTGCGGCTGGCTGGCCCGCATCCGCGCCGCCGCCGGGCTGGCGTTAATAGTGGCGGCGGCCGGTGTACCGCATCGCATCTATATATCCTGCGCCGCTGCCAATGCCCCGCCGGTGAATGCTAGCTGGCGACCCCACCGCGCTAGCTGCTGGCCAGCCTGCCATTCGGCCGCCGCGGCCCAGCGCCTCGATCCACACCCATGCGTAACGGCCGAGCCCGGCCCTGCCCTGCGGCGGCACCAGTCGACGCGCGCTGCACCAACGACGACATAGTGGATGGCTGGGAATTCGCGCGCGGAGTGCAGCTGCCGCCTCAATTGGACATACATGGCACGCAGCGGAACGGCGGCAGCGGCTCAGTGTGTGTGTGGGGGGGCAGGTGTGGCGGCGGCGGGACGGCGGGGACGAACATGAGGAAGGCTGCGCTGCATGCCGGCCCTCGCGGTGGCGTGCCGGACAAGCAGCAGCATGCGAGCGCGGAAGGCCGACGCGCAGCAGTTTCCCCACCCAGAAGGGGGCCTGGCTGGATGCATGCACACAGATACAGATCGATACAGATTACAGGCTCCCCAGAGGGGCTGCAGGCCACACGAGCCGATTGGCTCCCGACCCGCCATAGCAGAGTGGGTGAAACACCCGTTGTCTTATTAGCCGTGAGGCCCAGAACACGAAACATAAAA
>LSYV01000014.1:493927-505154 GCA_001584585.1 Gonium pectorale | reverse complement strand
ATATGTTGTTCCTTTTCAACACACATTGGGACCCTTATTGCGGACCCAATATGTGTTGAAAAGGAACAACATATGTGTATATTAGCTGAAAGCTCACATCACCAGTTTCTTGCTGTGCTATTGGGCAGCACATACATACTGCACGGAGCCCGCATCCTTGTCACACATAGAGCATCCACCGCCGAGGCATTCATGCATGCAACTATTGAACTTGACATGATGCAGCAACAACCCCGTCTGCTCAGTTGCCTTGTTTGCGCCCGCCTGCTGCAACCGTCTCTTCGTGGCCGCACTGTCTGCCAATGTAAGAGGGACTCCGGCCATTGTTCCTAAGATTGCAAACATGCCGGTAGTCGCAGCAGACGCCTCATGTTCACTGGCTGTGTATTTTTCTTAGATTGGCATGCATGGCGTCAATTGCGTGAAGTGCTCACCTCCTCCATGGCTTCTATCTCTGCGCCCGCCTGCAGCAGTGCCCCCACCGCCTCCACGATGCCGCTCCGAGCGGCGATGTGGAGTAGCGTTGAGCCAGCCTGCAGTTTTCCAGTGGCCGGAGGTACCAGGGTGGCGTGAGACGAGAGGCAAGTGCGAGGGCTACCTGTCGTGTGCCTTCTTATTCCCATCGAAACCACAAGTACAATTCAAAAAGAGCGCTCTCCAAAACCTTATGACGCAACCAATTCAGTCAGACGGTAACATCCATGCTCCCGGGATCCAACAACCGGCAGGGCAATCTTACAGACAATGCGAGTCCTCAAGCTAATTCGAGCGAACTGCTACAGTTGCCAGCGATTGCAAGGACAACATACGTAGTGGACGATAGCAAACGGACCCCAAGCAACCAGAGCCGACATAGGAGCACGGAAGATTAGGCAGATGACCTCACCTCGTCCGGTATGTATGCACCCACCTTCCTTGCCACTTCCTTGTCCACATCCGCCCGCAACAGCATCCCAACCACCTCCACATGATTGCTCCGAGCAGCGACGTGAAGGGCCGTGCAGCCAGCCTGCGAGACATGTCGTTCGAACGGTGGAGAAAGCATAAATCCAGACAAGTAGAGGCCAAGATGAGTGACAACTGACCATCAGCATATGTGTCGATGAGCGAGAATCTTGCGCTGCTGCACATAATGACACATTGCTTTTGAACTTCTTGGGCCTTCAGTATTGATGGCTTAACCTCGCTCGGCACATGTGCGCGCACCGTGCAGATGTCAGCATGACAATTGGAATGACACTGAACCTGCGAGACCCACCTTTGCTATTGCGTTCTTGTTTGCGCCCGCCTGCAGCAGCGCCTGCATCAACTCCACGTGGCCAGACTGAGCGGCGACGTGCAGCGGGGTCCAGCCTTCATTCTGCGACCATCCAAATGCTTGCCGTTGCAGTTGAGAGCCCATCTACACAACCCCAGCACGCAACCCCGGTTAGACGCACACAAGCAAGTGTATGTGGCAGCATGATGTATCCACAAGCCACGAAGTAAAGGATACGTCAGCAGACCCACATGAGCTATGTGCTTCGATTTGTGGTCAGTTAAGTGCCTGTCCATCAGCCGATAGATTGACTGCTGCAACAGCACTGGACCTCGACCGTCCTCCCGAAGATAGAGGTGCAGCATGGGGAACACCGTCATCGGATGGACCCACCTCCGAAGCGTTCTTGTTTGCGCCCGCCTGCAGCAGCACCTGGACCACCTCCACATGGCCGTTACAAGCGGCGGCGTACAGAGGGGTCCTGCCATCCTGTGGGCAGGGGGTGAGGCAGCGCGTGTATGGGGTCGCATAACGCCGTTACCCAGGTGATCGGTTACCACCCGGCCGACCGTTAAGTGTTGTTAGCAGCATCTATCCGAATTTGGGTTTTCACCCAGAAGCCTCCATGAGAAGCACAGAGCGAGGTTAAGGTTTTTGTCTGCATGCCTGCCATGCCTCGTTGTACTGTCCATCGCGAGCGAGGAGTGTGTGACAGGGGCGTCATTCCGCAAGGACGGATGCGGCCCCCTTTTGCTGCCCCCCCTGCTGCTCTCTGCTCCCTGCTGCTGCTCCTTTTCCCGCCTCCTTTCCCTGGCTCCTCCCGCGTAAGTGGGGGGGGGCAGCAGGGGGTCATGCTAGCTAGCTGGGTAGCTAGTATTGCCGCCTACCCCACTTCTGTACCAGACACGCGCTTCTATAACAGGACAGAACCAGAGAAAGCAATTAGTAAGGACAGTAGACCATTGCTGAGCATGCCAAAGTGGCTGGGGTGGGCGGAAGTAGTGGAACCCCACACATCAGCCTTCTTTCCGCCGCCAGCCCTTGTTTGGGAGCCCTCCCATGTATGTGTCGTTCAGACGGGGGCGGCCTCCTCCTCCCCCCCACCCACACACCACCACCACCTCCTCCCTCACCCGGGCTTAACCTCCAACCGATGTATTGCCTGTTGGACGCCAATTACGGAGGAATGCGAGGAGCACTACCACCCGACCCACCTTGTCCGCCGCCTCCTTGTTTGTGCCCGCCTGCAGCAGCACCTGAACCGCCTCAACGTGGCCGTTATGGGCGGCAGCATACAGAGGGCTCCAGCCATCCTGCGAGCAAGTGGACAGGATAGGGAACCATTGAGAACCGATCCGGCCCGTCTATGTGTTCGTGTACATGCGTGTGGCGTTATTACGGTGCGGCACCATACCCGCCACCCGACTATACCGGGCATGCTCACTCTCACACGCAAGCCGGGCGCACCAAGCCCCACAGGCAGTCCCCACCTTTTCAGTTGTGTTCTTGTTTGCGCCCGCCTTGAGCAGCGCCCCGACCACCTCCACGTGGCCGTTCTTGGCGGCCATGTAGAGCGGAGTCCAGCCGTCCTGTGGAGCAACGCAGACATGGCACAGGCATTTATGTACAGAAGGCTCACCAGAAGTTGGGGCCCGGTTGTCGACAAGGAGTCATCCCGAAGGGAATGTAAGGCCAGGACTCGTGAGCCCCAATCATACACAAACACAGCTCACCTCCTCCACCGCCTCCTTGTTCGCGCCCGCCTGCACCAGAACCTGCACCACCTCTACGTGGCCGTTCGATGCAGCGATGTGGAGTGGCGTTCGGCCATCCTGCAGACGTCGTCAGAAAGGTGCATAGTTTCTAGCTAGACACACGTTGCTGTATGAAAAGCTCAGACCAGCCCCTTGCATGCTCCGGCAATGCACATCTCAAAGCCATATTGCAGCAACTAGAATACCAGGCTTGCGCATACCTCTTTTGCCTGGTTGGCGATGGCCTTGGCATTCCGTGCGCCCGCCAGCACCCGCTGCACCGTGAGCAGGTCGCCAGACAGGCACGCCGTGCAGAGCCCCTCAAACTGCGTTTATATGAGCGGGATGTCCAAAGTAAGCTTCGTGGGCTCACAAGCATCATCGATCGGCACCTACCTTCATAAAGAGCATACCCATATATACCGGTGCAAATCCCATGCAAGGCAGGATGCGGTTGGTCTCTGAGACAATGAGAGGACCTGACGTAGAGCCCTTTTCCATATCCTTCTATATATGCATCAACCATGCATACCTGCTTGGCATTTTCGGCGCTCAAGACGGAAGCTTCCATCACTGCTGCTGTCGGTTGCAGCTGGGGCAAGCTCGTAGGGGCGGCCGCCTCTGGGATCCCTTGAGCCACCACCGCCCCCTGCTGCTGCTGCGTCGGCTGCTGCTGGAAGGCTTTCTCTGGTGCAGCCGTGGGGGGCCCTGCTGATGGTGATAACAAGCCCCCCGCCTGCTGCTGGGATGGCACGGCACGCGTGGGTGTGGGGGGCCCGCCCTGCTGCTGCACTTCCCTCCCTGCGCCAGCCCCTCTCTGCTGCTGCATTTCTAGCAGCTTTGTGGGGTCCGCCATTTCGGCCTCGTGCTGCTGGAGTGACCTTCCATACGATGCGTGCTGCGGTCTCGGGTCCTGCTGCTGGTTGAGGGGCAGGCAGCCCTCACGGTGCAGGCAGGCCAGCACCTGCTGCATGCTGTCCCCAAAGTCGCACTCCACCAGGGGCTTGTTGCCCTGGGGCACGCGCTGCATGCCGCTGAGGAAGATCTTCAGCTTATCTGGCGGGTAGGGCCCGCTGTGCCACACGGGCAGGATGGTTTTTTTCTCGTTGTCCGCCAGCTGGAACTCGCGGAACGTCCACTCAGTGGCACCGTAACTGGATGCATGGGACATGAGATACAGGAATGTATATACCTTGGTAGGGTATAAAGCTTTATGCACTTACACAAGAATGGACTGATGGGTGAAGACGTATGGAGAGACGGGTGTGCTGATCGGGCACAATGAAGGGATGGATAGACTCTTATTCAGGGATTTGCTTGGTAAGCCACCGCAAACCTAGGCGAACCTAGCTGTCAGCAGCATTTCTTGGAGCGTAGAGGTCCCAGCGAACTCCCGACTCAAGCCGAAGTGGACAAGGTGAGGTACATCATATTAGCGACCCATGTCCGCCGGCCATCATGCCGTACGCACACACATATCATCCTCCTACCCTCCTGGATGGGCACCCCGGACCTACGTGGGGGAGCAGAGGGCAATGAACGCCTTGCAGTTGACTACAGCGTCCTGAATGCGCTGGCTCCATTTCTGGCCGCCCTGCAGAGAGCTCTCCCCCACGAAGACCGTGTAGCCCTGGGATTGCAGAAAGGTCTTCATGGCCAATACAGTGCCGTCGCCGCCCAGCTCCTTCGCGCCCGTGTCGACAATTCGGTAGCTGAGCATGATTTGCGACTCCACATCGTCGAGCTCTTCTTCTGTTCCGTGCCCCTCCACGTGGTCGGGCTGGACTGTGATGTGGCGTGATGTCGAGTCATTGAAGCCATCCTACAAGCACCCAGTGGACATGGGCAAAGGACTGAATGTAAGTGAATGTAAGTTCGAACTGGGATAAAAATGCATTCGAGTCCTACTGAGTGTTGTCACAATGCTCTATGGTTTGCGCACGAAATACAGCTGAGTAATGATGCATCAGCTACAAGACATTTATCTTTTGCAATTGAACAAAAATCGGACCAACCTCCTCCACCGCATCATTGTTTGCGTCCGCCTGCAGCAGCACCCCCACCACCTCCATGTGGCCAGACTGAGCGGCAATGTGCAGCGGGGTCCAGCCATCCTACGCCAAAGCAGTGGGCATGAGCAAGGCTTTGGCAATTTGTAGAAGTGTTTGGTTGGGCAGGATGCGTGAATGCATGTAATATCAACCAATTGATGACACTTTCTTTGAATTTGCACCCAAGCATGCGAGTTTTGCTTGGTCAGTTGTAATCACACGCATGTCCCTTAACACCCAGGACTACTGGCGAGCAAGAGACGACAGTTGGCTGCCTCATCAATTTTACTCTTTGTCAATCATGTCCAGAACAAATGCCTTTTGACGCCAATTGCGCACATATGTCATGCCAGATGACTTCATAAACTATTCCGATGCGCATGGCCACCCACAACTGCTCCCTGGCGACAACTGATCTACATGTGGGACTGAGCTGCCCATCGTGGGACTTTCCCCTGACTTCGGTGGGCAGCTCCGGTGCTTCGTAAGTTTCGGATACAAACCTCTTGCTGTGTGTGCAGGAGCCCTGGCTGGCCTGCTATGTCAGCAGGTATAACCGGCCTACGACTGTCTTCCATAACCGACTATCATCAGCATGCGAGTTTTCCCCATATCCAAGGGCCTGTAGGGATGCCAAGCACCACGCCAAGTAACACACATAAACGCCTCGGATCCACTTGATTGCGATCTCGAGGTCGTGGGTTCGACTCCCACGGACACCCCCCCGTTCGGCTTCGGGGGTGAGTGGTGTGAGGTTTGGATGTGGTGGTTGCTGTTCATCGCAAAGCCAGTTACTTGTCTGGCGGATGCTGCTTGCCTTGGAGGGAGTTATTGATGCTGGACCATTAATCTGAGTCCCGAGATGCTGGCTTGCCTGGGAGGGAGTTGGCCCTCGGACTATCTACTTTCAATCTACCCATGGCCACACAGGCTTTGACGGGTACCTGTAACCTTTTAACCTGTAACCATAAGCTCAAAAGCCAGAAGACAGACGTTGCGTTCGTACCGCAAGCCATACTGCAAAGAAGGCCCATATCAGGGCCGTTACTTTTGGAGCCACAAGGGTTTCCTTCCGAGATAGAGCAACACCCGGTGGGTAAGGGCACCCCATGCATATGTAACGTTCTAACATACCTTGTTTGCCGCCTCTGTATCCACACCCGCCTGCAATAGCACCTCAACCACTTCCACGTGATTGTTCAGGGCAGCGACATGAAGAGGCGTGCAGCCGGCCTGCAAGGAACCGTTGAGTAGTCCGAGTTCAGGCAGTGTCAAGCAACCAGATACCAAGCAAGATGCATGGGCAACTGTAATAATCCTGGTGGTGGCACCCATGGGCTGCCTCGGCTGCCTAGACGGACCGCCTCCTTAATACACGCCCGTGTTAAGCCGGGCGTACAATTTATTAATTATAACAACGGTAATAATGTGCACAGCGCGCTGCCAGATGGGTCCAGTATAGATTGCGTGCAGGTGGACACGCTGTACTGGTGATTCCTAAATCCTAAAAGAGCACTCAATACAGTGAGGCTGCACCTAATATGCAGTAAACAACATCACAACATCACGTACAACACGCACACACCTTGTCTGCCAGCTCCATGTTTGAGCCCGCCTGCAGCAGCACCTGAACCGCCTCCACGCGGCCGTTCTGGGCGGCGATGTGGAGTGGAGCGAAGCCAGCCACCTGCAAGCCGTGAATGGTGAACGGCTAGGTACGGCGGCACGATCATTTGCCCAGCATCGCTGTTGGCTTAACACATACACACATGCATCCATAACTAGCACAGATAGCTATTGCAATCACTTGCCGTTGACAAGGGATTGCAGGTGCAAAACGTCTGGTTTGCCCAAGCTGCGAAAGGACCTTCGTACGTGACACAGGAATAGGTTGTGTGGCCTACCTGTGCTATGGCGTTCTTGTTCGCGCCCGCCTGCAGCAGCGCCTGCATCACCTCCAAGTGGCCAGACTGAGCGGCGACGTGCAGCGGCGTCCAGCCATCCTTCTGTGGGAGCGAGGGATCCATTGCTTGGGATTGTAATGTCCGTGTTCCGGAGAGAGCCCATTCACACAAAAACGGCAGCAATGGCTGAGCCCTCAAAAGTGTGGTCAGTGAGGTTGTTTGCATGATGGGCACGGGCATCAGGCAATGCAGAAACGGCACGCACGTCTCCTCTTCACATGCATGATGCAGAACCAATTCACTCCTTGCGTACCACTCCTAGAATGCCGCTGGCACTTGCCCTGGACCAGGACCGACCGCACCATCACCGGATGGACCCACCTTCTCGGCCGCACTCTTGTTTGCGCCCGCCTTGAGCAGCGCCCCGACCACCTCCACGTGGCCGTTCATGGCAGCAGCGTAGAGTGGGGTCCAGCCGTCCTGTGGGGCAAGCAACATCAAGAAAGATGCCCAAGTGTCAAGGCTCACACTGCACTACACAGCAGGCAGTGAAGCCATAAGCCTTGGGTTCGGAGGTACTATCCGCAAGGACCTGCCACCACTCCTGGGCTTATCGAGTCGGGACGCTCAGCAATGCTGCAACGGCGGACTGCACGACCAAGCGTACACGCCCTGAATGACATTGTCTACTTTAGAAGGCAGCTGGAACGCAGGCGGTTATCCCCATCCGACAAGCCTGCTGGGACGTTCATTAGAGTCTCCCGCCTTAGGTGGGCCCTTACCACTGTGGTGGCAGGCGGTGTACAGGACTCTGACACCAGAGTCCTCACCACAGCCCGACCCCTTGCTTAACACACGCACGCCTTGGTGCACGGAGTAATATTTATTTTCAAGGCTCCCGCACGCAGTTCATGTGCCATCTCAGGTACGTGATTAACATCTAGGGGATGAAGTAAGGGTGCTCTCGGTCGACAATTATTGATAGCTCTTTGAAGAATGTGTTGAAGTAGTTGAAGGCTGCAACAGCGACTTGCCCACGTAGCATATACCTCAACGGCAAGTACACGCCACTCCATGACCCTAAGTTTGCATGTTGCCAAGTTGGTCCTACCCTGTTCTTGAGCATGTACCATCTATCCATGTGCACCAAACCATGATTCCAAGAATAACAAGGCAAGAAGGGAGCCCCAGTACACGCACATGCACGCTGCTCACCTCCTCCACCGCCTCCTTGTTCGCGCCCGCCTGCACCAGTGCCCGCACCACCTCCACGTGGCCGTTCGAGGCGGCGATGTGGAGTGGCGTCCAGCCATCCTACAGATGTAGACAGGTGTAAGAAGGGGCGGACTAGTGACCTGCCTGCACCAACAATAGCACTCAGTGTACACTGGCCCAGGGTCTATGTGCAATGCCTCCCTGCTGGCTGACACAATCTCTGGCTGGCTAGCTAGGCTACGTTCTATGGTTGACCCAACTGTAATCACCGTACGTGTTGCTACGTATCTCCCTGTAGGTATCCAAGGGTTGGCGCTTTATGGAACTATGCCTGACATAAAGCTCATAAATAAGTGGGGGCGGGTCTTCGGATATCACCTACAATACGCCTATCATGGACAGACCGGCTGGGAAGAAGTTGTATGTGTGCTTACCTCCCTGGCCTGTTTGGCAAGGGCCTTGGCATTCCGTGCGCTCGCCAGCACCCGCTGCAGCTTGAGTAAGTCTCCAGCTAGGCATGCCATGCAGAGCCCCTCAAACTGCGTCAAATTGAATGGGCTATTGGCAGTAAGTACATATGATCCGCAGTTACATAGACCTGCATGCAGGCCTGAACTGCATGCACATAGTCATGTGCACTGACAAACCCATGTAGAACAGCAGGATGTGATGGCTAAACCCTTGAGGCAACGGGAAGTCATCATGAGCAAGGGCCAAACTGTTCGCTCAAGGCCATCTATGCCCCCCCCCCCCACCCACACACACACATACACTGGAACACACACTGGAGCACATACACGCACACACCGGGAGCTGGGAGACATGCACCAGCCCGCATGCAATGCACGTAGGCTAGACTAGGCGCCTCCCAACACGGCATTGCATAGGGTCACCCCCAACACGCACACGCATGCACACCAGCCTCCAATCACGCTTACATATCACACATCGGAGACGTGGAAGCCATGCATACCTGCGTGACGACATTTTTGGCACTCAAGACGGAAGCTTCCATCACTGCTGCTCTCGGTTGCTGCTGGTGCAAGCTCGTAGGCGCAGCCGCCTCTGGGCTCCCTTGAGCCACCACCGCCCCCTGCCGCTGCTGCGTCTGCTGCTGCTGGGAGGTCTTCTCTGGTGCAGCTGTGGGGGGCCCTGTTGTTGCCAATGGCCCTCCGCCGTCCTGTTGTGACAACATGCCAGCCATGGGCTGAGGCGCCGCCCGGGTTGCTGCCAGCCCTCTCTGCTGTTGAGAGGGTGGAATGGCTGGTGCAGGCTTTAGTCGCTTTGGGGCCGTTGCTGCTGGCGCCCCTCCCTGCTGCTGGGATGGCAGTGTGGCAGGTGTGGGCTTGGTGAGCCCTGCTGACACTGCCAACCCCTGCCCTACCCGCTGCTTGGAAGGCGTGGCAGGCACGGGCTTAGGGGTCCCTGCTCCTGCTGTCAGCCCTTGCCCTGATTGCTCCTTGGAAAGAGCTGCAGGCTTGCCCATGTGGGGCCCAACCGCCACTGATGATGTCACTCCTAGCTGTTTGGGACTGTGCACCAGTGCTGCAGACTTGCAGGGGCCCGCTGCATCTGCTGGTCCTACTACTGCCCCTCCCTGCTGCTGAGAGCTCTGCCGTTCGAGGGTCCCTGCCGTGCTTGCCTCTTGCTGGGGTGACTCTCCGGGTGGTGAAGCTGACGCAGCTGAAGCTCTTGCTGGCTGCCGGGGAACCGTCACCATTGCGGCCGCTTTTGCGGGGGCGGCCTCATCTCCTGCCCTTTCAGGCTGTGGACGACCCTGCTTTTCTAGGGATCCTGCTGCTCCTGCCTGCTGCAGGGTAAACTTCCCTGACGATGACGCCCTCAGAATCTGTTCTTCTGGTGGCTGCTGAGCCCTGGCCATTGTGGTGACCTTGGGCAGGCTGTCCATGTCTCCTGGCCCTCCCAGCTGTGGGACCTGGTGCTCTTGGTGTCCCCTTGCTACTGCCCGATACTGTCCGAGGGGTGTCTTCCCATATGTTGAAGCTGGCATCGCTGCTAATCCTGGCAGCTGGCAAGCCCCAACATTTCTAGCAGCCTTGGGTGGGCCAGCCACGAATCCTGATCTTCCCCTTTGTGGGCCCTGTTGCATTGAGGGTCCCGTTGCTCCTGCCTGCAGCTGGAGTGACTTCCTTGACGGTGAAGCTGCCACACCTGATGCTCCTGCTTGCCGCTGGTGACTCCCCACCAGTGATGAGGCCGTGGATGGGCGGGTCATGTCTCCTGTCCCTCCCAGCTGGGGGAGCTGCTGCATCAATGGCCCTGATGCACCTACTGCTCCTGCCTGCTGCTGCAGGTGCAACTTTGTGAGTAGTGGTGAAGCTGCAACAGCTGTGGCGCCTGGCTGCATAGCACTTCTGACCAGTGCGGCGGCGCCCTTGGTGGGGTCCATCATGCCTCCTGCCCCTCCCAGCTGCTGGAGTGAGTCTCTAGGCGGTTCAGGCTGTGGTATCGGAGCCTGCTGCTGGTTGAGGGGCAGGCAGCCCATGCGGTGCAGGCAGGTCAGTACCTGCTGCATGCTGTCCTCAAAGTCGCACTCCACCAGGGGCTTGTTGCCCTGGGGCACGCACTGCATGCCGCTGAGGAAGATCTCCAGCTTGGGCGGTGGGTAGGGCCCGCTGTGCCACACAGGCAGGAGAGGCTTTTTCTTCTTACACGCCAGTTGGATCTCAAGCCATGTCCACCCCGTGACACCATAGCTGGACGGGATGGAAAAGCAGGAAAGAATGCAGCGGCCATGTTAAGCGCTAGGACGGTTTTATGTTTCGAGGAATAGACAAGAAAGGCAGGGCTGAGATGGTGCACTAAGGGAGACATGTATGGTGAATGGGATTGGCAGGGTCTATAGTCAAAAAGGCTGTGCGTGGCAGGGGAGGTCGGAAGTGTGGGCCCGCCTTGCATGCCTACTTTCATCCACCAATCAGTAAACCTGGTCACGAAAATGTGGGGAGGTGAATGAAGTCGCTGGCCAGACGACTCCTACCTCCAGACATGCATCCAGCAGCCCATCTAGATAGCACCCCCCCC
>LSYV01000014.1:475491-489170 GCA_001584585.1 Gonium pectorale | reverse complement strand
GCGGAATCGGGGCGCGCGGTGGGTGAGGCATCCGGGTGAAGGGAGTGCAGTGGACGGGCGACTGGGCTCCACGGCTCCGGGCGACCGGCCGTTGAGTGATGCCATCGGGGGGACAGCGAGGCCCCCGAGGCGACCACGCCCCACAGCTCTACCGCCCTGCACCGTGCACTGCCATCACGCCCCGCCCCACCGTGCACCGCCCTCGTACGCTGCACTTCGACCCATCCATGTCGCATGTGCTCGTTCCGTTGGGGCGTGCACGCCTGCTGCGCCCGCACCCGCATTCGGAGCCGCTCCTTTGTCCGGCGGCCTTTGTTCCGAATATGACATCGACGCCTCCAGGGCAGCGCCCGCATCGCCGTAGTCCTCCCACCCCCGCCCCCCCACCGCCACCGCCCCCCCTGCCCACGCACCTAAACTGAAATCGCCCCTGATAAACCGTGGGAGGGTATAAACCCGTTGCTCCCCCCACCCACACACGCACACGCCTCCCCCTCTTCCCCCCGTCCCCTCCCCTCCCCTCCCCGCCCCCCCCCTCCGCCTGGCCGCACCTGTGCAGGTACTCGTCCACGCTACGCGCCACGAGAGTCATCCCAACCGACCCGCGGGTCATCCGGACCACCGGGAGCGGCATGTTCTGTTGGGTGGGGGAGGGGCAAGCAGACATAAGTCAACTTCAAGGGCAAAATGCTTGACGGTTGCGCTTCCGCGCTGCGCCGTCGCCGGTCGGCCAGCCGCCCAGACCCGCATTCCCCGGGCGGCAGGGGCGCGCGAGACGAGTGGCTCAGGCCCGCTTCATGGCCACCAGACCTCTTCTTACCAGGCGCAAGCACAGGAGAGGCGGGAACACGCCCAACACACACACACACATGGGCAGCTCAGCTCAGCGCAACTATGACAGCCCAGCTTCCAGCGTTAAGTTCCTAGCGCCGGGGTTACTTAGGTTGGGTCTATGGGCTGCCGGCTAGGATGTTTTACCGCATGCCTGCCTATATCACACTGTCATGCATAGATCTTCTAGATCATATAGAACAGACACACGGGCGCGTTACGTTGTCGGGGTCACTTGTACAAGGGCTGCTGGCTAGGCTCCTCCTGCTCGTTAGCCGTCAGAACATGTCTGAGCACGCAGTCATATGCCAACACTTCCGGGCGCACTTGTGGACCTGCCCGTCGCATCACACGGCCTTGGGCTACGACGTTTGCGTTCCCGCCACGCACGCGCGCACCCTGCACCGCGGGATGGCTACGCCGCCCCCCCCCCCAACACACACACGGGTCCACGGGCTGCCGGCTAGGATGCCCATGCCAGCTACATATTATACCTGTTTACTGCACTTCGTATCGTACACATGACGCACGTGCACGCAATTTTGCGTATATTGAACACGTGTACGGACACGCTGTTGTGCATGCCAACTACTCGTGCTGCGCGCAGGCAGTTTGTGTCTCCAATCAATACCCACGCGCGCACGCGTCCGGCCGCGCACCTTGTACTGCGAGGGCTCGGGCCAGCGCAGCAGGCAGGTGACGTCCTCGCCCACCGCCGACAGCGGCACCAGCAGCGGGTGCAGACCGCGTCGCTCCGAGGGCGACAGCGACTGCCCGCCGCGCGCCTCGAGCACCTGCGGAGAAGGTGGGGGGGTCCAGAGGCACAAGAGAGGCGGACCGCCAAGTTCAGATACCGCACTGAGAGAGGGGTGCGACGGGGATCGCGCGCAGGTGGAAAGCGGAACCAGCCGAACCATCCCGCCATGCACATCCCGCAGTTCAGGTACCGTATACTGAATGAGGGGTGCGACGTGGAAGGCAGTGCCCGAACCTGCCCGCCACGCACATCCCGCAGGAGCACGTCCGTCGGATACACTCCAGGCCAGAGACGCCGCCGCGAGAGAAGGGGCGGCGACGGGTCCGAGGGACGCGGGGCAATTCTCCAATCGGCACCGTCCAGGTTAACTGCCGAAGGCATTCACCACAGCGGACTTCCTGGCCCGAAATCACATTTCGTGCCCGCCGCCAAAGCCAGGTCGCGCGCATTGCCAACAGGCGAGCGGCCCGCAGCCCCAACACTGCATGCAGCCGCACCATTCACGCCACGCCGTGTGCCCGTACCGCGATCAGCCGATGAAACGACACGACCCAACGCGGGGGGGGGGGCGGCCGGGCGGGCATCCGGTCCCGCCCGCCCGGCCCGCCGCCCCCCCACCCCCGCATTTCCCTATTTCTGACCCTTCCCCCGCACCCCCCACCGCATGCGCCCACCCACCCGCATGAGGCCCTGCAGGCGCTGGGGCGTCTGCGACACCGCAATCTCCTCCAGGAACACAGCCGTCTCTGCGGCAAGGGGGGAGGGGGGGCACGGAGGAGGGGATCGTGTGGAATGTCAAGGCATGCCTAGTCTTGCCCGCCCGACCCAAGCGTCTTCTCCACCCAGACGGCCAGCTCCGTGGCCGAACGCACGGGCAATCGATCGTGGGGGGGGGGGCGGAGGGGCGGCAGCCTTCTCAGCGCGGAACCCCCCACCCAATGCCGTGCCTCACGGCTCGCGGCCTCCGTCAGCGTCAGCGTCAGGGGGAGGACAAACCTCCGTGTGCTCCCCACGGACGACGCGGACGCTCCGGCTGGCTCCGTCCCCGGAGCGATGTGGCTGCGAACAATGCTGCAGCGGCTTCCACGCCGCCGCCCCACTCAGGCAGGCAGCCGCATCACCCTAGCCCCCCGGGTCCGGCGCAGGAGGCTGCCAAGCGTCAGATTCCCGCCCCGTCCGTCAGTCCGTCCGGAGCGGGACGAAGGGCAGGGCCCGGGGCCCGAGGAGGTGGGGTGCTGAGCCCTCCGCACGCTCAGCACCCCAGCTCCAGCCCTGGGGGCTGCGATGCTGGAGCCGGGGGGTGCTCGGGTGCCCCAACTGCTGGCCCACGGGAGACGGGACCGCCCAGCTGCAGAGTGCCGCCCCGTCCTCCCGCGTCCGGGCGGACAGGGCGGCACTCCGCAGCTGGGCCCCCCATGAACCGCATGCACCACGGCCCTGCCCCGTCAGCCCGCGTCCGGGCGGACGGAGCGGAAGGGCAGGGCCCGTGTCGCAATTACGGTTCATGGGGGGACGTTCAGCCCAGGGCGCCCTGCGGTGTGCCGCCCGCTGCAGCTCCACCGGGGTCTAAGCCGGCCCCGACACGCTCCGGACTGGACCGAACCGGGAGGTGGACCGGCAGGGTCGGCGAGGCCAGCAGGTGGTGGCCCGATGAGCTGGTCCCGGTGGGCCGAGCGCCCCCCCATGGCGCCCGTCCTGGCGCCCGTCCTGGCGCCCGTCCTGGCGCCCAGTGGGCCGGCGAGGCCGGTTGTTTTCGGGAGAGGCCAGCAGGCCGTGTCCCTATGCTGCACGGAAGGGGGCATGGAATGCCACGGGCACAGGCCTCCGACCGGGCGCCCGGGACTCCCCACGCAACGGAGTGTTGGATCCGCCGCCCTGACCCATGCCAAGCTGGTGCCTCCGTCCGTGTCGAGCCGTAGCCCGGAGTGCGCAAGGCTAGGCATGAGACGGAAGCGCCGGCGTTTGGCGTTGGGGGAAGGGCGGAGGCGCGAGCGAGGCGCGGGCTCGCGTGTGGCGGGGCGACACGCGGGTTGTGGAGCGCGGGCGTCCCGGGCGAGGGGGGGGGGAGGCGGGAAGGCGGCAGGGCGGGGAGAGGCGCAGCGGCCACCAGAGACGCGCCCGAGGCAGTCGCAGGGAGGATAAGAATGCGCAGGGTCCCAGCGTGTTGGGGGAGGGCGCGCCGAGCGCCCCGACGCCGACCGATCGATGTGACGGTTCCCGCGGGCGTGAGGCGCGCACGGTCGCTCACCCGTCATCGCCTTGGTCGATAGGTTACGAACCGCCGCGCATGTCTCAGCCGGCAGTAGCGTCCGCGGCAATGACGGCAGGCTCCGCTGCAATCGGTGCGCGCGTGAATGCGCGCGACCGACACCGCGCAAGCAGCTCCTCATCTTTGCGATACAAGAAATAAGTCAACTCTGCAAGCAAAGCTTTGGCGCTTTAGACGTCTTGGCCGGCCACAACAAGGTGCGGAAGTAGATCAGCAGAGCTCGCGCAGGGGTTGCAAGTGCGTTTCACATGCGTTCTTGCCAAGTGCCGAAATCGGAGCCACCTCCGACAAAGCCGTACCTCGTGTCGCTTTTTAAAGTGGGCTTAGCGCAAACCTTCCTTCATGTGTAGTATGACTAGACGCTTAGTCTACACACAAAACGATTGAATGCTAGGCTCGTTGCGGCTGGGGTGCCAGACGTCGTTGGGCTGGCGTAGGTGAGGCTACTGGCATATCTGCGATGACACATGCACATCATGCAATGGCCTTGGGGCGTCGATCTCACAGTTGGAGTGCTCCTGCGCTTGCAGGCGCCTGCAGGGCGGTCCGGCCTTCTGTGGCCGGCATCGCCTTGCGCCGCACAGAGCCGCCGCCGCGATGGCAGGCTCGGGTGGGCGGCGCCCAGTGATTCTGCTCGACATCATGGTGAGTGGCTGCCATGGGTTGAAGTGACGATTGCGGGGGACGCTGCTGATCTCGAGGCGGCGAGCGAGTTTCCTGTGCCATTCCGGACAGGACACGGTGGTCTATGATCCATTCTTCCACGACATGCCGACGTTTTTCGAAATGTGAGCGGGCGGAGACCGCCATGGCGTCGCATCCAACCTCGCCGGCACGCGCCGCCCTCGCGAACCCAGGCGTCAGCACCACGGGAATTCCGGTACACCTCAAACTCTTCTTGTTGCCTCGGCCGCATGTAGGTCGTTCAAGGAGCTGCTTGCTTCCAAGCACCCGACGGCATGGGTTGAGTTCGAGTGCGGCCTCATCAGCGAAGATGAGCTGCTCAACAAGTTCTTTGCCGACGGACGCCGCGTGGACGGGGATGCTCTCAAGGCCATGATGGTGAGCTGGCGCGCGGCGGCCTTTGGTATCTGGAAGGGATTGGTGCCGATACTCGGGGGTTAGAGCAGGGTCTGACCGGTTGCTGGAGGCCTTACTCCCGTGCCCCAGCGACCCAGATGGCCTTGCGAAAGCGCCCTTGACCGGTCGGCAGCGCGCCTCGCATTTGGCTACCGGCGCCCGCCTGTGGCCCGGCGGCCCAGGGCACCTGCCGCGCAACCTCAGCGACGCCACGGTCCACCTCCTCCCGCAAGACTCCGCGGCTCCCAGCCGCTCTGTTTTATCGTCTCACCGCGTGTATTCGTGCGTCAGAGTCCGGCTCCTTGGCCGACTCTTGCCAAGCGTTTGTGCCAAGTATTGTGGCTTCCAGCCATACGGACCTCCCCCCCTCTCGATCCCCTCCCCTTCACCCCCCGTTTCACCATCCCGCTCTCCCCCCCAAACCCCCAGGTCTCCAAGTACCGCTACCTGGACGGTATGCAGCCCCTGCTCTCCCGCCTCAAGTCGGGCGGCTACTCGCTCCACGCCATGTCGAACTACCCGACCTGGTTTCGGCTTATTGAAGACAAGCTGCGGCCGTCGCAGTACCTGGAATGGACCTTCGTGTCGTGCGAGGGCCCCATGAAGGTGAGGAGCTAGATGAGCGCGTGGTTAAGGGTCGTCGGCGACGGGGTGGGGCGGAGCTTTCGTGGTCTCGGACCTCCCGGTCTGGCCGCGCAGATGCTGTTGAGGGTGCAGAACGTGATGGGCTCGTGGGGGACACGAGGAGTTGCGAATGGGGAAATGTTCATTAGCGGGGTGAGGGAGGGGCGGTTCTCGGTTTCCGCGAGCTCCTTGCGGCGGCAACTTCAACGGGTCACGGGGTGCGCGGGTTTGCAGAGCGGAGGAATCCGTCGCCTGGCTTGCCTCTCCATGCCCGCACAAGGGTCACGTCCCAAGAATGAAAGGAGGATAATGATGATTTTCTGCCATATTGAGGGGCCTCCACGGAGGCCTTGTTAATGAAAACAATACGAACTTTTGAACGCTTGGCTTCTGAACCTCCTCTTTCATCGCATCACATCGCCGGGCCATACCTCATGGCACGCTGTCCCCCGAGATGACACGCACAGTCGTACCGTACCGTCTTACCGTACGGTCATGCTGGGTGTACATGGCCCCTGGGGGATCTCCCGCGGGCTCGGATGGTTTGGCACAACGCAACGCTCGGGTTACCAAAGAGAGCGATCACGAACGGCAGAACGGCAGCACGCGTGCTTGCACGTGTGCTTGACGTGCACAAAGGCCTCCAGCCCATAAAGTCACGGCCTCACGATCCATCCCGTCTCCACGGCCAAGTGCTGTCTCTCAACCCCAAACCTCTATCCCTCTCGTCCGATTGCGCAGGGCCATCGGAAGCCGGCGCGGGAGGCGTATGAGGCCTGCATCCGGACGCTGCAAGTGCCGCCCAGCGACATCATTTTCGTGGACGACCGCAAGGTGGGCGGGGAGGGCCTGGGATTGGTACTGGAGGTCTCGGTATCCGCCGTAGGGGTCGCTGTCCTTTTTGAAGGCTCGGCACACGGCACATAGCCTGCAAGCTACCTGAACAGCTGAGGCCCGGTGCCTCCAGTTTACCGTCAGTTTTTGCGCTTGAGCTGTACAAGCGGCGGCCGAACTTGCGCCTTGAGGGATCCCGTTCCCTGACAGTCGTGTGCCCCCTCTGGACCCTCAGGTCAACGTGGAGGGCGCGGTGGCTGCCGGCCTGGACGGCATTCTGTTCCAGGGGGCGGAGGCGCTGGAGGCGGAGCTGCTGCGCCGAGGGCTCGCGTTCTGATCGGCGAGCTGGGCCAGCGCCACCTGGTGTCGTTTTGGGGGGATGCAACTGCCGTCCTTCTCACGACAGGCGCGCGAACAGCAGGCACACGTGCAGTCCGAGAGCTGAAGAGCCTGAAGGTGGTCCTACAAGTATTGCGCAGGACGGGCAGGTCCATGCACCTCCTGATGGCGGAGATGGGAATTGGAAGAGCAAGATGACATGTGAGGAGAGGACGTGAGACGAGAGGAGAGCTGCGAGTATCGGGAGTATTGACAGGATTGGCTCGAAGGACCACCACGCGCTCTGTCGTCTGTGTGTGTGAAAAGGTGATAGCCACACCGCACCGATGTATCGTATGCGCACGGGGGGGGGCTCTTTCATGTGCGTGCGGGTGGTGACGGCATGGACTGGCTCGTGTATGTGCATCTCAATGCGTGCATATGCGCTCGCCCAATGAGAGGAGCATTGTACAGTACATCACGATTGCAAGGAGGGTGCGCGTGTCGATTGCTAGGCGGCCTGCTGATGCCATGGCCGCGCGCATCACGCGACGCTTGGTCCATGCTGCCATGGGCCAGCAAGCGCACCGAGCTGGGATTCCAATAGGAATCAGTACATCATGTAACCATGTACGCCTTGACAAGGTCGTCTCTGGACGGCCTCTACGCATTCCATTCAAGAGGAGTATCAGTAGGGGGCGGGACGAACGTCACATGTCTTGCTTTGTACCCGCCCACCCGACCGGAAACGTCACGCATTCGGGTGTGTATGGCCATAGAGGTGGGCTCCTCCTTTGCATATTTCTCTTGCTTTAGCAGCAGCTTTCAAGGGGGCCCCTGCGCTGGTTGAGGTCCCAATGGCAGCCGGGGCCGTGAGGCATCCTTCAGGCGTGCGCGGATGCCGATAGAGTGAACCCGCATTAGCGCCTGTGGGCCTCGTCGTGCAGGGCGGGAAACCACGTTATTTCACGGCGTTGAAGGCTAGGATGGAGATGCGGTGCGTCGGTGTCGACGTCCTGCGTCAGGGTGCAGGGTGGTCACCCCACGGCGGGTTTCCGCTCCCGGACCTCACACGTAACCTGCGCGTGGTTCGAGCTACCGTAACCAGCGCACGGATCAATCTGCCGTGCCCATCGGTGTCTCGCAGATGGCTCACGTTTACGTCATGCGCGGACTCGCTCGGAAAGAGGTGTACGGTACCGCATCCGCGCATGTGGGCCTCGTGCCAAGGCGGGAAACCATGTACGTTGGAAGGCTGGATGTACGTATGTATGCGAAAAAGAAAACGGAAACAGGGAAGGCAGCCTCTACGGTCATACACACCCGGGGGTGCGATGTTTCCAGCAGGGCGCCGACACCGCCGAGTACATGCAGGGCATGGAAGGCTGGACGTAAGTACGGATGGATGTCGGATGGGCGGGCTGAGAGTTGTGGATGCTGGATGGGCGGGCTGAGTCGGATGCGAGGGCGGGCCGTGAGTTGAGTTGGCGCCAAAAGATAGAGCTGCATGCTGCAAACAACGACAGTGGAAGCCGTACTGGCTGGCTGAATGCGAAGCCAGCTGTCTTGTTGCGCTGGCGGCAAAACATGGCGCTTGCGTACGATACAAATGTGTGGGACTTTGTCCTCCATTTGACACTTGCTTTAGGTCCCGACCCGGGGGTCACTGCTACCGACCCGATCAGGGGTCAGCGCGGCACACGTCTAGGGGTCAGACGCAAGCGCAAGGAAAAAGGAGAAATCTGCAGAGAAAGAGGGAGCCCGCCTCTACGGTCATACACGCCCGAAGGCGCGACGTTTCCAATAGGGCGGGCGGGTACAGAGCAAGACATGTGACGTTCGTCCCAGCCCCCAAACCCCCAAAGACCGGCTTACCATCTTACCCGGTTTGTCGGACTTCACCTGGTGTACTGCAAGGTGTCAAGGTTGAGCTGCGGTGGTCTTGTCGTCATGGCCACCGGTCCGACGGCGCTCAGCGGTTACCAGACCCAGCCCGCCCATCCGGCCGTGTACAGACCTGGAATGATAGAAGAGTAAAAAGGCAAGGCAAGCTTTCCGCTGGATGGCAGGCCTGTAGGCCGTAGCTGAGGTGGTGGTTTGGGCGGTGGGGAGCAGGGTGATGGGCGGCAGCGGCGTTAGCGCGCACACGCGCTGGGGCCGCATCCGCAACACCGGCCAACGCATGCTTCCGTGATCGTTGGCAAGTTGGCGACACATGCGCTCAAGGCGCCGAGCGAGGAGTCGGGGGCGCTCGCCTGCCGCGCAGGGCACGCACGCCCTTGCATTCTCCAGCTGGGATCCACCGGATCCACCCAAACGGGTGGATCCAGTTTGGGGCCACCGGATCCACCGCCAAACACAACTACGGTATACAGGCTACAGGGTGTGGCCTATACACACAGAGGGACTGCAGGCCACACGAGCCGCTTGGTTCCCGACCCACCATAGCAGACAAGGTAAAACACCCTTCGAGGCCTAGTTAGCCGTAAGGCTCGGAATGGAGACTGCAACTTCGCGACAAGACACTCTTGCGTAGACTGGGAACTGAGGCAAGCAATGCACCATCCGTATAGGCCTCAGCGTCAGTCCAAGCAAAGAGCATAGTACGGTCACAAGCACGAGTTGATTGGGAGCCATCGACGCCACCTCGATCAGAAATGTCAGCAAGAGCAATCACATGCCACCCAAGAGCCGGCGCGTCGCCGCACACCAACCCCATCCTTCTCATGATCCCAAAGTCACTGAACTGTACTCGGTACGGCACCACCGGCACCGGCACCAGGCCAGCTGAGCCCAACACCGCAGACATATACCTGCCGTACAACTACACCTGCTCCCCATGTCCGATAGCCGCAATGATATGTCGTACACAGGTCATACGTAGGCCAAACATACATTCCAGTATGATAGCAGCATACTGCCACGCATAGAGCATCTAGATCATATATAACATACACATACCGTACTGGTATGCTTGCGTGCTCGGCTCGATCGCCTGGCTGGGTGTATTTTTACCGCGGGATGAGCACGCAGAGTGCATAACCATATAACCATAACACACGTACACACACACGCACACACACAAGGGTTTAGCGCTGTAGGGCTTTATACAAAACACACTGCACGCAGCCGCTGCTCCGCCTGCTGCCGCCCCGCACCGCCCACTCACGAGCACCCGCTTCGACTTGCCCCACCGTACGCACAACGCTCGCGCTGCTGCCCCTCAGATGCCCCTCGATTGGCTGCCGCCGTCGTCGCCCAGCCACCACTTGCGCTCACGCACGCCCCCGCCAGCCACCAGCACCCATCGGAGGCAGCCCCCCTCCCCCTGACCGGGCAGTCCGGCTCCACCCTTTGGAGGCGTAGCACCGTCAGCGGCCGGCAGTCGCGAGGGCACACAGGAGGCCGCAGCGGTGGCCCCCTGGACTAACGCAGCGGCAGGGGCAGGGGCAGGGGCAGCCCCCGGGGCTAGCGGCGGGGGCAGCCCAGCGCCGTTAGGCAGCGCAGGATCGCGAGGTCGCCGTAGTTGTCGGCCACATCGTAGGGCCCGCCGTCGCGCTGTTGGGCGTTAAGGGCGAGGACGAGGGAGGGAGGAGGCACGGGGGCTTTGTCGCCATGCACCGTATATTTGACGGAAAAGGGCTCGCGTTTAGAGGGAAATCAGCCGCGCTGCGCTTTGCAAGGCGCCCAATCAAATGAAGGCGGGCTCGCTGTGGACCCTTAGGGATCCTAAGGGGACGAATGGGAATGCAGGGACCAAGGGATCAATCCTGCGGGAAGTAGTAATCGGCTGGATGGCTCGGCTACGGATGCTCTCCATGAGCCACGGCGTGTGAGCCAGGGGCGCGGGGTCGTCAACGGGCGCGGACCAACAAACTCGCAAATGCGCGCCAGCAGGCGCCCGCCCGCCGGCCATGCATGGACCCGTTCAGCGGCGGAAAGCATAACCACATACTCCCACGGGTTTCCGGCAGCCTGCAAACGAGTGCCCATCTAGACTGCGTGCGAGTGCGTGGAACAGCAACCGCGCCAGGCATTCAAGTTCAGGCTGTTATCAACCGTTACAGTGTCACTTGCTATCTTGCCCCGTTATGTACGACGTTGCAGGACAGGAATGCCGGGGCGCGTGGGTCGTACATGCCGGTCACGAAGCACGGGTGTCCTTCAACACCGCTACAATGACGCCACAACCGGGGTCGCTTAACACAGGGTGCGTGGGGATGGATTAGGGCTGCTCACCGGCATGGCGCAGCCTTGCTCGGCCAGCCACTCCAGCGCCGCCACGCAGCCACTGCCGGCCGCGCGCTGGAAGGTGCAACGGTACATAAAGCACCCGCGCTCCCGCAGCCAGGCCATCAGCTCCACACTGCCCGCGGCCGCCGCGGCATCCATCAGGCAGGTGACCCTCGCCGGCGTCGCCCGCAGCTCCTCCATAGCCCACGCCAGCGCCGGCAGGTCGCCCCTGCGCGCAGCCCCTAGACAGACCTCCGCAACATCAAGCCGGCAGCCGCGCTGCTGCAGCCACTGGAGCGCCTCCAGGTCACAGAACCTGGACGTCGTAGGCCCCATCCACTGGTCCTGCACCGACGCCCCCAGCTCCTCCACCGCCCACACCAGCACGGGCAGCTGCCCACCCACAGCCGCCCTCCGCATCACCGCTCTGGCGTCCAGCGGGCATCCATGCTCACGCAGCGTCTTCAGCGCCTCGAGCCGCCCGCCGTGCGCTGCCTCTTCGACAGCCCGTGGATCAGGCCGCAGCCCGCGCGCCAGCAGCAGCTGCAGGGCGGCCAGGCTGACGCCGGACGTGAGCGCTGCATTGACGGTGGCCCCGTCAGCTAGGTAGCCCCGATCCAACAGCCACGCAAGCCGCAGGTCTGCGTCAGGACAGGCCACAGGCCACACCAGGGATTTCTGCTGGGGAAAGCCGTCAGGAGGCAGCTGCGACTCGGCCCACTCCACCTTCGCCTGCCAGTCGGCAGTGGGACTGGCGGCAGCTGAAGACACAAAGGTGCCAGCGGCTCCCGGCGGCAAAGGGACGTCGTTGCAGCGCCGGCGGAGGGAGCTGAGTGCCGCGAGGTCACAGCCCTCCGCGGCGGCACGCAGCAGCTGGGAGCAGACAGCGGGGCCCAGCGGCGCCAGGCTGTCCCCAGGGCCGATGGCCCCCTCCGGCAGCTGCTGCAGCAGCCACTCCGCCGTTTCCGGTTGCCCTCCACTCAGGGCGGCGGCCACGTGCCCGGGCTTCAGAATGCCCTGGGCGCCCACGCAGCTGATCAGCGTCTCACACACCGCCGTGCGACCAGCCTGTGCTGCAGCTGCCAGCGCGGAGCTGGCCACGGCCTCGACGACGTACCAGATCCCCTGGCTGCACGCTAGGTCCAGCAGGCGGATAACAGCGTCCACGTGGCCGGCAGCGGCGGCCGCCCTCGGAAGGATCCTGAGCTCATACTCGTCTGGGGTGTAGCCAACCGCCTCGATTGCCACATCCAGGTTGGCCACCACGCCGCTGGCCGCGGTCAGGCTCAGCAGCTGCTTGCGTCGCGCCAGGGTGAGGTCGCGCGTGGCGCCGGGGGCGGCCCAGCGAGCCGAGAAGGCGTGGGGCGGGGCGGGCTGCGAAAGGCGCACGGAGGCGAACTCGGGGCGGCCGCGGAACTGCTCGGCTGTGGCTTTGTCGACGCGGCGCAGCGTGCAGATGACGTCGTTGGGGTGCAGGAAGCTGGCGAAGCGCTCCACCAGCTCGGACAGCCAGATGTGGGGAGGCGGTGGCGCGGCATCGCGGGGGCTCGCCGCAACCTCGGCCTCCAGGGCAGCCATCCCTCTCGCAAGCTGATGCCCTAGTCGAGAATTGAAGATGCTCGGCGCTCATGTCCCACGAAGGGTTAATGGACAGCAGCTCTGTGTCAAAGAAACAGCGTCTGTCTGCCGCGTCTTCTCGGCTTTTTGACAATCCGAGAGGCTATTTTCGACAGTTTGTGTGATTTGTTTTGATTTGACAAGCGGCGTCAAAACATGTCTGCACGCATCCATGTCTGGAGTAGAGCTACCGTTGACACGAACGGCGGTCCGTAATACTTCTGCTTATCCTCCCTGTGACACAACAGCCCCGTCTGCCCATCCGCCCGTCTGCCCGAAAAGGGGCCCACAACCGAAAAGGGGCCCACAACCGTCCGCCCCGGCGTCCGCCCGTCTGCTAGCCAACCGCACCAGGGAATGGGCCCTCAACCGGGCACCCCGTCTGCTCATCAAACCCGGTGGAGAGCGTCACACTACTCCGCCCCATCCCTCCGCAGCCTGCTGGCACACGCATCTTACTTGGGAGATAGAGGAATCACAAAGCACCGTCTAACAACCCGCCCAAACACACAAAGATCAAAGCCTGTCTCTTCCGTTCCATGCAGCAGTTGGCCACACACACACACACCAAGTCCAGCTCAGCTCAACGTCCCAGCGTATACTTTTCAGGGGGGTAGGTCCAGGGTGGGGTCATGACGGCGCATCTCCCGGTGGTCAGTCGCATTTATGTACCACCATGACCGGGGTTCGTTGCATAACGGATTGATAAGCCCGAACCGCCCTAACCCTTACTTGCTGACAGGTTGCCAATGTTGCTGCCCGCCCAGCCCGTCTACATACCCGCCGGAAAAGCACCCAACCCGAAAGCAGGGGGAGCCCAGGCCAACCGGGAAAGGGACATAGTTTTAATGGCTTTCTGGGGCGGGGCGAGCCCAACGCTGGGGTGCTGGGCTAAGGTGGATACGGTAACTGGGCTGAGCTGCGCTGGACTGACCTCCAGACAGCAGGACTGGCAGTGCGGGACGCACGTGAGAGAATGTGTTAGATATGATCTAGAAGACCGATGTATGACAGTGTGAGACAGGCAGGCATGCAGAAAACGTCCTAGCCGGCAGCCCATTGTACCCAACAAAGTAACCCGGGGGCGGTCTGCTCGTATACATACCTCGCCCGCCA
>LSYV01000014.1:441536-453484 GCA_001584585.1 Gonium pectorale | reverse complement strand
AGCACTGAGCCAAGCACGGATTATATGCACGTGTATTACAGCACGGGCGGTAGGTCCCATCGATCCTGGCGGTGGGAGCGAGGCAGTGATGCCCGCCTCACAACACGTACGTGTACATGTGTGTATGTATGTATACGCAAGTGGCCTTCCTAGGGCTATATGTAGTCATATATGGTCTGCCCAAAGCGGCACAATCACGCAACGCCTACCAGCCAGGGGTTTCGCTTATTAGATGCTGCGTGCCGGGGATCCGGAGTACATGAGCTACGTTTATATCTACCTTGGGTTGTTGGTGCAGGCCAGCTTGCAGGAGTCCCTTGAACTGGAGGCCAGCACACCTACATCCGTCCCCGCCATGTTCAAGCCGGAAGCGCATCCCGCATCTGCCAAAGCGCCTGTGGATGGTCATTAAAACAAAGCAAAGTTTCAGGCTGCTAGGGACCCAGCATGGATGTGCTGCATGCGTTAGCTGTCAATGCCACCTGCCGCGTGCGCTGCCTGCTGCAACGGGTGTTTAAATGTGTGCACACGCCGCACTCTCGATCGTGACTTATATACAAGCGAACATCAATGATGAGCGTCTTAAGGCTATCTACTCAGCATGCGCATCTGTATGGAAAGGCATGTACGGCATCACCTATCCGTACGTATTGTTTAAGATGCATGCTGCCAGCCATCCCTGCCCCACCAATCACGTTTGCACCCATACACCCCGCCCGCCACACACGCACTCTGGACGTTGCGCCTGCCGCTCGTCAGCAGGGATGATGGCGAGCCATCCTTGACCTTCAGATTAATGATCAGCAGGAGGAAATGAACAACGATACAAGCTTTGATGCCGTACGGCCACGCGTGGAAATTAATGAGGTCTATATATTACGGCGCTGCTGATGCTGTGTCGATTTTGTGCGCCACAAATATAACAGATTGGCCAGCAGGTGGAAATAAACAACGATACAAGCTTTATTTGATGCCATGGAAATTAGTGAGGTCTCTGACGGCGCTGCTGATGTGTTGATTATGCGCCACAGAACAAAGCACGCAAGATCAATTCTGCATCTATCTATTCATCGGTTACATACCTCCCTTGACGCGGCTGCGACGGGTGCCTGGATCGTCAGCAGCATAGCTCCGACGGCCAACAGCAGCAGCACGCGTGCGCGCGAAGGGGAGTGCACCTGCAAACATGGGTCACGAGGGTACGTAGGGGTTGTCGATCAAGTCCGTGCATTCTGGGCCGAGAAGGAGCCCCCAAGGGGTCGTAAGGGTACAGCTACTGCAAACGTCAGCGCCCCAGTCTGCCCAAACTCATAACCTGTCAATCAACCGCTTCCTGCCAAAACCCATAGCCTGTCAATAAACCGCTTTTTAAGGAAACTAAACCAGCATGCAGCAGTCTAGCTAGCAGCTCCGCACCTTGACGTTCATTATTCTGTCCGCGCCCCAGGAATCAACCAAACCACCGAGCGGCGGCTGGCAGCAGTCTGGCCGTGCGTGCTTACCTGTGCGGCCTGTCGTTTCTTCCTGGGGCTACGATTGCGCCCTGTTGCCTCCATGGGAGAGAGCGAGCGACACGCCGCTACTCAAGCAAGGTTACAAGCGAACAGCCAGCAGCCAGCCAGCAGCCAGCCAGCAGCCAGCCAGCAGTCAGCTATTGTGTGTGTGAGTATGTAGATAGCCTGTATGCGATAGACCGAGAAGTGAGTATACGCTTTGAATGCCAGTGAGCGCCCTCGTTTTATAGGAATGCCGCAGTAGCTTAGATAGGACACATAGGGACTCCTATAGCTTAGATAGGACGCATAGGGACCCCTACAGGGCAGGCGCCTTCTTGTACCTCAACCGTTCTCAGGAAGTATGCCTCATCTGCAGGAAGGCTGCACATCACGGCCGTGTCAGGTACCTCAACCTAGTCACCGCGCCACTGTACCGCAGACCGGCTCGGGAGGGTACGTGCGTACCGGAGTTTCGGCGAGGGTCGCAATCAGTCAGACCACTGCAAACCTCGTCCGACAAAGCTCAAGCATTTTACCTTCATCAACAGACATTGGCGAAGTAAGGCGATATGCAATACACTCGGTTACAATTGGTTACGATACGCACGTTGGCCTTGATTATTTCGTCCTGCTGAAGCGGCAGTATGAAGTCATATGATGACCGGCCCAACGCACCTGCGCGCTTGGCGTACGGCAACAGCACGCCCGTCACAGCGGCAGTGCCACGTGCGAGTAGTGCCAAAGGAACCGCGCCAGGCAATCACGTTGAGGCTATAATGGATCCTACCAGCGATTCTTGCCCGTATGTGTTTGACGTTAGTTTCAAGGCAGGATTATTGCGGATCTATCTCCGAGGCCCAGGCATACTGGTCACGAAGACGGCTGTCCTTCAGCACCACCACTTACAATGACGCCACAACCCATAGGGGGGATGCGCGGGGTCGCTTATTAACACAGGGTGGGGGTGCGGACCAGCATACATGCCGCAGCCTTGCTCGGCCAGCAGCCACTCGCTCGCTACAGCGCCGTCACGCAGCCACTGCTGCCGGCCGCGAGCTAGAAGGTGTAATAATCATATGCATCTCCCCCGCGCTCCAGCAGTCATCCAGGCCATCAGGTCCACACTGCGTGCGTGCCCGCGCGCGGCGTGCGTGCTTCATGCGTACGCTCCATATGAAGCAACGTACGTGAATAATCAAGTTAAAGCAAGACAAAGCATACCGAAACGGTGCAGCATGCAGCACCCAATTGTCTACTTCGTGGTTACGTAGACCCCTGCAATTTGGAAAAGGGATGCGCTGCAATGGCATACGCACGCTGCCCGAAGGTTGGGGCAAACATTATGCGTCGTCTGGCCTGCCTGGCCTGCCTCGCTCCATGCGACCCACGGGTCATTATGGAGCGCAACATGTTCTTTCCGGATGCCAAGGCCATCAGGCGCACGGGGGGCATGGTGGTGGCCCCCTACCTGACCGTGCTTGGCTGCTCACAAAGCGCGCCAGGGCAAGTTCGACGAGTTGCATATGGGATGGGTCTGTCCCCACGGTGGCGGCGGAAGGGCATGGAGATTGAGTACATGGAGTCTTGGGGCTGCTGGATGCTGTACGATTTTGGGCACTTTGGATAGTGCGCAGGGTTTCGGCCCTACCTGAGGGGCATTCTTTTACGGTTGCTGCTGCCGTACAGGTGGTTTCTCTCACGAGCGACAATACACACTAAACCCACGAACCGCTCAGGTTCTTTTCTGCAATTGCCAAGTTTACATGCCAGCGCCAATCAAGTTGGTGTGTGTGTCACGTTGCGCTTTTATTTTGTGCTTCGTGTTCTGGGCCTCACGACTAATAGGACAACGGGTGTTTCACCCATTCTGCTATGGAGGGTCGGGAGCCAACCGGCTCGTGTGGCCTGCAGCCCCTCTGGCTGGGAAGCCTGTAATATGTATCATTATGGTTTCTTTGCTTCACAATTGCACGGCGACCTGGACTTCTGTGCTACTCATCAATCGAACACATGCACGCTGCCCCTTACCATAGCCCGGCGATGCATGGCGGACCACCCACGCACATTTATTTGCTACATACACGCACGCGTCAGCTGCGTGCGTGCGGTCTTGTTAGACGGCGGGATTGACAAGACACTGTGCGTGCGTGAAAGCTGCTGTGTGTACGTGTGCATTATTCTTGTGTGTGCAAACGCATATGCCGCCGCTATATGTGGCCATGTGGCGTTCGTGAAAAGGCCGGACGTCCACAAACTTCCTAGCCGAAAGTGTTTGCCCAGACGGATGCACAGGAGTTTTGCTCTGTCGGGCCCGCCTCCCTTAGGTACTCGTACGGCGAGCGACGAAGGCCTAGTTAGCACCCTCTCCAACCATCGAGCTGTAGGCCGACCAGATGGCTGACAGTGTCGTCCAGCAGATGGGATAGCTGTTGTCGTAGCACGTCGTCCGTAGAAGAGTATCGAGATGCGAAATCGTAGCGTAATTGTTGACGAGTAGCTCAGAAGAGGGGATGACCTTCCGGCGGTGCCCACCGCACACTCCCACCTAATAAGCCGTGCCTTCTTGGTACCCGCCTATTTCCTAGCCTTCTATCTTTCGGTTCTGCTGCCTAACTCCTGGCCTTAACGCACTTCACGGGTGCACTGGGAGTGCACGACAGCGGCAGGTATATAGAGGGACACTGCTGCGCACTGCCTTAGTCACATGCTTGCTTGTGCCTGGGATAGATGCTCAGAAGGACTCAAGGGGCCAGCAGGCATGCGTGCATAATAAGCACACGTCCTCAGGTAGGGTTCACAAGCTATAAGCAAAGAATTCAAGGGACTCTCGGGCCCTATCCGGAGCACTCAGCCGCAGAGGTCAGATTGCTCTTAGGCTCCAGGCCATCCAGCTAGCTAGGCCAGCTCGTCCAACTTCTTCCGGGCCAGCACCACAACTATGAAGGGGCTGCCCATCCAAACTACCCAGCCAAACATAATGAACATGGTTTGGCACTCGCCTCACTAAGCCCTTCCCCCGTGCAGGGTAGTTACGCATGCTGGGCTTCTTTCGGCACTTACTAGCAACCAACAACCGACAGACGACAGACGACAACGATAACAAACAAGGCAGCTAGCTACCCCCGGGGCAAGCCCGGGGTACTGGGGGCACGAAACCCACTCGACCGACCCATCCATGGGCCCACCGCCGCCACTGCGCATCCACTGCTGCACGGGCTTCATGTGGGACTGTTATGACAGTATTTATAAAGCTCGAACACATACGGAAAGGCACAAAGTTGTTATTGTCTGGGAACCCAGGAACGGTGGCTGCATGGGTGCACCACAGCTATCTACTGGCAGCTACTAGAGGCACGCACGTCGCACCTGCCCACGTCCCTGTAGCACACCGCCATGACAGAGTCGCCTGGGGCACCGGGACGCAGGTTTCCGGCCGTTGGTATGGGCACGTTGTTGATGTCGAAGTCGGCGGCGGCATCTGCAGGGTCAAAACCAAGCAGCTGGCTTGCCGGCCACTTCTCCAGATCAATCAGCTTATAGGCGCCATTGCCCGTGTTCGTAGAGCAGCAGTTGTCGCCTTCACAGTCCGAGTCTCTGCACACGTCTATCATGTTGACCGTGACCGTGCGGCTAGGGGCGCCCTGCACCATGACCTGTGGGACACAGTCGGAATGGACGAGAAGAATCGATCGTAGCGGTTCGTCCGATGAAAATGATAGTGGTTATTATGGTTATATATACGAGAAATAAAAGAATGGCTGCACAAGTATGTATCATGTACATCCATGCCCGCCGGCGTTCGTTTCCGAAACGTGCGAGCTGAGCAGCTTGATTTGAGCTCTTCACGTGCTCCATGCTTCTTATATATCTAAACTAACTGACAGAAGTCGATGCGCGTACGTGTCATTAACAGTTCCCCGGATTGATGTACTGACCTCGAGCTTGCGACCCAGGAGCGCATTGTCTAGCTCCGCAGTGGCTGCCACGCTCCACCCCCGCACAACACTCTCCGGGAACCGGCAGCCTTCTTCGCCGCCGATATTCAAGGAGACGGCGCCGTTACTGCAGTCCGGATTCGTGCCGCCATCGGTGGTAAGGAACATGCCGGCCCACTGGCAGCCGTTGGTTTCAACGCACTCCGTAGTATCGGTTCGGGGCCAGCTGTCGTACAGGGTGCCGACCGCAGGCAGCCAGCCAGAAGGGCAGCCGCCGGAGTCTGCAGCAGCCGTACACGCATACATACAGATTCACAAGCAACAAGCATTGCAGGTAGGGCTTTTAAAACACATGCAGTGCGTTTATGTGGATGACGGGGTGTCAATTGATGCAGATGACTGCTGGACGATCGACGGCTGTTAAGTTTAGTGGACTGCTGCGTGTCCATGTAGTCCACGTACGTGACACACACACACACACACACACACACACACACACACACACACACACACACACACACACACACACACACACACACACACACACACACACACACACACACACACACACACACACACACACACACACACACACACACATGCATACATGTCATGCATACATGTCATGCACATGTCTTTTAGATCATATAGAACACACATACATAGCACGTTAATGTTTACGTTTACACGGAGGTGCACAAGCAAGCGACATGCTGGCCGGAGTAGCTAGATAGCTCGGCATGCACACACTAACCTGCTTCTGGTGTTGGAACGACGGCCGGCGAGGACGGCTCGCACTGCCACCACCACTCATTATCGCGCTTGCACACGTGCCCCTCCTGGCAGGTGGGGGAGGTCCAGGCCGCGTCGATGCAGCTTCCATATCCGGTACGGCCGCAGTTACCGCCGGCCGAGTTGCCCTTGCCTCCACACTGCTGCCATGCGGCGATGGTGCCTGCAGCAGTCGGGTTGGGTAGGGCATAGCCCGCCGCCGCCGGGGGAAATGAAGGTAAGGCGCAGCATTTGATACAGTCAATAAGGTATGCAAAGCATTATCATAGATTGGCTTTGCGCCTGAATTCATACACGAGCGTTGCCAGCTTTATGCATGTGGCTTTACCTATCTGCTGCTGTGTATGTATGCAAGGCAGGCAGCAGATTACCCGCTGCGTGCGTGCGTACGTGTGTGCATGGCTGCGTGTATTTGTGTAAGATCCGCCGGCAGCAGGGGTCCAGCCGAGCCGACGCAACGTACCCAATGACGCGGGCTTGGGGGTTGGCACGGGAGTGGGCGCCTGCTGCACCTCGCACTGCCACCACCACTCATTGTCGCGCTTGCACACCAGCCCCGCCTTGCAGCTGGGGGCCGTCCAGGCCGCGTCCACGCAAGGGCCGTATCCAGGCCGGCCGCAGTTGCCGGCGCCGGAGTTTCCCTTGCCTCCGCACTGCTGCAATGCGCTGAGACTGCCTGCGAGCGTGCCTGCGAATAATGGATGGTGCATACATGTACACATGTTGGCAGCAGAGGGCAGAGGGACAAGGGCGCGACGCGGTCTGTCTACGTATCTAGCAGGCATGCAACAGCAGCTAAGTGGAAAGCTTGGAAGCGCAGGCCCGGTTGTATGGTCGCGCCCAGTAACGGCGGATGGGTCTGGGCACCACAAGGAATGAAGTAGGTGTATGTGTGCGAGATCGCATCACCAGCCCGCAGTCTGCAGGCTATCTATCTAGGGACGGGCCCGCCCACCGTACTGGTCACCCCACGCTAGCTAGCTATGTATGGGGCACGGCGCACCTCTCTTCATGCAGAACTGGTCCACCACCGGGTCAATTGCGTTTACGCCATGAGGTCCAATAAACGGTGAGCTTTTCAGGAAGCAAGTTCCCGCGGCGTTAGCAATTCGGATAGTGAAGGCACAGCTGCGCGGATAGTCAAGGGAGGGCCATACGTACACAAAGAAGGTATGTATGTCATCAGCAGTGCATAGTTCGTTAGCTTGTCAGATGCACGCTTGTGCACATGTGTATATGCGGGCTGATGAAGGCAAGACTTATGCCAGTGTTGTGTTATGCGCGCATAAAGTAAGGACTTTGATTGCTCTATCTATCTAGCGAAAAGGTCACGGGCCCGCGCGCAAAGAACGAGCTCATGAAGAATGCAAGCGATCCATGGGCTTGTTATTAATAAAGCCGGGTGGAACACATACCGGTAGATGCCCTGCACACGCGCGCACCTGGGGTCTGTATCGCAGGCCGTCTTGCAGGTCTCCCTGGAGCTTGTGGCGAGGACGCGCACATCCGTCCCAGCGACGTTGATACCAGGCAGGCACCCGGCGTCCGCCGATGTACCTGCGCCCATGCGCCAGGCAGGTAGCCTTGCTTTGCTTCATTCTCCCGGGAGCGAGGGGCAACCCCGTCTAAAACCCGCCGCTCCGTGCCGTCCCGGCTCAAGCAAATGACTGGGGACATCAATGCAGCAGCAGGCAAGCAACCCGGGGCGGTACCGGCGGGCACCCGGCTCGTGACGTTCCCATGTCCAGATACATTGCGGGCATACAGGTATCTTGCATAAACCGCATAGATAACACATACCGCCAGGCTGCTGATGCGCATCCATCCATCCATGTATGTGCTCAGACATGCATCCAGTTACGTACGCTCGCTCCCACTTCTACACATACATACATACACAAACATGGACGGGTCATCCGTGCTCGCCCCCATACGTGCCTCCCTTGATGCAGAGCTGGTCGACCTCGGGAGCGACCGCGTTGACGCCATGGGGCCCGTTCAGAGGCGACTTTTTTAAAAAGCACCTGCCCGCGGCGTCCTTCAGACGGATAGAGAAGGTGCAGCTACGACCGGGAAAGGATAACGGCAAGACGGAGCCAAGCACGTATTACGTGCACGTGCATTCATTCGTTACGTTCATGATGGCCAACAAGGGCGGTAGGTCCCATTGATCCCGGCGGTGAGAGCGATGATGTCCGCCTCACAACACGTACGTGTACATGTGCATCATACAACATGTGCATCACATGTATGTGTTTATACGCAAGTGGATGGCCTTCCTAGCTAGGGCTATATGTAGTCATATAGGGTCCGCCCAAAGCGGCACAAGCAATCACGCAACGCCTACCAGCAGCATGCAGGGGCTACGCACTCACGCACGGTTAGCTGCTGCGTGCCGGGGAGTACGCACATGAGCTACGCATGCACCTACCTTGGGTTGTTGGTGCAGGCCAGCTTGCAGGAGTCCCTGGTGCTGGAGGCCAGCACACCTACATCCGTCCCCGCCATGTTCAAGCCGGAAGCGCATCCCGCATCTGCCGAAGTGCCTGTGGATGGGCGTTCAAACAAAGCACAGTTTCAGGGTGCGTGCGAGCGACCCAGCATGGATGGATGTGCTGCATCGCATGCGCTCACTACGGGTGTGCACATGTGGGCACACGCCGCACTCTAAATCGCGACATACAAGCGAATATGCAATGATGAGCTACTTATCAAGGCTACATACTCATCATGCGCATCTGCATGGAAAGGCATGTACGGCATCACCTATCCGTACGTATTGTTCTTTTAAGATGCAGCCAGCCATGCCCCACCAATCACGTTTGCACCCCGCCCGCCACCCACTCACTCTGGACGTTGCGCCTGCTGCTCGTCAGCAGGGATGATGGCGAGCCATCCTTGACCTTCAGATTGACCAGCAGGTGGAAACAACGATACAAGCTTTGATGCCGTACGGTCACGCGTGAAAACAAATGAGGTCTATATATGACGGCGCTGCTGATGTATGTGCGTGTTGATTATGCGCCACAGAACAAAGCACGCAAGATCAATTCTGCATCTATCTATTCATCGGTTACATACCTCCCTTGACGCGGCTGCGACGGGTGCCTGGATCGTCAGCAGCATAGCTCCGACGGCCAACAGCAGCAGCACGCGTGCGCACGAAGCGTAAGGGGAGTGCACCTGCAAACATGGGTCACGAGGGTACGTAGGGGTTGTCGATCAAGTCCGTGCATTCTGGGCCGCGATGGAGCCCCCAAGGGGGCGTAAGCAAGGGTACACCCTATGGCAACCGAAACGGCGTTAACCTGGTAATTCGGACATTAGTTCCCCCCTTAAGGGGACGCCCGCCCCACGGCGCGGGCAGCAGTCGAAGCCGCAGCGGCGCAGATTGAGTTCATGGTGGTTTTTAAGTGCTAGTAGTGTACTACAACTCAAGTAAGTTTGAGTGTACAGGTGAAGTACTACGGGAGCCCTCCCTTTGATAAAATAAGAGTGCATATATATATATATAGCTCATGGGCAAATATGGATGTTCTGAGAGCGAGCTTTGAGGTGGTTGCTTTTAGAATTGCCACAAGGGCAACCATGGTTGCCCTCCCCGCGCTTGCCCGAAAAAGGCCGATGAGCTGCGCGAGGACTTCTCTTATGCATTATAAATAGGTTGACAGTGTCGCTCACGAAAGAGTCGATCGGAGATTTTCTGGCAGATTCCAGGCGCTTACTTGCACAAAACGTCGTGCAAGCAAGGTACCACATACATATCTGCTGACAAGCTACATTGATAGAGGTGAAGGGCAGAAACTGGTTGCCGTCCCGACGTGCCAATCCCCACGCTCCATGCCCGGCACCCGCCCCGCCGCCCCCTGCTTCAAACCCATCCAAGATGTAAGGGACCGGAAGTGAAACACATGCGGATGGCCACGGCGGGTGCCTAGCGGCACGGAGCTATTACGGTGCCTAGGAAAACACGTTCCCCAACCCGCCATGCAGCCATCCGAGCGGGGCCAGCCGTGCCCACTGCATCAGGGGCAAGGCCATACATATCCGGATGAGGGGTGAAGGGCGGGGGCCGGGGCCTGAACGTTTGGCCAGAAGGCTAAACCTGCCCCTAGCGGCACGGAGCTATTATATTACGGTGCCTAGGAGAACGCGTTCCCCAACCCGCCACAATGGACATTATGTGCGTTTCGGCTGCCATAGGGACCAAACTCAACTCTGGAGAGGTACATACGAGGCCTCCCATCCCACCGCAGTCCCTGCCTCGCCCCCCTCCTCCCGATCACAAAAACAAGTGCCCCAGTGATCGCTCGCCCGGTGCGCCCAGCCGCTCCTTCTGAAGGCACTTTCCGGGACGGAGCGGGTGCCTTCAGATAGACGGCCCGGCATTAACACAAACACGTGCATGGGTAAACGTACGTACGGCGACGGTCCCGTACCGGTACGTACAGGCTCTCCTCGAAAACGCCGTACACAAACTCCTGTAACGCTGCGGTGGGTCTGCTGTCGGAGGGCTCCCGGCTCGCTCGGGGTTGTATGAAGCAGAAAGCGAAGAAGTCATCCTCTCTTGGCGCCCCCCGCGGCCCCATCCGCGTGGGTCCATCATCCGGGTCCGGGATTGCGCGGAGGTGCGTCTGGTTCTCTCGGTCCGGCAGCTCCACGTCTCCCCCCCCCACGTACGTACGCCCACGCGCCTCTGCGAAACGGCCTGCGGTCCGCGTTTATCGGCCGCCGCAAAATGCATCAGGCCGGGATGCATCAGGCCGAATGAAACCACACAACATGCGTACGCCTGGCTGTTGAAGAATGCCAATTCGCATTCCCAACGCACACATCGCGCCTCACTTACAGCGCAGACCTTTTCAGCTGCGGTGCGGCGACCGCTTATACACCCTGGTGCCCGAGATCCGGGACGACCCGGTTGCGCAGTGGCGCTCTCCGTCTCCTGGCGCTATCTCGGACCTCCTGTATCGCCCCCTCACGCACCACGAGCTCGTTCCACCCCTCTTATTCTCCTCGCCTCGCCCCCACTCTCTTCGTCTGGCTCTGAACTGCCCTCTCTCCCTGTTTCTCGTGCGCGCCGAGCTCTTCTCGAGCCCCACCTCGTGTCCCCCCCGGTCCGGGGGGCGCACCCAAGAAGCGAGAAGGAAGGCCGCCCGCGATTATTCCGTCCCGGATGTCATGGAAACAGGGCGGCCGCTCCTCCTCCTTCCCTTCACTTGCTCGCTGCCGTCCCCGCCCTTCCACCACCACCAACGGGCCACGCATCGCAGCGTCACCGCCCCGCCGCGCCGCGCCGACATCACCAGAGGCTCCTCGACAGGTTGCGCCGCAGCGACCCCAACAGCCCGCCGCCGCCGCCTCGGCTGCCCCCCGCCTCGCCAGCAGGGCCGTCCGCTCCCCCACCCGCCGCGCCGGAAGCGGATGTGGCGGCGCCGGTGATGCTGCCGCGGCCCTCGCCGGCGGATGACGCCTGCAGCGCCGAGGAGCCGACTCGGCGCTCCAGCGGCTTGGGCGGCTCGATGATCTGCCCGGGGGGGGGTGGGGTGGGGGGCGGGAGCGAGCTGAGCGAAGGCCAGTGAAACGAGTTTGAAACGCCCCCTCTAGCCCAGCCCACAGCCCAAGCCGACACCGTGGCCGCAGGGATTCGACGACACACACACACACACACACACACACACACACACACACACACACACACACACACACACACACACACACACAC
>LSYV01000014.1:375348-397333 GCA_001584585.1 Gonium pectorale | reverse complement strand
CGAGTCGGCCGGCTGCGTGCGTGGGAGGAGTACTGCGAGGCGGCGTGGCCGGACCCGGGGTACGGCTGCGGCTGCGACACGACGTCCACGCCTCCTTCGTGGCGGGGAGGGCGGCTGCAGGCGGTCTGCAGCCAGGGCGCCGCCGCCACCGGCGCCAGTATGGGAGCCGCCGCCACTGCTGCCCTTGCCGCCCCCAGCGGTCGTCGCCCTGGAGCGGCCGCCGCCGCCGCTGCTGCCCTTGCCGCTGCTGACCCCCCCACCGTCACGGGATGAGCCCCCGGCGCTGCTCTTGGCGCTGCGGACAAAGGCCTCGGCCGCCTCCTTGCTCCGTAGCATGAACGAAGGGCGCCGCTCCCGGCGTCCGGTGACCAGCCACCACCTGTGCGCATGGGCAGGGGAGAGGGAGCGGGTTGGGGAGCAGGCTGAGGCACTACGGATTGCAGGCAGCAATTGCTATCCATTGTGGCATGGGCAAGCGCAGCCCAGTGTTCCCTCTTGCTCATGCTCTTAGCCTACGGCTCTCGTGCGCATGCGAACGCGTGACCTGGCCTCGCGCACCTGAGGCCCCAGAGTGCCAGGCAGGCAGCCGTGACCAGCGCGGGCAGCAGCAGCGCCCCACCCAGCGCCACGGCCGCCTGCCTGCCGCTGGTCTGCCGCGGGAGTGAGAGCAGGCAGCCGAGGGCAGGGCCTGCGGGGCCCTCGGCGCCCGTGAGCGCCGCCAGCAGGCTGGCCAGGTTGCGGAGCGGGTCGGGGTAGGGCAGCGGCAGGCGCAGGAGGAGAATGTAGTACTGTGCGTGGACGATGGCCACCTGCGGCACCACGCGGAGGGAGGGCAATGCCATGGTAGGGATGGTAAGCCATGAGGGTGTTATGGCGAGGGAGTGCCATGCCATACACATCCCTTCCTTGTTGTGCCAGTGGGCGATGTGATCGTGGACCGGAGGAGGTCCATCAGCCATCCCCTCCCGCACTGCACCTTTAGGAGTTCGGACGCGGACAGGGGGCCCCGACCATCCTTCTTTCGGCTCCCGCCGGCTCGCGCCTTGTTGTTGCCGGGGGGCGGCGACCTTGGCACAGTGCCAATGACGCCGCCGGCTGCCGCAGCTGCCGTGTCTGCAGCGGCTCCCTGATGCCCCTTGAGCGCCCCCTCCGTCACCCGGTCGTGGCCCTCCTTGGCGCGGACGACGAAGGCGGCAAGCACCAGGGCCACACACCCCAGGAACGCCAGCACCGCCAGCACGGCGGTCGCCCCGGGTGAGGAGCAGGCCCTGCGGGTTGGGAGTGGAAGTGGAATCCCGCACATCGTGCCAGCACGCCAGCACCGCCAGCACGTGCGACCCCAAGCACGCCACCAAGCACATAGGAACGCGCACGCACCTGCACTCAAAGTCGGGGGTCACGTATCGGCCCGGCGCACAGGCGGCGCACAGGTGCCCCGTGTAGCCGGGGGCACACTGCAGCTGCAGGTACGCCGCGACGGGCGTGGTGGCGGCTGCAGTGGCGGCACCGGGTGCCCCCACATCCAGCTGCTGCTGCTGTTGCGACCAGGCGGCGGCACCCGTCCACAGCGACGCGCAGCCCGCGGCCCAGTGCACCAGCGCATCCACCTCTGAGGCGCTGACGACACCGCCGTACTGAACGCCCGCTGCGTCGGTGCTGTTGTTGCCGTACACGATCACGGTGGGCTCGCCGCTACCCCCACCCGGCGGCAGCAGTAGCATCAACCCCACTGGTGTTGGTGTTGACAGCGACGCGGATCGTGCGATCGAGTCAGCTTGGTAGCCCAGTTGCTGGCACAGCATCAGCCAGCGCGAGCGGACGTCCAGCCCCAGGGGGCCACCGGCGTACAGCCCCAGGGCATCATAGCCAGAGACAGCGGCCTCGGGGTACAGAAGCTGCCCTTGCAGCTGAGTGCCGCCTGCCACCGTCGCCAGGAGCTGCTGCACCAGGGTGACGGTGGAGGGGTATGTGGCCGCTGCGCCGGTAGCGAAAGCAGCCGCAGCAGTCGATGCGTTGCGCCGGGTGGAGGTACCTTGGCGGATGTCCAAGAGCAGGTAGAGCGCGCCGCTGGCCTCGTCAAAGCCGACCTGGGAGAAAAAAGGGGGGGGGGTAAAGGACAAGCACGTGCACATAGGGCGGTGCGCAGGGGGCGCGTAACACGTAAGGATTGGGACCCTGGAGGAAGGAGGGCACCTGGCGTAGGGAGAACCCTGGATGAAGTGGTTCGTGGATCCCGCTTCATTCCCTTCAGGCAAAGACCCACACCTGCATGCTCGCGGGGTCTAGTGAGGGCATGTCCGCCCAGCGGCTCGACGCAACTCCCTCGTTGCCCGTGGCAGCCGGGGCCGGCGACGTGCAGGCGCGCGCTTGGGGGCAGCGGTGGAGGCGAGGGGAGTCGGGCGCCGAGTGCCAGTAGCCTGCGAGCAGGCGTGCGGGCCCAGTTCACACACACACACACACACCATTACATGTCTGATTTGGATGAAAAGCAGTCAAAGCGAGGAACAGGCGGTAGTATAGCCCACACATCTTCATGTCAAGTACATTACATGGAGGCATTGACACACGCCCCATCCGATGAAGCGGCGCCCACGCACCCGAGGCCGGGACCAGCAGGGGCCCTCCCGGGCAGGCGGCGTGGGCGGGGCAGCTGCGGCACACGGCCTCGGCACCGGCCGCACGGGTGGCGTTCTGCGAGTAATGGCGGGGGGCGGGGGGGGGCCGGGGAGGGGTCAGGCGAACAGTGCGCTACTTAGGCCACGGGGTGCGGATGTTGTGCAGCCTTCCTTCCTCCGTCGCTTCGTGTGTGGCGGCCGGCTCCGGCCAGCAGTGTCACCAGCCTGCAGAACTACCGCTGGGTACCGACGACCCATCACTGTCTTGTTGCATGAATACTCTCTCACACATTGTCTTGTTGCATGAATACTCTCTCACACACACACAACTTACATTTGGCACATGCCAACGCGACCGCCCCCCTCCCCCTGTGCGGAGTTGACACCCCCCTTCGCACTACACTAGCACGCACTGATGCACGCACCCGCCAATGCCGCTCACCTCGCACCCCTGCCCCCACCCGCCCGCCCGCCCGTGTACACGTGCACACAAGCAAACACGCACCCACCCTCATTGCGGAGAGGTAGTCTCCGCTGTCCATCTCCGGCGAGGCCAGCCCCGGCCGTCCGTCCTCCCAGCCGCCGAACCAGCCACTGCCACAGCGGGCGCAGGCAGTCCAAGACGGCCGGGAGGCTGCGGCGCTGAGGTCCAGCAGGGCGTCTCCGCGCTCACAGGGCAGCAGGTCCAGCGGCACCTCCAGTGGGGTGATCTGTGTTGCGCGCCCGCACCACACACAACAGGGAGTACGGGAAGGGGCGGATACCAGGTCAGTGCCGGCGTCCAAAGAAGTCAGACGCCGGTCTGAGGTTGCGCTGCCGCTGGAGGTGGCGGCACGTGGAGCGGGACGCACTCACAGGCAAGGCCGGGCCATTGCGCCCAACAGTAGGTCGCCAGGCCGCCGCGCTCGACGACCCCATCCATACCTGCCCGCCCACCCGCCCATACCTGCACCAGGTCGCCACCGTCCGCGGCCGCCTCTGCCTCCAGCCGCAGCACGTAGCCGCCCGGCCAGCCGAAGGCCGTCAGGTGGGGCCAGGCCGCGGCGCCGCCCGCCACCGCCACAGTCAGGGAGCCGGCGGGACCCGGGTCCAGGATCGCCAGCGCTGAGTCAGTCCATGGCCGCCCTTCGCCGCCGCCACCAGCCGCCTCGGTGGCTGTTATGGAAGGAGGCGACTGAAGCAGCACGCGCGGCCCGCTGCTGCTGCTGTTGTCGGCGGCATCGGCAACGGCTTGGGGAACGGACGCGCGGATTGAGACCTTGACAGTGATTGGCGCCACGTCTGTGTGTCGTCAGGGCAAGGAACGCATAGGCAAACATGTGGGCATGCCAGACAGTAGGGCTGCCTACCTAATTGGGGTTGCGCGGCCCGCTCTTGGCCCTCTGGTTATCCGCAGTGCAACCAACCAGCCGTGCATTCCACGCACACGCACGCAGCCAGCCCGGCATGCACCGGGTGACATACCGAGAAGGCATACCCGGAGAGTCACAGAAGACAACACCCATGAGCATCTTGGTGCACCTCACCGTTCAGGACCGGCAGCGCCAAGTCGCTGTAGAGGCGGACCGTGAGAGCGATGCGGACTCCGGGCCGGAGGGACAACCGGCCAGAGGCCGGCAGCAGCGGCTGCTGCAGGCGAATGCGGGAGGGCGCTCCATCCAGGAGCCGGGCACTACGCGGCAATACGGAGGGTGATCCATCGTCTGGCAGATCCGCTGCCGCCGGGTATGCCGCCGCGCACGCAGCCAGCTGCTGCAGCAGACTGCAAGCACTGCTGCTAGTGGCGGCAGCGGCGGTGGCGCCGTCCGGCCGAGGCAGCTGCTCCCCACAGCCTTGTAGCACTGCCGCTGCGGGGTCCGGCGAGCCGTTGACGCCGCCGCCACTCTCGCCCCTGGCCGCCAGGTTGTTGCACGAGACGCGGAGCGCGCCGGCTGAGGCGTCTTGCAGCCACACTGGTGGGGCCTGCGTGCAAACAGGCACAGGGGCGCGCACACACACGCGTTACGCATACATAACACACACATGCGCGCGTGCGCATGATATCGCTTCAGCACGCGTGCATGCGGGAGAGGACATGGCTAAACTGGGGAGAGACCGCCAGCCGCTACACCGCCAGCGGCAGATGACTGAGCCCATTTCTGCACTCGTTTGATGGCATGACACCGCAGCGAGCGGGGCCCACCCCACCACCGCGCTCGCTCGTCCGCACGCACGCACTTGCAGGGGCGGCAGCCGGGTGTCAGCGAGCAGGAGGCCCCAGCAGCCCTCATCGCCGCCTGCGACCAACCGCAGCCGTTCAACGTCGGCCTGCGTCCGCGCAAAATGACACACGGCGAACACAAAGTCGGGTCGGGCGAATGAACGTCACAGACTGGGAGTGGGGAGCCGCCGCTGCTGGGGCGTAAGGGCAAGAGGGCACCACAATGCAAGTGCGCAGGCACGCGCAACGTATGGCAACTGCCGGTTTGGGTTCATTCACTCGTGTCGTGCGCACCGCATCGCCCTTCGCCGCAGAGGCCCAGGCGGCCCAGCCTGCGTCCGGTGAAGCAGCAGCAGTGGCGGCGGTGGACGCGGCGGTGGACATGGCACTGCTTCCGGAGGAGGTGCGGCAGCGCTGGGCAGAGGCGACCGCCGGCCCGGCCAGGGAAGCGATGTTGTTCCCCGACAGGTCGGTGCGGCTGAGGAGGACCGACACGTTGCCCAGGGTGAAGACTGCGCCGCCCATGCCCACGCCGCCCAGCCGCCGCTGCGAGGGGGCGGTGTTGGAAGCGCAGGTGTCGACCACCATCGACGCTGCGTCCACGGCCTCCGCTCTGTTGGCATTGAACACCACGTCCAGGAGCATCGCAGTGGCCCCGGCATTGCCGGGCGGCAGCAATGGGGCGGCAGGGCGGCCGGCGCAGAGTGCAACACCGTTCTTGTCGTCTACCGGCCCGGAGATGAAGGCGCCGCCACCCCGGGCGGCGCGGTTGCCCGTGACGTTGACGCCGCGCAAGAGCACTAGATCGCACGAGTACACGGAGACGCCTCCGCCATTGCCAAATGTGGCTGTGCAATCCCGTACGACGCCGCCGGCGATAGTGACGTTGCCACACTGCTCGGCTGCCAGGCCGCCTCCAGCCGTGCTCGCACGGTTGGATGTCAGGGCGCTGTCCTGCAGCGCCACAGAGGCCCCGGCCGCCACAAAGACTCCTCCGCCACGGCCGGTGGTGGCGTTGTTGGCGGAGAGGGTGCAGTTCACGCAGCTTAGGGACGGCTCCGGTCCAGCACGGCAGCCCTCGAAAATCAGCTGCTGTGTGGTGGTGGCCTTGTCGGCGGACACGCCCGGCTGTATGACAGGCGCCGCTGTGGGGGATGACACCTGACACCGGACGCTGACGCCGCCGCCATCGTTGTCAGCAACATTGCCGTGGACGGTGACGTCCTGCAACATGGTTTGCGAGCCCGGCCCTGACAGCACCGCCACGGCGCCGCCCTCTCCTGCTGCGTTACCAGCGATATTGGCGCCAGTGATCGAGAGGAGGTTACCCGCCCCCGAGCCGAGGTCTGCGTACAGGCCGCCGCCCAGGCCCAGGGCTGTGTTGCCGAGGAGCTCCACGTCCTCCGAGAGTGAGACCCGTGCACCCCCGCTGCCGCCGCCCAGCAAGAGCAGGCAGGCGCCGCCGCCATGGAGGCGCGACGCTGTGTTGTTTGTGAGGCGAGAGGAGCGCACGTGTACCCCTGCTCTGTTGCCCGGCGCCGCCTCGGCATAGAGGCCGCCGCCGCACTCAAGGAGCACCATGTTCGAGTCGAAAGCGCTGTCGGCGACATCCAGCCAGGCACTCACACCACCGGGCTGCTGGCTAGTCGATTGCTGGAGGTGCCGCCGCCTGCCGCCTGCTGCTGTAACCCCGCCTGCTGCATTGGTGACAGGGACCATGTCAACGGCATCCTCCACCATGGCCGCAAGGCCGCCGCCGCTGAGGCGAGCGGTGTTGGAGCTGAAGGTGCAGCCTGACACGACAGTGGGGCAGGACACAGCCGCCACAGCGCCTCCGCGGCCGGTGCAGCGGTTGCGCATGAACTGCACGCGGTCAAGCCGGAGGGTGCAGCCGTCCATGCTGGCCACGCCCACGACACCGCTGCTTGCCGCAACGGCCTGCTGCAGTTCGTCGTCGACATCCTGCAGCTGCTGGGAGGTCATCAAGGACTGGGCGGCCCTCAGCATCGCGTTGGTAGACTGCAGCTTGGGTGTGGACGTGATGGAGATGGCGCCGCCCGAGCCAGCACTGCGGTCACCAGCAGGCGACATTGACAGGCCCGCAGCGCCATCATCGTCATCGCGGGCAGAGTTATCCGAGAAGGTGCAGTTGGCCACGGTGATGCGCGTGCTGAGGGCGCCGGCGGCGGGGCTCCAGATGCTGATGGCGCCGCCACTGCCAACCGCGTAGTTGGAGGTGAAGGAGGCGTTGGTGACCAGGACCTGCGTGCGCAAAGGGGAGGGGGCAGGGTGTGAGGACTGCTCATGTTGTCGAAGAGAATGTTGAGGGGAGCAGAAAGTGCGGTGGAGCTAGAGAGAGACTGTGGGCATGCCATATGGCTTAGCAAGTAAGACCGCGCAAGTGACACAGTAGACTCATGCCATCCCTCACTTGCTTTCTCGCTATCACTGGTCACAGCTGGTCGCAAGACCTACTGATATGACAAACGGAATGCAATATACCACGGCTGCCAAGCCCACATGCACACCTCAAGCGCAATCTTGCGGGCGTTGCTGTCGGGACCCGTCGGGTCGCTGGCGGCCTCAGCAGCGATGCTGACGGCCCCGCCGCCCAGGTACGCGCCGTTGCCGTGGAAGGCGGTGCCGCCCCCAATGGTGATGCGCGCAGTGCCGCTGAGGGCCACCTGCCCAAGCAGCTCCGAGCCCTGCACACAACATAAAGCATGTTGTTGCCAAGACGGATCGTTACCGTGTACGTACATGCGTCGTATCTACATGAAAGAGCAGGCTGCTGCAGGTGGTCATTGCTCGCTCGTCCAGCAAGCATGCAGCCAGCACGCCAGGCGCTGCTAGCTAGCTGATGATGGATGGAGGGCAATCATGAGAGCAGATTGGGGGGCCACCACTCCCGCATACCCCGCAATGCATCGTTCCCCTGGCAGCGGCATGTGTGCACAGAGTGATGCGCCAACGGCATATGCCGCGATGCGTGCGTGTCTGTTGCCGCGACAGACGCTGCCCGGGGGCCGCGCCGGCTGCACATACACACGAGCAACAGTAGTTCTGGTAAACTGCACAACCAAGCACTTGTCCGCTATGCACCGCTAATCTGCATTAGGCACAGGGCGTGGACAGAGCTCACCGGCTGCGGGACGGCGATGCTGAGGACACCGCCCGCGCCACGCTCCGCCACGTTGCCGGCCAGGGTGCACCCCGACACGTCCAGCGAGTCAGGCGGGGTGGCCAGCGCCAGCACGCCGCCCGAGCCGCCGGCACGGTTGCCCGCCGCCGAGCAGCCCGCCGCTAGGTCGACGGCATGCGCAATGCCTGCGCAGGCGAGGCCGCCGTCGCGCCCGGCAACGTTGTCGCGAGCGGTCGCACCGCCCGACAGCGCCAGCCGCACGATGCCGGTGGCGTACAGCGCGCCGCCTGTGACGTCGGTAGCACGTGGTGCAGGGGACATGGGAAGTGGCGGCGACTCAGCACAGCGGTTACTCTAGGCAGTGACTGGGTGAGGCTCGATTGGTCTGGGCGAGGCAGCCGAGGAAGGGCCACCGAATGGATGGATGGATGGATGGATGGATGGATGGATGGGTGGATGGATGGATGGGTGGAAACTGATTTCTTGTATGGGGGCAGAGGCAGCGTCACACTCAAAGGCTGCCAGCCACCCAACCACAGAAGGCCAACGAGCGCTCGCTTGCTGCACCGTGTGAGGCTGTGTGTGAGGCTGCTCCACGACCCAACGGCACCTCTGACCGTCTTCCAAGACGTCGCAGCCAGCCACAGCCGACACTCACCGTCACCGCCAGCCCGGTTGCCGGCGACCAGTGAGCCGCCGGTGACGTCCATGTTGCCCAGCAGCCGGCCCACGAACAGCGCACCGCCGGCGCCGGCAGCCGCCTGGTTGCCCTCCAGCCGGGCCCCGGAGGACAGGGCCAGGCGCGCCAGCTCCATGCCCACGTGGATGGCGCCGCCGTCGCCGCGCTCAGCCACATTGTCGCACACGGTCGCGTTGCCAGACAGCTCCACTGCGGCCGGGATCGAGTCCCCGACAAAGATCGCACCGCCCGCCAGCCCGGCTTTGCAGCCACAGACACGGCTGCCGCCGCTGATTGAGACGCCGCCCTTGACGGACTGCTGCACGGACAGGAAGCCGCCGTTCTGGCGGGAGGCAGTGTTGCGGTCGAGCCGGGAGGCGCTGGTGACTGAGACGCCCCCGGCGACGGCCTCCCCGATGTAGACCGCCCCTCCGTTCAGGAGCGCGACATTGTCGGTCACAGTGGCCCCCTTGGAGATGGTGATGACGCCCACGGAGCCAGTGACCGCCACCACGCCGCCGTTGCCCTCAGGAGCAGAGTTGGCGGAGATGGCGGCGCCAGTGTTGATTGCAAGGAGGCCCAGGGAGCCGCCGACGCTGATGAAGCCACCACTGCCGCCCACAGTAACCGAGTTGTTGGCGACTGTTGTGCCGTCACCGCTGATGGTCAGGGAGGCGAGGTCGTGCTCCACCCGGAGGACACCACCTTCCCCGGCACCGGTGTTGTTGGTAATCCAGCTGCCCGTATCCACCAGCACAGCCCCTGGGCAGCGCATGCAAGGCAGTGCGCTGTTCACAACATGGCACAGCGTCTGTTTGGCTTGTTCGTGCGTGGCAGTTCATTGCATATAAGGATTGGAATGTCTGCATCCATTAATCTACATGTGCGCACAGCAAGCAAGCTTGAGGAACAGCTTGCATTGAAAGCAAGATGGGGGCTGTGCCTCGGGGTTGTGCGTCACTCACCAGCGGACTTGGCAACATGGAGCACGCCACCCCGCCCACTGCTCGCCGAGCCGCTGCGGGCGCCGGCGGCCACTCCGTTCCAGGACACCGAACTGCCGCCGCTGACCTCAATGGCGCCAACCGAGCCGGCTCCAAGGCCCGCCGGTGCGATGCTGGTCGCAACATTGCTGTCAAAGCGGCTGGCTCCAATTACACGGAAGGCCTGTAGACTGGTCCAGTCGGGCAGCCTAAAGGCCCCATGCGAACCCGCTGAGTTGTGTGAGACCGACGAGCCGCCCATCACCACGACTTCCTCAGTGACCACCTGTGTGGCGCCAGCGGAGGTGGTGGTGGTGGCACCAGCCAGTGGAGGGTCGCAGTACACGACACCTCCCACACCGCCGGCTGTGTTGTGCTCGACGCGGCTGTGGTCATCCACCTTGAAGCTGCGCAGTGGGGTACGCACTGCCAGTGCGCCGCCGTCCCCGGCTGCCATGTTGGCGGACATGGAGCTGCCACCTCTGACAAGGACGTCGAGGGCCTCGCCCAGGATACCGAGCTGCGGCGGGGTGGCTCCAGCTCCGCCGGCGCAGACGGCACCGCCCTCTGCCGCGCTGTTCTGGTCCAGGAAGCTCTCCTGGGTGACAAGCAGGCGCTGCAGGCCGCCCGCGGCCAGCAGCACGCCGCCCCGCCCAGCGGCCATGTTGAAGGAGGCACTGCTGCCATCCTGGAGCTCCAGCGAGCCCAACGAGCCGCCCACGTATACAGCACCGCCTGCAGCGCGCACATCACAGAAAGGGGAGCGGGGGTGAACCATCCACTTCTGTGCAACCGACCGACCGACTGCTCCAACGGGCACGCACGAAGAGCAAGAAGGGTAGCAGGCATCCCCAAGGGGGTGTATGCAAGCTGCAATGTGGTCAGTGTGCGGCTGTGCTGTGGGCGGGTTGCTGGCTGCGGGAGGGCCGCTCGAGTGCTTGCTGAACAAAGGAAGCTCGCGGGCCAAGGCGACACAACAACGGCTCGCATCATTGTTAAGCTGTAGGCAGGACTTGACGCAAGGCACGTCACGCCCGCCCGCCCGCCTATCTGCAGTGCGCAGAGCATAGCACAACGAACAATAGGCATGAGTGAGCATGCGCCCAAAGGGCAGTGCCCGTCCGTCCTCTCATCTAAGCCCAGTACAGTCCCCGTCCGTCTGTGAGCCTATCTCAACTTACCGTCCGCGCCTACGTTACCGTCCACGCTGCTACCCCGCTGCAGTACGATGTGGCCCACGGGCGAGGCGTCAAAGTGCAGTGCGCCCGCACCCACACTGGCGGCGTTGTCGGACAGCGTGCTCCGGTCCAGCACAGCAGACTCCTGTGGACGCGTGGATTGGCGGTTGGAGATGACACAACATATCAATGGCGGTGGATGCGGAGCGGATGGCGGAAATGGACGGTGGTTTGCGGCATACGGCAAGGCAAGCGGACGATGGAGTCCTGCAAAGCGGCCGCCAGTGGATACAGCGCACAGCGGAAAAAGATGTACATACGAATTTCGGCAGGATATGTGGGCGCGCTCACGTGCGGCAGGTACAATACACGATGCAGCTGGGCCAGCAGCCGGCGGAACATACTCATGACCTCTCGCACATGAAACAAGAAACAAAGTTCCATTCCAGCGCACCGGGGCCGTCAGGAAAATGAAACACCAGCAAAACACGGACGATGAACTGACCCCCATGGACAATCCCCAACGTACAATGAGCAGCAGCACCCGCAATCAAGCATGGCGGAAATCCCCTCCATGTGACACCAGGCAAGCTCCCACGTACCACAGCTGATCGGATGTACAGCGCTGCACCATGGCCGCCCTCGTTGGCAACCAGCAGGCTGTCGCTGACACGGAGGCGGAGGTCCAACCCGCTGTCGCCGGATGATGATGACGCCGGCTGCGAGGGGGAACCCGTGCTTGTCATCGCCAGCAAGGCGATGGCGCCGGCACCCTCCGCCGCGGCCCCGGAGGACATGCCACGCAGCAGCAGGGCCTGGGCCCAGTGGCTTCCGTTGCCAGTGGCGGCGGCGATGGCGGCAGTTGCCGGCATAGTGGCCACCCGGTTGTCGCGGATGGTGCACCGCGTCAGGGTCAGGGACGGGACTGAGGAAGAGGAGGGGCTCGGGTCCTGTGGAAAGCGGAAACACAAGGAAGGGGTTGACATGCAGGAGCGGGCTGCCTTACCGTATTACTTTTGGGTTGTAAGCAGTTGCGAGGCGGGGAGCCTTCAGCGCGGGGAGGCGCCGCTAGGCCTTGCAGAGGACTTGGGGGAGGGGAGGAGGGCAAAGAAAGCCCTGCCTGCCGGCTACCAAGTCTATGCGGCACCACAAGCAAAGCCCAACGAGCCAAGTAGGCAGCAGGAAGGACGGCGAGCCCCACCCGCCCGCCCGCCCACCTGGAAGCCCAGCATCAGGCAGGCCCAGCCGTGGGCACCCCGGACGCCAGAGCAGGTGACGTCGGTGAAGGTAGCGTGGTGCAGCCCGCTGGCGGCCAGGGCGCCGTGCACGGGGGAAAAGACCACTGTGGCCGCCGAGGCCGTGGGTGGCGGCGGGGGCGCAAGGTCGCTGATTGTCATGTTGGTCACCTCGAGCGTCTCACAGTCCCTGCACGCATACCACGCAACCCACCCATGCGGCACACGAGGATGGCGTCAGGAGTCAGCGCGACGCCTAACCGGCGAGGGGCGACTCCAGTGAGAAAGCCACAAATTAGTGAGTGCCCTGGGCGGCCTGGACGGGACTCTAGCGAGCAGGCAACACTTCAGTCAGTAGTAGAGTGGAGCTTAAACGATGGTTCGCCATCCAGCCCGCACCTGACGCCTGGCTCACAACCCGCCGGGGTCCCCTGCCCTGCCTCTCCAACGCATTTGCATCCACCCGTACTTCAGCACCCAAGAGCTCCCAAAACAGCCCGCTCCTCCCCTCCTCCCCCGGCCCTCCCGCGCCGCCTCTCGCTCGCCTGCACTCGATGAGCGGGCCGGCCCGGCTGAGCGGCAGCCCGCGCAGCTCCGAGGCCACCAGCAGCAGCCGCCGGGCGCCGCGGAAGGAAACACCCCAGTGCTGTGCCCCAGCGCCACCACTATCGACACCGCCACCCGTACCCGCAACGGCAGGCACGACCCTGCCGCCACCGCTAGCCACGAGGTGCGGCAGCAGCAGCGACCCCACCTCCACCGTCAGGGCGTCGGTGCTGCCCCAGCAGTGGAGGCGTGCAGGGTCACGGAGAAGTAGGCGCTGGGGGTCATTGCCGGTGGTGACTGCGACGTCATTGGCAGCAGCGGCGCCCATGCCGACGATGGAGATGCGGCACACGGTGATGCCGTCCCCGACCTTGAAGTCGCCGGGAGAGGGTGGCGCTGGCGGAGTGGACGGTGACGGCGGGGGAGGAGTGGGTGGAGGGGGTGACGGCGGGGGGCCGCGTGGGGGCGGAGGTGGTGGCGGTGGGGATGCGGCCATCACTGGCCCTGACGACGGGGGTGGTGGCGGCCTTGGTGGTGACGATGATGGCGGCAGCGGTGTGGCGGCTGTGAGCAGGCTGCGGGCAATGGGCTGGTGGGGAGCGGGTGGTGACACGTCCAGCAGAGCCGCGGCCTCCTCGGGAGGTGGGAGCTGCTCTTGTGGTGCCTGGTCTGGCCCCTCGGCTTGCGGCTGGCTTGCGCAGCCTGTCGGGGCAGGCAGGCAGGCAGGGAAGGCGTTGGGAGCCCCATGTCGCGATAGGCCGTGTTACCAATGTGCAGCCGTGCATGGTGTAAGTTGCGTGCATGTGACACTACAAGGTGGTCTCCTTGCACACACAATGAAGCACCATCACTTTCGCGCTTACGCTCGTCGTATGCGTTGTTCCTTTTCAACACAATGAAGCACGCTGCAAGAAAGCGAGTCACGACGGCATGGCGCTTGAGGAGAAGCAGCCAGTAATCAGAGTTTGAGGCGCTGCGATTGCCCGCACACTCCCTGTCCGCTGGCTGCTGGCTGCCGCACAGAACGAACGGCTCTGCTGCAGAGACGACCGCACTGGCAAGGGACGACACGTCCGACTCACCCCAGGCTACCCGCGACGTCCTGTCCTCGAACACAAAGGCTGTCTGCCCTGCTGCCAGCTCCGCTGCCCCCACCCTCGCCACCGTCCACACCGCCTCGCCACCGCCCTCCACCCTCTGCAGCAGCATCGCCACCACGCCAGGCGGGTGCTGCAGCCGCGGGACCGACCACAACGACGCCGAGAATGCCGGTGACGGCTGCAGCTGCACGAACAGAGTAAGCGGCGGCGAGGCGGAGGCGTGCTGCACAGTGAAGCGGTTGGGTGAGGGGTAGGAGAAGCGGCCGCCGCTCAGCTCGTACACGAGCTGGTATGTGGCCTGCATGCCACCGCCGGTCGAGCAGGTGAGCGGCGGAAAGCGCGTGGGCGTGTAGCCGTCCGTGGAGCCGCTGGAGCTGAAGCGCCAGCGCCAGCCAGCCACAGGAGGGCCCGAGGGCAGCAGCTGGCCCGCGCTGGCGTTGTAGAACATGCCCCTGTGCATGTGCACACATGGATGGGTGCAAGGAATGGGGGTATGGGGGCTGTGAATGAGCAGCCGGAGCGCCGTCCGCAATGCAATTGTTTGTGTACTGTGCGCATGGGTACAAGTTGATATCCAGGGCCAGGTGAAGCGTGTGGAAGCGGGGAGGTAATGAAGAAGGGAAACGGGTCGGGTCGCGGACATCGAATCGCATACGAAATAAACGGGCTTGTTGTGGCCTTGGTGTAGTTGTTGTCGCTGATGTGTGTGTGTGGTGGGGGGGGGGGGTACGGTGGATGGTCGTGCCAGTGGCCATCTGCAGTGTATGTATGTGCACGCACATCCACAGGTGATGTGTACAGGTTCAAGCAACCGATCATCGGGGCATGAGGGCGGTCAAATTGTTCCTGTCGTATCCTAGTGTACCAGGTCTGCAGGTTCACGTTTGCGCATACGTGTATCCGTAGCGGAGCAAAACCGAGGTGCACCATCCATACACGCTCCCCGTCTGGCCCACTGTAAGACTCACGCGTCGCTCTGCTCGCCGGTCGGCTGGTTGGGCTGCACAACAAAGGCGTCCATCCACAGGTCCTCCAGCCAGGCCGGCGAGGCAGGCACAGATCCGCCGCCAGCAGTGGAAACGGCACCCGAGCCAGTCACAGGCACTGCACCGGGCGCGGCCGTCGTCCCGATGGCTACACGGCCCCTTCGCTGCACCACGTAGGCCCGTGTCGCGCCCGAGGCGTCCTCGTCACTCCCCCGGACACCGACAAAGGTCCGCAGCCCGGAGCGGGTGGTGTCGTTGATGACGAGCTGAAGGGCGCCGGGGCACGAGTGCGCACCGTCCTCGTAGACGTAGACCAGGCGGTATGCTGCGGCCGTGGCAACGCCGGGGGGGCCGTAGGCAGCGAAGGTGGGTGCGGAGGCGGTGCTGCTCGTGAGGCGCTGCACGTAGTCTCGAATGGCGGAGGCGGTAGAGGTAGCGGAGGAGGTGGTGGAGGCGGAGGTGGTGGTGGTCGAGGAGCTGGAGGAAGTGGTGGAGGTGATGGCGTCGTCCTCAAGGACAGCGCTGAAGTTGGCCATGACCATATAGGTGACGGGCGGGGCGCGCCGGGGGTCACGTGCGCTGGAGCGGCCTGGGGTTATGGGGTTTGGGATTGTGGGCCCAGAGCAGGGGGGTACGTGGGGGTTGCGGTGCGGGTTGGCGCTGTGTGGTCACGGCCGGTCAACACCCGCAACAGGCAACAGGCATGCGGGCAGGCAAGCAAGCGAGCAGGCAGTGCGGGCAGGCAGTGCGCTCCCAAAGGCGGAGGACTCAAGCGCACGGGCATCCACGTACCCACCCACCTAGTGCGTAGAGGCTCATCGCCAGCTGGGCCCCGCAGCGCAGGCTGTAGTTGCCCGGGCAGTGAAGCCCGCAGCCGCCCGCGCCTACACCACCCGGCCCCGGCCCCGCAGCGGTGGCGGCGGCCAGGTCGCTGCCGCCCAGACAGTCGGTGCCATTGCGCAGCGCGTAGAGGGGGTAGCCTGGGGGAGGGGCAGGATGGATCGGGAGGGAGGGGTGGCAGGCAGGGGAGGATGGAGGGGCGGGTAGGGACACAGCTTGTATAGAGGGATTCGCCTCGAGACCATCATAGAGTAACCCAAGACCGCGGACTGGCAGCTGCGTGGTCTGGGCGGGCGGGCGGGCAGCTATGTGGTCTGAGCAGACGGACGGGCAGGCGGGCAGGCAGGCAGGCGGGCAGGCAGGCGTGTTGCGCGGGTTGGATGGAGTGGTGCTGAGGATTTGGCCCCCCTCCAACCCTCCGCCGCCTGCGTGCCCATCCTGCCGACCCTGGCCACGAACGAATTAACCAGAGCGCGCCCTGCCTGACAAATAAACGATATGTACGGCACGATGCATGCATTTTTGCATGTTTACGACACTGTACGACCCGGACAACAGGTACAGCACGGCTGGGCCCATACTGCGGTGCATGACTTTCTATCAAGGCCACAGAGAGCGCACGCGCGCCGTAGTTACATATGGACGACGCCCCCAACCTTCCCATACCCACACGCACACCCACGTGTACTGTGTACATGGGAATACCGTACCCAGCACATGCCCCGCGAAGTACATCCACCATAACACAAGCCACTTCACAGGCCCGCCCTCGCGCCCGCCCACCCACCTGCGTCCCGCGCCAGGGCTGCGCACAGCAGAGGGGACATGTCGGCAGGCCGGCGCGCCAGTAGCAGCAGGCCGGAGGTCGCATCATCCACGATCCAGCAGCCCAGTGCAAAGCCGAGAGTAGGGTCTGCAAATGTGCGGTTGGTTGTTTGGTGGATGGGTGGGTGGGTGGGTGGGTGGGTGGCACCATTAGACTAAGGCAACAACGCAGGGATGCTCCATGGGCGCTAGGGTAGGTGAGTGGGTGGGTGGGTAAATGGGGGGTTGGGGGGGAGGGGGGGTAGACGGGTTGGGGGGTGGGAAGCCTCCCACGTCGCGGCGGCAAGCAGCTGCGGCCCGCGCTGAAACCCACTCCCACCCCACCACCGCCACCGCCACGCCGCAAGTCAACATTCGCCAAGCACCGACCCCCTCACTCCGTTTCATTCGCGCCTGCACGGTACCTGGGAGGGGGGAGGGAGGCCCGGAGGCCCCGCTGATGTCCACTGTAAACTGAGCGCCACCGGCCGCGGCCCCAGGCCTGGCCTCGCCGGCGGCCGCAGGGCCGGGCCCCTCACAGCGCAGCGCCACCGCCTCCCGCGCCGGTGAGCAGTCGGTAACCCCCCAACCCGCGTGGCCGCACTCCTCCAGCCGCGCCTCGGCGCCGCTGCAGGCCAGTTCGTCCAGCAGAACGGCCGGCCCCGCCCCCGCCACCGCAACCCAACGGCTACTGCTGCTGCTGTTTCCGTTGCTGGCAGAGGCAGCGGACGCCGTTGAGGACCATGCGCTAGCCAGCGAGGAGGCTGAGGCGGCGGAGGGGGCGTCCGATGGGCCGAAGGCTCCGCAGCACAGAGCCGCGCCGCCGCCCGGCCAGCCCAGCTGACGACACGCCACCGCGGCGGCAGCCGAGTCAAACCTGCGGGTGGGGGGCGGCGAGCGTGGGGTGGGGGCGGTACGATCGCCGGCTGCGGGATGGGGATTGTGATGTGATGATGCGGGAACGATGGATTCGAGTGATTTGGGTGGGTGTGCGAGGTGCGCAGGCAGCGAGAGGGGGAGAGGGTGGGGCTTAGGAGGCAGGGGGACGGCTGACACGCGATGGCGGGTATGTATCTCGTGGCGCGGGGAGTGGCATGGGGGGCGTTGTTCATGACTCTTATCCCCGGGCCCTTGTGTCCCCCCCCACACACAAACCACACCCTCCACCATACGGGGACCCTCCCCCACCCCACCTCCACCACCCCAGCCCGGTCCCCCACACATCCACCCGCCCCATCCCCGCACCTGTCGTCGCACACGAGGCCAAATGCACCGCCGTAGAAGACCTGCACCCCGGGTAGGGAAGGGCAGTGGTTGGGAATGGACTGGGGGGTTACTCAGTCTGCACCCCCACCACCGCCATCCACGGTCCGCACCCCTGGATCTCAAACCCGGGTGAACCAGCACCACCTCCAGGCAGCCCTCGTGGGGCGCCGCGCCGCTCACATCTACACACATACATACACGCAACGCAGCTAACCCATCCCAGCCCAGCCTCCAGCGCGAAGTTTTATAGAGGATTACTGTGCTGGGTGCATGGGCTGCCGGCTAGAGTGTTGCGCATAGATCTTAAAGATCGTATAGAGCACGCATACACATGCAAGCAACCATCACAGGCCATACGCAGCCCCCGGATCCCAGCCCCAGGCCGTAACCAGCGGCGGCCCCACCTCCAGACGGCCCTCGTTGGGGGCTGCGCCGCCCACCAGCCGCAGGTCTCCATCACGCGGCGGCCTTGGCGGCGGCGGTGACGGCGCCGGGGGCGGAGGAGAAGTGGAATGCGGCGAGGTGTCTGCGGCAGGCGGGCGGTCAGTTCGGGGCACAGTGGGGGCCGGCCGGAGGGGGCGTGGGTGGGGTAGTGCGGGGTGTTGAAGGGGAAGGGAAAGAAATACGTACTGCAGGTTGAGGAGAGCGGTCCACGGAAACGCACACATGGGGCCAGATGCACCATCTGGAGCTCAATTCTGGGTCCCCTGTCCCGCTAGTTCTAGCCCCCCCCTGGTCTTTTCCCGGACCTCCAACTGCTGCCCGTTGCTTACCTTCCGATCAATACACAATACGCTACGCCATATCGTATCATCGCAACTGCGGGCCCACGATTGCCCGCCCACGCCCTGCGGCCCAGCCCGCCGCCCAAACCCACCCGCATCCGCCCACACCTACCCGCCAGGATGTAAACGCTCGTGGCAGCCAAGCCGCCGCAGGAGGCGCCGCCGGGGCTGGAGGCGCCAGGGCAAGGCGAGCTGCAGCCGGCGGCGGAGGCGGCGGCACGGCGCAGCTCGGTGCCACCGAGGCACCAGCGCCCTGACCGCACGCCGTACAGTGGGAGGCCTGGGGGTGGGGATTGGGGGAGGGAAGGGAAGGGAAGGGGCGCAGGGGTGGGGGGGACCCTCACGCACAGTCCCCCGCTCTACGTATGAAAGATACCTGCAACCCAACTGCCCCGCCCCCCACGAGCCCCGGCGGTCGCACCCCTCTCCCTGGCAAGCGTCGCGCAGCCGTCCAGCGTCATGTTGGCGCCGTCCTCCGCCAGGACGTACGGCAGCGGGCCGCCGTACGGCAGCAGGCCGTCGTCCGTGAAGCAGCCCAGGCTGAAGCCCACAGCTGCTGCTGCGGGTTATACATGTGTGGCAGGGGGAGGGTGCATACATACGAGGAAGCTGGATATGCAAGCCGCTTCTACAGGAAGGAGAGGGCGGGGTGGGGGTTGCTCGTGGAGCTTCCCGCCAGCTCCCCAACATATTATTTGTTTTCGCTAGAATGCCAGCCGGCCAGTATGTCTGTATGTCTGTATGTGCAGGCAGTTCATGCACATGAAACACACACAAGGACACACACGCCGACACATGCCCTCTCCTTCCACGCACCGCTGGAGGCCTGCTGCGATGGCGTCGGTGGCGGGTCAGCCCGCTCCAGCGGTCCCCCCGGGCCGAAGTACGACTGCGCAAGGCGGGTCAGGTCGCTTGCCGATAGGGTCCTACGTACACGGAGGGTTGCGGGAGGAACGGGCATTTAGAGAATGCGGGCGGGGGGGGGCACTGTATGTGTTGCGTGTGTGTGACGGAGTGCAGGAAACAGATGTAAAACGTAGCTAGCGAAGTAGCCGGTAGTCCGACGCGGGGGGAGCAGTGTATGTGTGTACCGTTGTGCGGGGGATGGGGTGTGGCAAGAGGGGAGAACGGGTTTGTCAGCCAGGCCGTTGGGAAAGCAGTCTTGGGCGTGAGCGTGGGCGCGAGGTCGAGTTGGGCAGCCGTTGCTTTACGGACCTCATCAGCACACGGCTGGGACCTCACTCGCACTGTGCGTCCCGCCCGGACACAGCGACCTACCGACCGGGCGCACGACCCAGCGTGCCCACGCACCTTCCGTACAGCAGTACGGCGGCCACGTCCGCCGCCAGGTACGTGCCGTTGCCGCGGGTGTCCATCGGGTCGTACGACAGGGCAAGGCCGGCGCCTGGGGCGGGGCAGGGAAAGGAGTGGGGTGGGGGCCCCGAATAAGCCAGTGGTGACGGGCCATATGGGACGTATGGCATCTGGATTCAGGGAGCTGGGGAGCTGAAGAAAAGAGTGCTCTGGCAGGGGGTAGGGACGGATAACTTCCAGGGTCTTGCTTGCTGGCAGCACACACAGGCACGGGCACGGATACGGTGCTGCTCCACCCTCACTCGAGTCCCCCTCCCCCTCCCCCTCCCACCCTCACCTTTGACCGACGCCGGCACGCAGGGCACATCCCACGAGGACAGCTGCCCGCCGCCGCTGCCGGCCGCTGCTGCCTCCGCCGCCTCCCCTGAGGCCTCGCTAGGGGCCGGGGTGTAACGATGGTAGCGCGCCGCCAGGGCGCCCTCCTCCCGCACAAACGCCTGCGTGAGTGTGTGATCCCGGGGGGAGGAGGACGGTGAAAAGGGAAAACGAGTTGACGTCGAAGGGGGGGCCACCAGAGGCAGGGACGTTCGATGAGGGGCATGCTGCCGGGGGGGAGGCTGTGGCGGCGGTGGTGGTTTTGGAGGCGTGGTTGGGGCGGCGGACATCGTGCATTCTGGGAGCTTGGTCGGACCCGGGTAGTGGCAGAGACATGGCAAAGGGGGCCGACAGCGACGCGATGTGGCGGGGGAACGATGGTGGTAAAGGCGGGCCGTACGTGTGACGGAGGAACGGTCGGATGGATGGAGGGATGGCGTTGCGCGCTCAGTGCGCTCCCTGCACTGTCGATGCAATCAAAGAATACATACTGTATGACATTCATAACAAAGATCCCGCTATCCGTTGGGAGCGGCGCATGTATGCGTGTGCGTGTGGTGGTGAGCGGCGTTGTGGTTTGAAGGGGCGATGCACTCGGAGATGGGGACTTGCTGGCCCCAAGCTCGTGGGTCGAGGCCTGGGCCCTCCCTGGGCAGGCGGGCGGGGCGCGATACATTGCACATGAGCAATCCCATCCGGGCACCCGCCGCCCTTCGCCGCTGGCCCGCCCTGGGGCCACCCCCTCCCCGCGCCCCGCCGCCCTCACCCCTTACCTCCATGGTCCAGGATCCAAAGGGCACCTGCGAAATGCGTGTATGGGGATGAAACCGGGGGAGGCGGCGGGTGGGTCTGTGTGTTGAGAAACAGGGCCTGGTTGGTAGAGACGGGCTGGGTGCAAAGCGTTATTCTAAATCTGTTCTGCGTCGACCAGCTCAAGGCTCGTATGGCCCGTACGAGCCAGAAGACTCAAGGGATCTCCAAACGGGGGGAGATTCGCCTGGTACGCTGTCGCCCGTGTGGAACTGCGTGCCGTCGAGATAGCAGGGAGAGCCGGGCGGGAGCGCGCCCACTCGCCACCGCCGCAGACCCCATTCCACGCCCTTCCACCCCCGCCAAACCCTGTCCCACCCCACCCCATCCCTCCAGCACCTCCCCCCCCCCCACCCCAAACGCACGATACACCCGACACACTTCACCCACCGACGGGGGTGCGCCCTCGGCGCCGAAGGTCACGGCCGCGCCCACTACCGCCCCTCCTCCGCCTCCGCTCCCGAGCACGAGCAGCCCCCGCGTATGCCAGGACAGCTGCGATGGCAGCGGCGAGGGGGCGCCAGCATCGGAGGCCGGGGAGGCCGGGGTGGCCGAGGAAGTGGGCGTGCGGCCCAGGCTGAGCAGCATGCCCTCCGAGCCCCACGCGGATGCTGCGAAGGAGGAGGAGGAGGAGGAGGAGGAGGAGGAGGAGGAGGAGGCCGAGGTGCCGCCACCGTCGCCGCCACTGCCAGCCTCCTGGTCGGGTGCGTGCCGGCGGCCGATCCAGACGACGGTAAAGGCGGCGGTGGGCGCGGACGACCAGCCCGGGGAGAGGCTGGTGGGGGGGGAGGGAAAGGAAGAGGGGCCGGGCAGGCCGCCCGACGTCGCCACGGCGCCGCAGCGAACTCCGTCAAACGACACGGCGGCGGCGGCGGAGGCGGCGGAGGCCGGATCCGCCGATTCGCTAGACGCCGTTGCTGCTGCCGCTGCCACGTGGCAAGTGTAGCCGGCCCGGAAGAGCAGCGATGCGGGGGGAGGGGCCGTCACCGTCGGAGGACAGTACGGGCGCCCAGCGCGCCAGCGTCCCCGACGCGGGCTGCCGCACCGACCCCCCGCGCGCGTCCAGGAAGGCGGCGTCGGGGGTCAGGTCGGGCGGCAGGCAGCGGACCTGCGGGGTGACGGTGGTG
>LSYV01000014.1:359694-375328 GCA_001584585.1 Gonium pectorale | reverse complement strand
AGCTGCGAGCGCACAGCACGTCTCGCACGCTCTCCCCCGCCCAGGCCACGTTCTTGGAGCACATGCCGCTGCGCGCCCAGGCTGGGCACCATGTCTCGCGGTCCAGGCAGCCTGCACACGCACGGGAGGCAGTACGGGCTCGGATTTACAACAGATGTAAGGATGTACGACTGTACGGGCGGGTGCGGGCCCCTAGGGGAGGGGAGGACGGCTACAGGTGCAACAATGGGCGTAGGTGTGGGTGCGGGTGCTGAACGGGCAACGGGTACCCGGTAACGATACGATATGGTGGTGCGGTACCGGCGGACACACCGAGGGTTACCACCCCGTGCCGTGCCCTTCCACGTAAACCCCGCATACACACACAGTTACTTGCTGGGTCGGGCAGTTGGTCCATGGGCTGCCGGCTAGGAATTGTTTGCTCTCTTGCCAGCTCGTCTATGTGTCTGAGCACCCTGCTCATGCATACAGAGAACACACCCCACAGAGCAGCGGATGGGATGTGCGGGGGCCGAGAGCAAGGGACGGGGCACGGGAGGCGGATAGCAACGCGCGTCGGGAGGCAGGGCCTCACCAGTGGACGCGGGGTCTGCGTCGTTGCTCGGAGGCGTCAGCTCCGCGCCTGCTGCAGGTTGGGGAGTACGGGGGAGAGGGGAAGGCGGAGGGGGAGCACAAGTCATCGAAGGGAGTGGGGGCGGGCACGGGGCGAGGAAGAGTGGCAAACACAGGGGGGTTGGATCCGGACGTCCTAGCCTAATGGCACATTGTGGGATTGGCGGCCCCCAGGGGGCCAGGTGGAGGAGGGCCGAGGCGGCACGCGCTCTGTGCCGTATGCCATGTCGCGCCGCGCCGGAGACGAGGGGTGGGTTCAGCGTGTGGGGCAATGCGGGCGGATGGGGGGTCGGGGAAGGGGAAGGGGAGAGGGGGGAGGAGGAGGGGGAGTGGGAGGGGGAGGAGGGGAGAGTCCACTATGGCAAAGCAGGCGAACCCCCCGCGGGGTGCTGACAGCGGATCGCCCCGTGCGCACGCCTTGCTCTGCCCGCATGGCCCCGCACGGCTTAAGTCGCCCCCGCAATCCGCGCCCAGGACTACCCACCGTCAGCAAACGCCTTCAGCAGGCATGCTCCAGCGAGGCAGGCCAGGAGCAGCGTGAGCGGCCGCGGCGTCTTCAGCAGACCACGCGGAGATCCAAGCGGCGGCCCACTGGCTGTCTGCATCGTCAACTCCAGCAATAGCGTCAGACCATTCCCCCACGGCACCTAGATGGTCTCGGCTCGCGCTTTTTCAAGCCACTAGAGATGCCAACTGTGAATTATGTGATGCAGTGCAGCAATGCAGAGTAGCAGCCGGGTGCAAGCAAACCTAAATATTTAAAATGACAGCTTGACACAGCACCCGAGCTTGGCACACTATTCGTCAGTATTGGCAACGGTAGACATCGCCTATCCTTCACTTGCAGACAGAGGAAGACCGCTGGATCACACCTGGATCGAGCGGTTAGCTACCAGGCTGCACGGGCAATTGCGAACAACGAAGTGACCAGAGCAGCCTCCTTTATATTCGACACTTCATTACTTGGAACTCTGGCCATTTAAATGAGGTCCTTGACTGCCGCACGTTCGGCCAGCCGAGTTCCCCGTCTGCCCGCGTCCCTTTCCTCATCCGTTCGGCCGTCTTGCGCCACGTCGGAGGACCCATACCATGCAATCCAGGGCGCCAGGGGTTGGGCGATATGGCCTCGGCGACGCGCGAGCTGCGCGGGAGCAGGGGAGAGAGGGGAGAGTGGTACCCTCCCCTGCGCGGGAGGGTACCACTCCACCGCCAATGACGGTCCCCCTCGCCTCTGCCTCTAGACATTCACACACTTACGAACGGGTCCAGATTCAACGGCTCAAGAAAGCGCATCACAGGGCGAACATGCTTGTTTCGCCCCTGAGTGTCAAAGAGTCGCATTGCTTTACACGCAACTTTATCCTAAAACTCGCCAGGCTGTGATATTTCTGAATTGTGGACCTTCAAACCAGGCGTTGAGAAGGCAACTCTGTGACGAGCGCCTGTCGGGCCAGGAGTAGTGTCACAGTGTGGTAGTGTGCACGGGAAGGCTCGAGGCTGCACCCTAGGCGCCCTCGGATGCTTGGTGTCACGCCCCCCACCACCACCACACACACACACACAAAAGTAATAGGTTTGACCTTCCAGCTTCCTCGCCCTAGGCAAGGGTAAGCGCATCCCGTCTGGCTATGGCGGCCATTGTGTCGGGACATAATAGGTTCCGGCGCAGTACGTTCCGTGGGTTCAGTCTACACCCATCCCCGCCCGTACGTTTCTCAGCCAGCACTTGTCGGTCGTGCGCTGTGTTGTCCCTTCACCCCCTTTCCTCTTGGGCATTCCCTTGCCCCTTCCAGCTCTCTCTCCCGCCCTTTTGGATATCATGTAACGGTACACTGGTCGTGGCGCCCTAGACGGCCGCGCAGTCAGCTTCGGTTCGCTCAGTCCACGATTGCTCTGGGAGCCTGGTCGTCGTTGTCTTGCAGCTCAGCCGCGTTTGTCGTGGTGCATGCGTCGCCCGCGCTCTGTTTGTTGTGAGGCGCCAAGCCGGATCAACCGTGTCGTTGCCGTACTAATGTACGACAAGTCGCCGACATCGCGGCCAAGCGTGGATAACCGGACACGTAGGGGAGACAAGGACAGCAGCACCATGTGGCTTGGCCGTGGCCACAACCCAGCCCCGCTTATCAGACGTGGATGAGTGCGTTAGCTGTTAATGCTGCTCGAGTGCCTAATCGAACGATGCCATGCCTGAAGGCTGCAATATGGTGCGACGGTATGGCGTATGTGCGCCGTACTTTACGGGCGCGCCAGCAAGGCCATGCGATCGATCCTGTCAGCTGGGAGGTGGTAGCGCAGCGAGCGTAAACAAATGAAACGCTGGCCCGCCTGCATGGCCGCCCCCGCGGCGATCTGGCCACTCCCAAACCCACATGCCGAGCTGCGTCGGGACCGAAACGCGAGTACAACACCTAGATAGCGCACCGGGGCGTACGGTTTGCTGCCACCAGACGCAACTCCCGCCCGTATATAGGCAACGACCACGCAGCCGACCCGGTGGTTGGTGGATGTTACAGATGTTACAGGTACCCGTCAAAGCCGGTGTGGCCATGTGTGGAAAGAGGCCGCTGTCTTCGTCGACCAGGCGCAACCGACTGGCCTTGTGTACCAACGGGTGCGCCTCGGGCGCTGCCCGGGGCTTCGAAATCGCACACGCTCGTTGCGGACTTGGCCAGTTGCGCTGGAACGACGAGGACTGCGGTTTCCTTCCCGGCCAGGTCCTGGTCCTCCGACAAAGGCCTCCAGGGGATATCCGCGGCAATTCTGTTGGGTAGGCTTACGATGTGGAGCCGGCGTTTATGACCTGGGACTCCGGGAGGATCGAGTAAAGGCCGATCGCCAGCGGGCCATCCAGCGCCGTTCCCCGGCCCCGGTTAGCCCCGGCAGCTGTGCAACCCTTCATCCTCCCCATGGCTTGCAAGCCAGGCCAGAAGCAATCCAAGCAACATTTCAGTTCGCAATGTCGCACGCAAACGCAGAGCCCGGAGTGATGAAAGAAGGGGGCCACTTGGTGGGCACCGAGCGAGCACCCAACCCGTCCATGCAACGGCGCCCTACCCGGCCTCTCCTGCAATGGCGCAGCGGCTACCGGTACCGCCCGCTCCATCGTATCATCCTCAAGCAAGAATATGCACACACGGCAGCGTCGCCCGTCGCTGCCACACGCAAGCCAGTCAGCCAGCACGCTGATGCGCTGCGGGCGCCCTCGCAGGCACGCGTGAGCCCTCGCACGCGAATTGGCGCCCTGTGCGAGTGTCCGTTACCCCCCGCCGCCCACTCTCTCCCACGCATCACACCATACCCGCCGCCAACAAGCCCACCGCAGGGTATGTGTGTGTCGCCACGGGCGGGCGCCCTTGCACGCAGGCTCACGCGCGACGCAACGAGGCGACGTCACGGCGCCCTTTCCGGTGTGGGGCACCGTCGCATCTGCCGGCAAAACAGCCGCCGATCCGCCGGTGCCGCTGCTGCCGTTGGTGCCGCTGGTACCCCCTCCTCACCCAGGGCGGGAGCCGAACCCCCTTGCCCCAGTCCCGGCCCGCTGCGAAGCCGCTTCCTTGGGACTACCTCTGGCGGGGCAGCCCTCCGCCAGCAGCCAGCGCAGCATGGGCGCGGGTGCGGCACGCGCGGCGTGCGACGCAACGCGGCCGTCGGGGCCCCAGGGCGCCCCCAGCCGCCGCAGCAGCGCCGCCATGGCCAGATCGCCGTTGCCGGCGGCGGCCGTGTAGGACCACCCACCGCCCTGCGACGAGGGGGGCAAAGCAGGCGTTCCGTAGGACCCATGGTGGCAGTCTTAGGGGATTGGAAAGAGAGGGAAGTGCACTCGTGAGCTGAACTCAAAGGGCACAGGAGACGGGAGTTCGCCAAAATCAAACGGCCGTGTGGTGAGGCGACGTGGGCGTGTGAATCGGTTTGGCAGTTTGTCCGTGTGGCTCACGTCTGGCGTGCCGGTACTTGTAACGCCTACACCGCTGAGCCACGCTCTGCACCTTCCGCTCGCTTGCCTACATCGCGCCCTGGCATTCCTCTCGCACACGCAGCGGCCCAGCCGCCCCACCGCCGCGTGAGCTCCCACCCTTTCCTTTCCCGTGCCCAGGCCCACCCCTTACCTCCACGGGGCAGCCCCGCTCCACCAGCCATTCCACTGCCTCCTCGCAGCCCGAAGAGGCGGCTTTGGAGAAGACGCGAGGGCCCAGCTCGCCCCCGCGCGCCACCAGCGAGGCCATCAGCTCCACGCTGCCCGACCTCGCCCCAGCGCCCAGCAGCGCCGTCCACAACTCGGCCCCCGCCCCCGTTCCCGCAGCGGCCGCCACTGTCCCGCCCGGCGTCTCCACCAGCCAGGCCAGGACGCCGAGGTGGGAGTGGACCGCAGCCCTTACGGCCAACGAGAAGCAGGCGCCGCCCGGCATCCAGCCGGCGTCGTGAAGAGCTCGCAGTGCCCCCAGGCGGCCCTCCCGGACGGCGGCCTGAACCGCGGTGGTGGCCGAGTCGCCCGGCCGCATGCACGCCTCCTCCAGCAGGTACTGAAGCGCCGCCGCGTTGTCCGCGCGCACGGCTGCGAGGACGGCCGAGTCGTCCAGGGGATAGCCCCGGCTCCGAAGCCACGCCAGCCGGGCAGCCGCGGTCGCGTCATCGGGGCACGAGGCAGCCGCCGAGGCCGCCCCGACGCCGCGTTGGCAGCCCTGTGCCTCCAGCCACTCGACCTTGGCCGCCCAGTCGGGCGTGGGGCTGCCCGCGGCCGCGGCGAGGGCGCGCCCCTTGGCGCACTCTGGAACTGGGTGGTCGCGCCAGAGGCGCACAAGGGTGGGCAGGTCGCAGCCGTGCGCCGCGCCCACTGCAAGGCCCTCGGCATCCTCACGGGGCCGCTGGCCCTGATCCGGCACGCCCAGCTGCGGCCGCCGCTCCGCCAGGTCCAGCAGCCACTCCGCCAGGCCCACGTGGCCACCGCGGGCAGCCTCGGCAGCCCCGTCCGAGCCCCAGGTGTGGTCGAGGCCGAGGCCCAGCAGCCACTCGCACACGTGCCGGTGGCCGCCGCCCGCCGCTGCCGCCAGGAGACCGCTCTCTTTGGCGCCCCTCTTGCACGTCGGGCAACCGTGCTCGTGCAGCCACTGACATGATCCCAACTGCCCCGAGGCTGCGGCCGCCTCAAGGACCTCGTACGTCGGGAGGCAGCCCGCCGCCCGAACCACCAGCTCCAGATTGGCGGCCATGCCACTCGCCGCCGTGAGGCTCAGCAGCTGCAGCCGGCGCGCCAGCGTCAGCCCCCGCGTGGCTCCCGGCGCAAGCCAGTGCGCCGCAAAGGCGTGAGGCGGCACGGGCTGCGAGAGGTGGAGGGTGATGTGCTCGGGGCCGCAGAAACGCGATGCAGCGGCCTTGTTGACCAGGCGGAAGTGTGGAACCTCATTTGGACCCAGGAAGCTGATGATCTTATCTACCAGATCGTCGGGCAGCTGCGGCCATATGCGTGGGGTGGCAACGGCCACCAACGCCGCAGGCGCCGACATGGCTGCTGCTGTTCGTTGCTTTTGCTGTTGATGAAATCTTAAAGACTGGCTTGTAATGAAGTTTAGAGAGCTTGTGGCCCGGTCTTACAAAAAGTGCATAACTGCTTCGCCCTCCTGCAGCCACGGGATGCGTTTGCATAGGAAAATGTATTGCAGGAGAGCGTTGTTACACGATAGAGGTACTTTGGCTCAAATGGGAACGTTTTGCCGCGTCAGATTTTCATCGTGTCCCTGCCGCAGGGCGCTCACGACGCCCACGGGACATCCCCAGGGTCTCGTCGCACCATGTTAGGTTCACTCTGAATTTCCCCAGCTCTGTCCTTTGCAGCCCGTCTCTCTGCAACACCACCACCAAATACCGTGTCGCGTTAGCAGCGGCCGCGAAGTCGCTGTGGCAACGAATGTCTGTCGCCGACTATGATGCGCGGTCCCTGGAAGCAGAAAATCGCGAGGCGCCAGCCGCGCACGGCTGGCGCAGCGTCTCGCCCCCGCCTCATGGCCAGCCCCACGCGGACGCCAGCACAGCCCAGGAAACCGGCGACGGCGGGGCGCTGCTGCTTCCACTCACCTCCAATGCTTCCGCAGCTCCTGCGCAAGAGCTCGCGCCAAGCAGCAGCCTGCGCCGGACGCTCACGGCGCCATGGCATGCGCTCCGCCGCGCGGCGACGGGCCGCGACCCATCTCGCTCCAACCGTCGCGCCGGGGGCGACCTCAGCGCGCACGTGATTGGGAGCCACCAGCCAAGCGTCCGCGCGGGCGGCGTCCCACCCGGCCCCCGGCGGGCCTCCTACCACCACCGCGACCCCTCCCAGCACAGCGCCAGCAGCCAACCCTCCCGACCCCGCAGCCTCTTCTCCGTGGACGGCCTACCAGAGGTTCTCGATGAACCAGACATCTCAATCGTCAGCCTGCGCCTGCAGGGGGACAGCTCCGGCGCCGGCGCCAGCCGCCACACCGCCCCCATCTGGCAGCTGTCTGCCGGCACGGTGGGCGCCTCCGGCTCCGTCGGCGGCGGCGGCGACAGCAGAAGCGGCGTAGTCGGGCCCAGCGGCGCCGGCGGCTCTCACCACCGCCGGCACGCACAGTCCCAGCAGGCGGTACACAGCCACTCCAACCTCCGAGCCGGCAGCGGCGGTCCTGGGGGCGCCGGGGCCGCCGGCGCCGCGGCCGCCGGCTCCCTAGCACACCGGTTCAGTCACCGCGCCGCTAGCGATGCCCTCCCCATTGCGATGGTCCCCTCCGCGTCCCCACGTTTGGCGCCAGGCGGCCCCTACCCGCACCCCGCCCTTGTCCCTCGCGCACCCCCCGCTCCGTCGCTGCCGGTGGTGCTGGGGCCCGCCGGCCCGTTGCCGCTGGCGTCACCACCGCCGGGTATCCAGCAGCTGTCCTCCGTCACTGGTACGACTGTTACGGTTAGTACGGTGGGTGCGGCAACGGCCACCGGCGGCTTCATCGGCTCGGCAATGCAGGAGCTGCTGCAGATGCCCTCCGCCGCCGCCGCCTTTGCGCCGCCGTCGCCGCCGTTGACAACACCGCTTCCGCTGCCGCCACGGCTGCAAGGTAATGGAAGCGCCGCCGCCGACGGCGTGTCTGGTCTCGGTGACGGCGCAAGCGCGAGCCGCGGAGTACGGCAATCGTCGGCGGGGCCCGTCGAGCCCAGCCTGGCTCCGAACGGCCTTCCCTGGGATGATGTACGGAACCCGATGAGCATGTACTACAACCCTTTGTTGGACGGGGCTTCGGGCCGCCACGCTACCGCCGCGTTGGCGGCGTCGGAAGAGGCCGCCGGGTACTCGGATGCCGGCGTCACGCTGCGCCCCCGTGCCGGCGGCGCCGCCCTCGTCAGCCCTGTTGACGACGGCGCCGCCGGCGGTACGGCGGCGCCGACGGCGACGGCGCTGACTTTGTCGTGTTGGACATGAAGGAGCGCACCTCGCCGTCGGTGCGGGAGGCCGCCGCTGCCGCCTTCGCCTCCGGCGCCTCCGCCTCGCCGGCGGCGCCCGAGGCCGCCGCCGCAGCGGCGGCGCTGCCGCTGGGCTTCCGCGCCCGCGTGGTGTCGTACTTCACCAAGTGGGGGGGCGTGGGCGACACGCTTATGCCGCCCGATGCACCCGTGGACGTCTTTTGGTCGTGGCTGGGAGCGTTCCTGTCCATCGCGGCGGTCGCCTTGCTGCAGCAGTACCTCACGTGAGCGGGGGTTCTATACTTCTATTGGTCGCTCCCGATCCTGGCGTTCTTGGAGCCTAGCTAGGGCATCTTCTGGACTCGGGGGCCGGTGCGATGTGAAGGGGATCCGTGGGTGGAGTTCTGCTGGCCACCTCGGGTCTTTGGGGGCCTTGGTGCGTTGGTGGCGTCTTCTAGGCACCCTGAGGTGGTGGAAGGGATAGGGCCCAGGGAAGATGGATGCAAGGGACAGAGCCGCCGGTGGAGGATGACAGGCCGGCGCGCCGCCGCTGCCGCCGATGACCTTGTGGGCCCGTCTCATTCCCAGCCCCACCTCCTCCTGCCTGGGCCGCCCGCCCTTCCATTCATGCGCATGCTCGTGCCCAATTCCGTATGGTCGCCACCCGCCCCTCCCTCAGCCCTGACCCCAAACCCCGCCACCGCCCCGGGCTGTTGGGAACATTTCGCTACAGTTCGGCCTTTGACGATCCGGGATGACATGCGCCTCGGGCTCCTCTGCTGAGGGCGCCGTCCAGCCTTCTGACCCCCCCCCCCGCCACCCCCCGCCCCGCCACCCTCCGGGATCCGGCGAAATGAAGGCAAGAGTGGCTTGGCCGCCGGACGGGCGACACAGCTGGCGTTCAGTCTTCTCCTATCGAAACCTGTTTCCTTAACACCCCCCCCCCCGCCCCCCAGGCCGCACATCTCCTTGCCGCTTATGATTGCATCCTTTGGGGCATCCGCGGTGCTGGTGTTCGGGGTGCCTGCCTCCAAGCTGGCGCAGCCGCGCAACTTCCTAGGTGCGTGGGATCCAGCCAATGGGTGGGATCCTCAGGGTTGGATCCGATGTGTGGAATCTGTTTGGTTGCGAGTCTACGCCTGGCGGCGGGGTGTGCAAATAGCTGTAGGGACCCGATGCGGAAGCTGGTGGGCGGGGGGGCGAGAGCGCCTGACCAGGACACGATTAGGAAGAAGCAGGAGAAGCAGGAGAAGCAGGAGAAGCAGATGCGCCGTGCACGGGCCCTGCCCTGCCCTGCCCTGCCCTGCCCTGCCCTGCCCTGCCCTGCCCTGCCCTGCCCTGCCCTGCCCTGCCCTGCCCTGCCCTGCCCTGCCCTGCCCTGCCCTGCCCTGCCTTGCCCTGCCCTGCCCTGCCCTGCCCTGCCCTGCCCTGCCCTGCCCTGCCCTGCCCTGCCCTGCCCTGCCCTGCCCTGCCCTGCCCTGCCCTGCCCTGCCCTGCCCTGCCCTGCCCTACGCGCAGCCAGTGGCTTGGTTCCGTTCCCGCCGCGCTCAAGCTCCCGCACCCGCTCCCTGCACCCTCGCCCGCTCCCTCCCGCCCCGGCGCTCCACCGTCCCTCGCTCCCGCGCCCCCTCGGCCCCCGCACCTCCCGCCGCTGTGCGCAGGCGGTCAGGTGATCAGCGCCTTTGTCGGCGTGCTGGTGCGGCTGGCCTTCTCGAGCGCGCCGCACCTGGTGTGGCTGTCGGCGGCGCTGGGCATGTCGCTGGCGCTGGCGGCCATGCAGCTGACCCGGACCACGCACCCGCCGGGTGGGTGCGGAGGAGAGGGACGGGGGACGGGGCCGAGGGGAAGGGGGCAGGGGAGGAGGCGACGCCCCTGCCGGGGGCGGCCGGGGCACGGGAACGTGCCCGGGTGGGGGGTGGGGGGCGCATACGGCGTGCCCCTGTGCTCTACATGATCTAAGTAACCTATGCGCGATAATATGAGACAGGCAGACAGGCAGACATGCACACAAAGCATCCTGGCCGGCAGCCCACGTACCCGTGCCCCTGTGTACGTGTGTGGAGTCGGCGCGGCGGGCATTCCTACAAGGCCTTCATTGGGCAGCAGGGCAGCCGCGCACCTAGCAGGCCACACGCACCACATGGCTACGGTACTTTCGCGCTTACGCTCGTCGCATGCGTCGTTCCATTTCACCACATGGCTACGGTAGCCTGCACTGACGGGCGCGTCGCATGCTCCCCCGTCCGTCCCTCCCTGCCTCCCACCCACCTCAGGCGGCGCCTCGGCCCTGATCGCCGCCAGCGCCGCCTCCATCGGCCCCTGGCACGGCTTCAAGTTCGTCCTGACGGTGTTCTTCGGCTCCATGGTGATGCTGGTCATCGGGCTGACCGTGAACAACCTGAGCAACCGCCGCCGCTACCCGACCTACTGGCTCGGCAAGTGAGCGCCTACGTGGCCGACCGCTGGGCCAGCCCCTCCCCCCCGCCAGCGCCCCCGCCGGCCGCGCCGCGACGATAAGTGTACAGATGTGGCGCCATACACGGTCTGCGCCGTTCATGGAAGGTGAAGATGTGGTGCACGTGTGGTACACGTACATGGCGTGCCGGCTGTGGAGAGGGGGGCGTTTAGGCGAAGCCAAGGGATGGCGCAAGGATGTGCGCCGTCCAGGGAGGTGTACAGGCGTCAGCAGGGTACGGGATCGTACGGTAATCTATTCATCGGCACTGTTTGGCTGATTTCAGCGCCTCGCAAGGTAAAGTTATATGTGCATGTATCGGTCAACTGGCATGGCTTTCAACGCTCTTAATGACCAGCTGCTCAGACGGCCGTGCCGTGGGGGACTCGGCGCTTGGTCGCATGTTTGCCCACGCGGGCGCACGCCCAAAAGCGCACCGTCCAGCCGTACAAAAGCCCACTCTTGTGTTCCTTCTAGACATTTTGCTTGAGACGTGTGGGTGCGTTGCCGGGGCCGCGTCTGATTGGCCTGCATGGCGTGGCGGTCGCTGCCCGCTGCGTCGATGGTACGCGCCCGGTGGGGTCCGGGCGTGGTGGGGATGGGAGGGGGCAGCGTATCGGGTTCTGGCTGTAGGGACAAGTCTTCGGGCCGAGGGGAACGGCGAGGTTGCCGTACATGCAGCATACGAATTGCGTGGCCGCCGAGCCGTACTTTCGATTGGTATGTCGTATTATCGACTGAAACTGCTTCGGTCGGTGCTTGTATGTTGTATGTTGCAAGGGATTGGGCTGAACGTCTGAGGTTGCCCGGTTTCAAGCGGAGTGGTCATTTGGGCAGCGTTTGATCAATGTTATGTCGCGCAAATGTGTAGCAATGCAGGTTCATGGTTCGTACTCATGAGTGTACCGTAGTACGACGGCGTGGGTTAACGGCGACTTAAACCCTAAAACCCTGTTTCGTATCCATCGTCGGCTCTGTGGGGCCGATCCGCCTTCGAGTGCCACGGCGGGGACAAGCCGGCAGGTGGGCTGGGTGCGGGGTTGAATGGATGTGGGGGAAGGCTGTGGCTGCCGCTGCCTTTCCGACAACACATACGATTACACATATGGAAAACACCAGGTCTGAACCCCCTGATAATCCGCACACCTTGACGGATTGGGATTGGAGCTGGTACCGTATCGCAGCCTCAGAACTGAAGGGGCGGAGGCCACGTGCGGTGTTCGTACACGGCTGCCATCACTACCATGGCTGTAGCTGGCAGCTAGATGAGTGGTCGTCGTTTTGTCGGTGTACGCCCAGGCCTAAAGCTATTCGTGCTACTTGACTTTGCAGTGCCGAAGGCCCGCCAGTAAAGGCCCGCCCAAGTGTCAATGAGCAGACAAGCGTGCTGGCTGGGCTAGCTGGTGTTGGCCCGGCTGCTTGTTGATTCGTGCAACCTGTGCAACTCAGTCGTTCCTAAACGTTTCGAACGGGGGCCGGCCAGTGCGTCTGTAACGAGGGCGTACTCTGGATGAAGCGGCAGACGGGTTCAATCACTGCACTGCCCTTTCCCCTGCTGTGCTGCTGATCGCTGTCCTTTTTTGATGTTATGTTACATCCGCCTAAAGCCGGGTGTCCTCACGAGGCATAAGGTCCAGGACACGCCGTCCCTCGCCTGTCCTGCCTGTTGAATCACCAAACGCCCCCCCCCGGGATAGCGCAGGGAAAAAGTAAGAAAGAGACAGGGAAGGCCACCTCCGGATATACACAAGGTGCGGCTTTGCCAGTAGGGCGCCGGGTACAACGCATGGCGGGCGATTGAGTAAAGCAGACGGGCCCGCCGGCGTCGGGCAGTGGCGAAGCTACTGTTGAGAGAGATGTTTATGGAGATGGCTGATCCGGTGGGCCTGGTGGGCGCGGCGGCGCAGGTCGACGGCTAGCAGCAGCGTGACACAGGGTTGCAGGCACGCGGTTGCAGGTGGTGGCCAGCCACGCTGGGGCGTCAACCCGTGCTCGCTGACCGCGCTTTGGCATGGCCGCAGCGCGCTCCAGTCTCCTCCACCTACTTCACGGTTCCTGCGCCTACGCCTGCCTTTGCTTGGTAAAGCATGTGCAGTTGGTGCACCCGCCGTGTGCACGCCCCGTACGTGTTCCGTACCACGCCGTACATGTACCACGCGTCAAAAAGTCCTTGGTCTACTGGCACTTCATTCGTCTGCTTCAGTCGTCTCAAGTAAACATCGAATTTATTTCCGGCTGTGCAACAACAACCGCGGCGCCATGTCGAGGCAAGCAACCAACTTGCAGATCCCGCCAAATTGTGGGAATTGCGACCGCCTCGCATGCAAGGGAATGACCGACTGTCTCATGGTTATCACCATGAACGTCTCGGCTGGCTCTTGCGACCCTGGGTCGTCGTCCTTGTTTTGAACCTTTCTCGACTCGACGCCCCTACCCGCTTCCCTGCTGTGCAGGTACAACGGTGGCAACGGCCAGCAGCAGTTCAACGCCTATCACGGCAACGATCCCGCGCAGCAGGGTTGGACCTACACTGGGCACAACTCGAACAGCCGCGTCGCGTTCTACGAAAACGACACAGGTGAGGGCCATGCCTGCTTGAGGTTTCGAGTGGCGTGCTGCATTGGCGCGTGGCAAACCGGCCTCAGCATGGCGCAGCACGCCATCTCAAATACCGGCCTCCCTCTTCCACAGGCGTCAAGATGGACTACTACTACACGACCGGTGAGGACCCAGCTCAACCGCTTTGCTTGTGAATTAAGATCGTGTTGGCGTAGGGAGGTTGCATGGAGCTAGGCCCATTTCTAGATGAGAAAGCTTGCTCCAGCCTACCGTTTGGGGCTCTGACGCTGGACTCAGCTTCCCGCTTTCAGGTACCACCAAGACTTCCATGGAGCACCCTGCGCGCGGCAGCACGCAGCTGTTCCGGCGGGACCTGTCCGAGGGCGAGTACAACGCAGTTCTGGACAACCCCCGTGTGCACACTGGCAAGGGCTACTACACCAAGAAGTAGGGTGCCACGTTGCAGGTCTGCGAGCACCCGTCCATCCCTCTTTGTAGCTAGCGCATTTGCAGAAGGTTGCCATCAGGTTACTAAGTTGTCAGCACTCACATGCTCGTTATGTATTGAGTTCATCGTCGTTGTGGCAGGTTGGCATGCAGGATCCCCACGCAGGTGATTGGTCTACTGCTGGGGAGGGGTGTTGTTATTGCATCGTTACTGTGCTGGGTTTTTGAGCCCCCTCGCATCGAGGCCTTCAAACAAACTCATCAATGATTGTACCATATCTCTGGTCCCACCTTTGGCGACGCATTTACGTTGATGAGCTGCGGGTGAGGGCCGTGAGGGGAGGTGGCAATGTGTATATGTACGCGCATGCACAATTACATGCCGTACTCGTTGTATTTTCTTAACTCGTTCTGGTCGGCTGAGTCCGAAATACATGGAGCGCACCTGCACGGCAGTTGACAGGCTCTCACCATCGGAACATGTCTGTAATGCTGGAAGGCATACTCAGCGTCACCCTGCAAGCCACACCGCACAACGCATGTTGGGTAACGCTTGCATGCGCCAGTGTGCGTGGGCACCGTGCCTCCACAGGAGCTGGGTGCCCACGGCCTTGGCCATAGGGGGACAGCACGCACTGCAGTACGGTGAAAACATTCTGCTAATGACTACGGCTCTTTCACAGATGGCGCTTGAAGTTCTTCAGTCAACATCTTGTCATTGGGTTGTACGACCGAGCAGGGCTGGTCTGGTGATGCACGTTAAGGGCGTGCCGTGAATTGGGCACGCGGCCGTGGATGGAACTTCAAACATGTGGCCGTGGATTGAACATGCCTCCACACTGACGTCTTTGTATGTTGGCAGTGCAGACGGCACCGGAAGAGGCCGGGTGATCGGATGCCGGCGTCAGTCGCGTCACACTGCGCTCTTGTGCTGGCGGTGACCACCCGTCCTGTTCTCGACAGCGCCGATGGCGGCGGCAGCGCTGACTTGATCGGATTCCGCGCCCGTGTATGTGGCGTCGTACGGGGGGGGCGTGGGCGGCACGCTAGCTCATGGCCCCCGACGCACCCGTGGACATCTTTTGGCAGCGGCGGTCGCCTTGCTGCAGTAGTACCTCACGTGAGCGGTGTTCTGTTGGTCGCCTAGGGTCTTTGGGGCCTAGGGCATCTTCTGGACTCGGTGTGAACGAGCCGACGAGCGGATAGCAGCTCGCTGAGGGCGTGCTGCACGCCGCACGTGCAATGCCTGCCTCACAAGGGTGGGCATGCACGTTACCGGCGGTACCGATGTGCGCTGTATGCGTGCTGCGCCGGTCCGCGCCGCATCGTTGGTGGTGGGTGTTGTGGAGCGTTGCGTCTCTGGTTGCTTTAAGGTTCGGTTCCCTTGTTTGGGGCAGGTGCCGTCTGCCTCTCCGTTTTCGGCGAGTCGCAGGGGGGGTTCGGGTTCGGGTTGCGGGCTTCTGCTAGGGGAGGGGGGTGGTTTGCTGCCTGTGCTCCACGGGTCCTTTCGGTCTGTTTCTCTCTTGTCCTGGTGGTCAGTGTCTCCTTTCCTTTCTTTTCGTCTTTCTGCCTTCCTGTTCTGTGGTCTTTAGGTGCAGGGTTCCTTCTCTTCTTGTGTGTGCCGTCGGTGTTTGGTCTTGGCCGCCGTGGTTCCAGCAGTTCCAAGTCTCGTCCCTGACACCGCTATTCAAGAAGGGCGATTCCGCGGACATGGACAATTATAGGGGCCTCGCGGTTGGTGGTGCGCTGGGGAAGTGCTTTGCGATTGTTTTGGACCGGCGGCTGTCTAAGTTCGCGGAGGAAAGCGGTGCTCGCTCCCCATTCCAGGCTGGCTCCCGTAGAGGGCGCAGTACGGTGCACCAGCTGTATGTGTTGCGGCATCTGAAGGCAAAGCATGAGCTGGTCAAGTTAGGGGTGCCCGCCACGGGGTATGAGAGTAACGTCAACCCGCAGTTGTACGTGTGTCAGATTGACTTTGAAAAGGCGTTCGACAGGGTCCCACGTGTGCATCTCTGGCGTCGGTTGGAAGAGAGGGGTATCCATGGTGAAATGCTGTGCGCACTGCAGGCCAGCTATAACAGGGTTTTGCTTAGAGTCAAGGTCAATGGCAGGTTAGGACCCACGTTTGCGTCCGTGCAAGGTGTTAAGCAGGGGTGC
>LSYV01000014.1:337724-350282 GCA_001584585.1 Gonium pectorale | reverse complement strand
CCGGGTCATGGATGGGGGGGGGGGCACAGGGTGCCGGGCGTAGGTGCGTGTTTGGTTACCTGTTGGGCATGTGTGGGCAAGGAAGGGCAAGGGCGGGCGTGCAACCGGGGTGGGTCGGGCGGGGGGGGGGGGATTGAGCTCCAAGGGGGAGCGGGGGAGCCCCCCCCCTTCAGCATCACGCGTGAGCACCTCCATTCGTCCGCCGCCGGCCCCTCTGATCAACCACGCACCAGATTTGTTGACCCCTCCCGCCCTCCTCACCCTCTTGATTTCTCTTTTTCCCCCTCTTGAGCCTTGACCCTCCCCCTTCCCCCGCCCTACCCCGCCCCACCCCACGCCGGCCCCGCAGGCCTACTTCTCGTACGACGCGCACAAGTCGGGCGGCGTGACGGTCAGCCACCTGCGCTTCGGCCCCTCCCGCATCCGCGCGCCGTACCTGGTGCAGCAGGCCGACTACCTCGCCATCAACCACCAGTCGTACATGGGCAAGTACGACACGCTGGCCAACCTCAAGCCCGGCGGCGTGGTGGTGATCAACACCACCTTCACCAACGTCGAGTCGCTCGGCAAATACCTGTGGGTGGCGGGGCTGTGGGTGGGGCTGGGGCTGGGCGGGCGCAGCGGCGAGGAGCGGCGTGTCAGGGTTTGGGCTGGACGCGCCCCGTCGGAAACGGATCATCAGCAGTTGGCCAAGCTCTTCAGCCCGCACCTCGTCCACCCCGCATCTCGTCGGGGCCCTCGGGAGGGGCGGCACAAGGCGCAGCATAGTCAGGTCGGCCCGTCCTCGAGCGCTGCGAGGTCCGGGCTCCAGACGTGACTACTGCGCACTTCGCAACCTGGATCGCAAAGCGTCAGCGAAACCCAGCCATCCGCTTACCCGCTGTTTCCCCGCTACCTACCGTAATGAGAGCCGCAGCTACTTGGCCGCCTCGATCTGACACCCTCAACCTCAACCTCAACCGCCCGATTCTCACCCCCTCCCCTCCCCTCCCCCCTCTCGCGAAACACCCCTCCCCACCTCCCAGCCCCGCCAAGGTGAAGCGGCAGCTAGCGGCCCTGCGGCCGCAGCTGCACCTGATCGACGCGGCGGCGGTGGCGCGGTCGTCGGGTCTGGGCAAGCACGTCAACATGGTGATGCAGACGGTGTTCTTCCAGCTCAGCGGCGTGCTGCCCATGGAGCGGGCGGTGGAGCTGCTCAAGAAGTCCATCGCCAAGGCCTACGAGCGCAAGGGGCCCGAGGTGGGTGGCTGCGAGGTTGGGAGGTGGGAAAGCGGGTGCGCCGGCCTGGCCGCCGTACGGCTGTACGGCTCCCGGGGCTCTGGGGCCCAGCCGTGGGGCCGCTTCGGTACCCGTTTCAAAAGTGCTTGGTTGGGCGCCGTTCGGGTCTCAACGGGGACGCGTCGGACGCCATAACGTTCGCGTGCGAACGTGGGAATGTACCGTTAGGCGTTCTCGAACGTCTTCGCGTCCTTCCAGGTTGCCCTTGCCCCGTCGGCTCTAACCCCCCCCCCCGTCGTTTGCTCAGCAAGGCCCCGTCCTCCCTCCCCTCTCCTCCTCCCCCAATAGGTGGTGGCCAAGAACCACGCCGCCGTGGACGCCGCCATCAGCGGCCTGGTCAAGGTGGCCGTGCCCGCCTCCTGGACTGAGGGCGTCACCGCGCCCGTGGATCCCAACCCGCCCGCCAAGGCCGCCGCAGGCAGCCGGCTGGCCTTCCTGGAGCAGGTGGCGGCGCCGATGCTGGCGCTGGAGGGCGACAAGCTGCCCGTCAGCGTGTTCGAGCCGGGTGGGTGGGGGGTTGAGGTGGGGTGGGGGGTCGGGTGGGCGTTCGGGTGGGGAGTGGGGCACATGGGGCGGCTGTGAGGCGGTTGGCTGTGAGGCGGTTGGCGGGCGGGTTTCTTGCCGTGCCGGCCGTGACCTAAGGTTGTGAGAACCGCGGCGTTGTGCGCCTCAAGCGCGTACTTGTCGAGTGGCGCGCATCCGCGCAACTTCCATCAGCACCTTTCATAAGCTCACTCACTTCACTGTTGCGCCCGTCCTGATTTGGCCCCTTCGCCCCTTCCCATCGCCCACCCCTCCCGCCGCAGAGGGCTTTGTGCCGCCCGGCACCACGGTGATCGAGAAGCGCGCCATTGCCGCCCAGGTGCCTGTGTGGAAGGCCGAGAACTGCACGCAATGCAACATCTGCGCCTTCGTCTGCCCGCACGCGGCCATACGGCCCGCGCTCGCCGCGCCGGCAGAGCTGGCGCCCGCGCCGGCCGGCTTCGGCACCGTGCCAGCCAAGGGCCCCGGCATGGGCGGCCTGCAGTACAGGATCCAGGTGTCGCCGTACGACTGTACGGGCTGCGACCTGTGCACGCACGCCTGCCCCGACGACGCGCTGGCGCTGCAGCCCATCGAGGCCGTGCTGCAGCCCGAGAGCGACAACTGGGAGTTCGCCAGGTGGGCGCGTGGCGACCCGGGAAGTCAATCGGGACGACCGTGGCGGCCGGACTGCCCGGGCCCCGCTCGCCCGATTGTGTGGGTTACTGTCTTCTGTCTTAGTACAGCGCGAAGCGCAGAATGCTTTCTGCCGCCAAATCAGCTGCGTACCTGCCCGGTTGCGGCCCTACCTCGCTGGCCCTGCTCCCCCCCAACTGACACCCATCACCCAACTCCCTCCTGGGCCTCGTTGTAACCCCAAACCTCTTCACTCTCCCCACTCCATCGTCCGCGCGCAGGCAGCTGCCCGTCCGCTCCGACCTGCTGGACCGCCACTCGGTTCGCGGCTCGCAGCTGCAGCAGCCGCTGATGGAGTTCAGCTGCGCCTGCGAGGGCTGCGGCGAGACGCCCTACGTGAAGCTGCTCACACAGCTATTCGGCGACCGGCTGGTCATCGCAAACGCCACGGGCTGCTCATCCATCTGGGGCGGCTCCGCGCCCTCCAACCCCTACACCACCAACGCCGCGGGCTTCGGACCCGCATGGGCCAACAGCCTGTTCGAGGACAACGCCCAGGTGGGGTGGCAGAGGGTCTGGGGTGGCGGAGGGTTTGGGTTTGGGTGGGCAGGCATGCAGGACACGTAGTACGGAACGGTGGCTAGCAGGTCATCAGGCGGGGGTGACTGGTAACTGGTAAAGTGTATCTGGGGATCCGGTGGTCGTTGCGTCGCCGGGCAATGCGCACACGTCGTTTGCAGCCCTCCCTGCGCTTTGCCACCCGCAAGTAGTGCAAAGGAGCTCCACGCCCTCAGCGCCTCCTCCTTCGACCATTGCTCGCCTCACCTCCCTCACCTCCCCTCCGCCTCTCTCCCTCTCCCTCTTCCTGCAGTTCGGTCTGGGCATCGCCACCGGCATCGCCCAGCGCCGCGCCTCCGTGCACCGCCAGGTCACCGCCGCCCTGGCGCTGGCCGCCTCGCAGCCCGTCGCACTTCCGCTCAGCCCGCAGCTGGCTGCCGCGCTGACCCGCTGGGCCGAGCACTGGCAGGAGCCCGCCGCCGCCAACGCCGCCGCCGCCGAGGCGGCGCCGCTGCTGGCGGCAGAGGCCGCCGCCGCGCGTGGCTGCGCGCCGCTGGCGGCGCTGGCGGCGCAGTCCGACATGCTGCACAAGCCGTCCACGTGGATCGTGGGCGGCGACGGCTGGGCGTACGACATCGGTTTCGGAGGCCTGGACCACGTGCTGGCCAGCGGCGAGAACGTCAACATCCTGGTCCTCGACACCGAGGTGTACAGCAACACTGGCGGCCAGCGCTCCAAGGCCACGCCGCTGTCGGCGGTGGCCAAGTTCGCGGCGGGCGGCAAGGAGCGGCCCAAGAAGGACCTGGGCGCCATCGCCATGAGCTACGGCGACGTCTACGTCGCTACCACCAGCCTGCAGGCCAACTACGGCCAGGTGGTCAGGGCGATGACACAGGCGGAGCGCTACCCCGGGGTCAGCCTGCTGCTGTGCTACGCCCCCTGCATGCTGCACGGCATCAGCGGCGGCATGTGCAACGCCATCGACGAGAGCAAGCTGGCGGTGGAGACGGGCTACTGGCCGCTGTACCGCTACGACCCGTCGCTGCCCGAGGGGGATGCAGCCAGCGGCAGCCGCCACCGCTTCCAGCTCGACTCCAAGCGCCTCAAGGGCGACGTGGAGGCGCTGTTCCAGCATGAGAACAGGTTCCAGATCCTGGCGCGCCGCGACCCCGACACCGCCGCCGCCATGCACGCGCGGCTGGATGCGGCGGTGCACTCGCGCCACGAGCACATGAAGCAACTGGCGGCGGGAGAGGGCGCGGTGGCGTGGGGCGCGGACAGGCTGCAGCACTAAGCAGACAAGCGCGGAGTGGCGGAGTGGGTGCGGGGTGCGGTGGAGCGAGGCGGGGGAGGCTGGGCGGTAGCGATAGGTCGGCGAGGGGAGGGGAGGGGAGGCTGGGCGCAGTAATGTGTGGACTGCCTCCAGATACCGTAGGGAGGTTTCGACGGCCACGGCGCAAGTGCATGTAGGCGTGTGCAGTACCGCAACATAGGCACTGTACTGCATATACGGCAGGATTAGCATCACGAAGCATGTACGACAGGAGGTAGGTACTGCATGAGAGAATCGTTGGACATGAGGCTTTGAGAGTTTCTCACGCCACGTGCTTACGGTAGTGTTAGCAATGTTGTACCAGTAGGATTCAGTTGTTGTGCGTACACTATGGTTTCGTCGATGAATTGCGTGCATGCTTTTGTCGCAGGGTGCGCACTGCCAGGTGCGCAGATGCCACGCGTGCTACGTTAGCTGAGGACAGGTGCAGGTTTCTCGTTTGTTTGACGCACAAGTACGATGGTGCATTAGCGACCCATGGGTCACTGTCCTAGGCACTTGCAACTCGGATGCATAGCTTAATTGCACAGACACATATGGCTTAGTCCAAAGCAACGACTCAGGCTGTAAGCCATGCAGCCAACATTCACCGAATTCCCTCATACGCCCGGATGCTGTGGTGCCCGGATGGCGGATGCCCGTCTGTTCGTATACCTCGCCCGCCATGCCCTGTAATCGGCGCCCTGCTGGAAACATCACACCCTCGGGTGTGTATGCCCGTAAAGGCTGCCTTCCCTGTTTCTGGTTCTCTTTTTTGTGCGTGCACGTGCAAGCCGTACAGCCACTTCATCAGGACCTTTCCACAGAACCTTTCCACAGAAAAAATTCAGGCGCTAGCGCCGTGTATCGGTTCCGTGTGCCTGGCTCCATCTAATCCGGTAACCTGCCTCTTTCGGGTTCGTTGGTTTTGTCATACCTTCCCTCATACCTTTCCGGATCCCCGCTCACAAAACACACTTGCATTCATATGACACCACGGCTGCCGGGAAGCTGGAACTAGTTAATGCCGGCAGCTGTCAGCTGCGACGTTCGCTCAAGACGTGTGGCGCATACCGGCCCCGGCAGCGGGGGCGGCACCGTTGGGACGTGGCTACAGCAGACGCTGATGGAGTTCAGCGGCGCCTGCGAGGGCTACATCCGGAGAGACAACCTTCTTGGAAGCTGATCACACGGCTGTTAGGCGAGCGGCTGGTCATCGTCAACGCCACGGGCTGCTCGATCATCTGCGGCGGCTCTACGCCTGAAGCCGGCGAGTTCGGACCCGCTTGACAATAGCCCGTGTCTTTGACAACGCGCGGTTGGGATGGCAGAGGGTATGGGGTGGCGGCTGAGCGTGCTAGACCGGACGGCAGTGGCCAGATGTTCAGGCCGTGGTGACTGGTTCGAAGGGTTCGTTAAGTCGCCAGGTATGTAACGATAACCATACGGCTGCATCTGTCCCAGCTGTGAGCTGGTAGCAATAACCACCTTGCGCGTGAGACGAGGCGGCCGGCGCTGCTTGCTTCCGTCTTACCGAATGCCCGGTAGCCCTGGTTGAAGGCATAGGGATTACAGCATAACAATGCCGTACGCCAACGCACGCCTCCACGGACGCCAGAGGCCCTATTGCACGCATGCTAGCGCGCAGGGAGTAAGCCTGCTTGCGGACACACGTGCGCCCCCCAAGTACCACAAAGTCTTCTCTACTGCGCCCCAAGCCCGCGCATGGCGACCCGCCCCGAGGTCCTCACTGGTAAGGACACAGTCGGGCGCACGGAGCATCGAGGATGCATGGCTACAGCCCCCGCGGGGGATCCGCCATCGCATGCACACGTCAATCCCGTCCCCAATGTCTGCTCTCGTTACAATGCCGCTACCATGCAGCTCCATTGCACACCTCACTCCACCGCTCACAAGACAGCGTACACAAGACCGGGCGCGGGGGGCCAGGACGTGCGTGCAACCGACCGGCCGCATCTGTGGAAGCCCTTTCCACGAAAATCGCCGCTTCGGCGCCGCAACGTCCGGTCGAGAGCTTAGCTTTCAGGCGGGCGTGGGACTAGTCCACGGCACCGCCTCCCCGCGGCCTGGAATAGCCGCGCCCGGCGCCGTCTTCATCTGCCGACGGGACGGCGCCAGCCTATGGGGCGACGGCTAGTTTACGCCCACCAGGGCTCCAGGCCGGTACGGAAGTCAGTCTCCGACCAGGTCGAGAAGGTCACCAGGCCGCTCTCCGCAACGTCGGCGTGGGCCAGGGCCAGCGACTGGAGGAAGGGAGGGAGGGAGCGGGGAGCGGTGGGGACGGACGGAGTTGAGAATGGTGGTGCCCCGCGGCATGTTGTCGGTCACCGGTAAAGCAAGCAGGCAGCAGGCGATGACCCGTCCCACTCCAGCCTTGCCGTCGAGACGGCGGTAAGGGCCGCAGCCCGGGGGTTGCAGCCCGATCCCTTCCCCGGCTTCAACCTTGAGCGCTGTCTTACCAGGGGAGCCGGGCCACGGATGACCTTGCCCTCAGCGTTGTACTGAGAGCCGTGGCACGGGCACTTGAACTTGTTCTCGGCCTGGGATGAAGGGGTTGGCGGGGAGACTCGGCAAAGGGACGCGACGGGTACCGGGTCGAGAGTGCAAACAACTGGTCAGGATGTAATAGACTGCAGAAAGGATTCATGCAGTCATGTCATGCACGAGTGTTGTGGTACCCGAGGCGCCACGTCGCTGGCCATCCGTTTCCATGCCCCCCGCTCACCGCCACCCAGGGGACGACGCAGCCCAGGTGAGTGCAGACGGCGTTCAGGCCGTACTTCTCAATCGAGCCGTCGGCGGTGACAATCAGGTAGGTCGGGTCGCCCTGCAAGCAGAAGGCCATCGATCACTTTGTAGTAGGCTGTGTCTGCGAACCGCCCGAACAATGGAAAAGAAGCTCGCTGAAATCCCACCTTCAGGCCCTGGCTCAGCGAGCGGTCGCCGGGCAGGTGGGTCTTCAGCCACTCGCCAGCCTTGATGTCGTTGCCAAGAGCGTCCTTAGCGGCCTGGCCACCGCCGCCACCGCCAGCGCTGCATAATGGGTTGAATTGGGGCCATAGAATATGTTGGAACTTTGAACGGAAGGTCGGCCGGCGATGCAAGCGAAGTTCTCAAACGCCCCTAACCGCGACTGGTCGTCGAGGCGGCCAAGGCGCCTCACCAACATTCTCAGGCTGCAGTGCTACACACCTGGGGGGCACGAAGAAGGCAGCGTAGCCCAGAGCCAGGGAGGTGATAGGCAGACCAGCACCACCAGCCAGGATGAGGTTCATGATGTTACGCTTGTTCATGTCAGGCACCTCCGAGGACACGGCGGCAGCGCGCACAACCGGCATCACGCGCGAGCGGCGGGCGCTCGACGCCTTGCAAGGCGCGGCCGCGCGGCGGGAGGTCAGCATGGCCATTGTGGTGGGTGGGTGCGAATCAAAGAGTGGCTCTGGTATATAGACCGACGTCGTCACAAGAGCACGGGGTGTGGCACCGTGCGCGGACTTTGTGCCGCCTGCGAGATGGCGTACGGCAAGGATAAGGGCCTACTTTTGCTGTGTGCGGAGCGGTCGTCGCTGAATGCATCCTACAGTATATGGAGTAGCGTTTTCAATTGTTATGTTCATGTGGCATCGAATGCGCCTGGGTCTAGGGGCGTTCTGAGGCGGGGGTGCAGCTAAGCGTCCGCGTTTAACGAGGCAGGACCAACAGGGCAATGAAACTGAATTTTAAATATGTGTGCCATATGTCTGGTTGTGCACCACCCGCTTTCGCCCCAAACCAACGCCATCCTCACCGCTCCCCAGGAGGGCCACCCCTCGCGCACACTCATATTACCGGCTTTGCCCTCTGCACACTAGAAGACTAATTGCATTGCTGCCTGATTTGGAGAGCTCATGCGCACGGAACGCAACACTGGGTTTGAGCATGGCGAGGCCGGCATGCGCTATTTTGTGGTGTCTTTGTCTTGGACGTTTCATTAGAACGGACGTTGGACGTTTCCACGAAAGCTCGCTGGCACAGCGTGCCCGGGCGTTCAGTGAGGCCTTTCCATTACTGCAGCGGTCGTTGCACTAGTTCCCGGCACAGTAGCACATGGGTGGGACATCATGCCCCGACAACGGCTCGCATGTAGGCCCTCTGCTTCGCAACCATTTTGTCTGTCATAGCACTCTCGAATGTCACGTTGATGAAGTCCGGGCCCCAAACCTGGCTCCATACGAGAAGACAGGCACTACCAACGACCAGGAGAGGTCCAAGCGTAACTTCGGTTCATTCATTGGCCAGCCAAGGACCCGGAACGGTCACGACTAAACCCGCACAAGCCAAGCGGGGCTTCCCTAACGAACGTTGGTGCCAATTTGCGGACAAACGCTGGGGTTCATGACGGGTGACACGGTCTTGCTCCCCGACCCCTGAGGGCGGGTGCCAGCGGATTTTGGGGAGCCACACCACACCTCTACGGACATACGCACCAGATGTCATTGACCTGGTCAGTTGACGGCATGGATGAAAGTGAGTGCAAGCCAGAAGCCCTGCCTGGATCGGCCATCCGCAGTGGTGCCGCCCAGTTGGAGGGGTGCTGCCGCTGGCATGTCTGCCAGGGCTGCAGCTGCAGCATCACCGGTAGTAGCTGCGGACGCCCCTCTGGGAAGGCCATCAGCCATCTGGCAGGCATCATCGGGTGGCAATAGCAGGGTCCCATTATGGCCGGCGGATGCAGGGCTTGTCAGTGCTGGAGGCAGCAATCTATGTCGAGCAAGGATTGCCACAGCAGTATGGCTGTGCGGGTGTTTAGTGCAGAAGCTGTCGTGCACGCTGACCGTCCAACGTGCGTTTTACGTGCATGCGGCTGACGGCTGCCGGTCCTGGACCTTTCCTCTCTGTCCGGGGCGGGTCTTCGTGGTCTCGACCAATGCCGGTGGGGCGCTGCGGGGCCTGGAGCTCTGGAGAGTTGCGCTCCCCACCTCACCCATCCCGCTGTCGGCCGCTGCCTTCCTCGCGCACTCCGCATTCAAGCTGGCCCCTGCCTCAACCGGAAACTCCTCCGCCGGCAACCGTACCGAGGCCGCGGCGGCGGGCAGCGGCGGAGGCTTGCCGCTTCAGCTGTTGAACCTGCTCATCGTGTGCAGCCTTGACTCTGCACCAGCACTTTCCGTGTGGTTTCTCGCCCACGCCCAACGTCAAAAAAGAGAACCAGAAACGGGGAAGGCAGCCTCTACGGACATACACACCCGAGGCACCAGCCCACATGCGATGCACGTAGGACCAGACTAGGCGCACCCCAGCACGGCATTGCATAGGGTCACCCCAGAGAGAATTCTGGGCCGCATCGGGGGCTACGGTGGTGGTCGCCGCCGAACTGACATGCAGGGACATCACCCCTTCGACTACCTCGGGAACTGGGTCCTACAGCGACATCATCACTTTCGCGCTTACGCTCGTCGTATGCGTTATTCCTTTTCAACACCCGAGGGTGTGATGTTTTCAGCAGGGCGCCGAGTACAGGGCATGGCGGGCGAGGTATAGGAGCAGACGGGCCCCCCCGGTGTGTTACCAGAATAGTTACCTGACTATAAGTAGAGGGTCCGGCAAGCGGTCGACGACGGGGCCAGACGGGGCCAACGTCACCGTTGCCCCCACCTCCCTCACCACGCCCACTACCGACATCGTCACTGTCAAGCTGTTCTGCACCGGGAAGCCCTCACCCGTGTCATGCCTGGCCGCGGCCGCGGCCACCGGCCCACGGCTCCTCACGTCCCTGCGGAACCTGCAGGCCCAGGCCCACACAGCCGCCGCGGCCGCACCATACTCCGGTGCTACCGCCACCTCCATTCCCATATACCTACACGTCTGCCGCAGTCTGGCTTTCACCGACGACAGCAGCGCTGTTGACGTCAGCAATTGGAGCTATGGAAGTATTGTCAACGGCCCTTCTGACAAGGCCGCCAACGGTGTCGACAGCGAAGGTGCAGCCACCGCCAAAAGCCCCATTGAGCTCGATGACGTGGCAGTGGTCATTGCGGGGCCACCCCCCGCCGCATCCCTGTCCTCAGCTTCATTTGGGTCGCCTGAGGGGCCCCTCGGAGGCGGCTTGGCTTTGACGGCCGTCTTCGCCAACAGCAGCACCGCATCCGCCGACGCCACGTGGGCCTCCGCAGCACCCTCGATGGTACTGGACCTGGCGGGCACGGGCGGACTGTTTTCCGTTGGTGTCCTCAGCGGCGCCGCCAGCGTGGAGCTGAGGGACCTCACCATCTAAAACCCGCCGTTGGGGCCGCAGGACCGGTACCCCTGGAGCCTGCTGCGCGCCTTCCTGCGGACGTTTGATTTCCGGCGCAGGTGGGGCCTCGACCCCATGGGTGCAGCCAGCTCACGGTTTTGGTATGGTGTTGGTCATCGCTTGGGCTTTGGCTGAGGTTCCTGCAGGAGTGGGCATCTGGGTCGGTTGTCCTCTGTTGTGGGGGGTACTTGGTCCACGCAACTATGTGACGGTTTTGGGGTGTCGCTTGGGCAGGGCCGGGGGACTCTTCCATGAGTCCTCTGCCTGCCCTCTGTTCCTATTGTCGCATCCGTCGTTTGTATGTTGCCTGCATTGGCGCAGCGTGTCAGCCCAACCCGGATGCCGTCGCTGGTGGCCTTTCTGCTTCCAGCTGCTTGCCAACCCTGACGGCCCTTCCCGCGACCGCAGGCTGCTGGGCGGTCTGAAACCAATGCTGCGGGGGTTGCGGCTGACGTTGGAGCTGCAGCCGGACGAGCTGGCGTTCTGGCTGGCAGAGTGGCTGGACGGCGGTGCCGCGGTGCCGCGCGAGCTGCTGCCCAGCTTCTGTGCGGAGCGGGACGAGCGCCGTTCTTTGGCGCAGAGGGCATGCTGGTGCGTGCCGGTGCTAGGACCTAGGTTCAGACCGTATACCGGGCTAGCTGAGGCCGTTTAATCGGTTACAATGCAGTGCAATGAAATAAAATGGAACGCATCGGCGCATTCTGTGGTGAATCCGGTTATACATTGCCATGGTATGGGCCTAGATGGTTTGGCCCAGCTCCGTCGCAATCGGTTTGCCGAGCGGGTTCCTGAAGGGAGTACTTCCCCTTGCGCATGGCCTTTTTCCGGCCTGTCAGGCATGCGTACGCACCCCCACTTCCCCCCACCTGTGTCCGAGAGGTCCGAGACCCCACGCAGACATCAGACGTCATCCCCCGCCACATTTAGTAGGAAACTCGCGGGGGAAGATGTTCCATGTCGGAAATGCGATGGATGGTTATTATTATTGTTAACGGTGGGCATGGAGCTGGAGAGGAGTGTAAGCGGCGTCACTGCCAGCCAGACGGGTCGCGCGGCGCCGCACTGCCAGCTGATCAGCAACTCGTGAAAGCATCTTGTAGTGAATACTGAGCGGATTAGGGCCTCTATGATAAGCGCAGGATACCGGGCCGAAACGTGTTCGGCTCTAGGGAATCCTGGCGAAAGGGAGACCCCGAATCCGGCCGAAATACTGTCTCCCCGACCAAGCCGCCCATGTACACATGTGCTAGCAATATCAGCCACTGGAACCGTCGTATACGCGCCGGGCACATAAAGTGGCCATCGTAATTTAAGCTAGCAGCCATTCCGTTGCGCTCCAATTGTGGCCTTCCATGCACATACTGGAGGACAGTTAGGGGCTGACTAATCGTCACGGTGCTCCCTTTATACACGGTGCTCCCAGGATGTCTTCTTCTCGCCTACCAACCTCCTTGCCGCATGTCTTGTTGGTACTCCAGCTGCTCCTAGCGTCCGGTCTTCAACCTTTGACCAGCGCAGATCCTGAGACATTGAGCCCGCCCCCCGCTGACGGCGTGGCCCTCCCGCGGCGTGGGACGCCGTAGGTTCCATCCCAACCGTCCCTTGTCGCGGCGTGGGTCCAGGTGGCCTTTTTTCTTTCATATATCGCACATTTACCATCTCCGCTTCCCAGCCGTGAATTTTCCCGAGGACTTTGCCGGCATGGGCGTCCACTTTCTCAACTCGCGACGGCCGATGGCCGTCGCTAGCTAAACATGTAAAGGACAATAGGATTACAACAATGCAATGTTCTCCGGGCGCCCGGTTCTGCCACCCGTAGGCCGCGGCCTGCTCGCGGCCACCCGCAGCCCATGCGACCCAAAGTGTAGCTAAACAACACAACATTCCAGTGGGTGATTAGTGTAGCTGCAATTCCCGGAGCCGGAGGGCCGCTTCAGCCGCATCATCGCCTTCGCGC
>LSYV01000014.1:301376-332318 GCA_001584585.1 Gonium pectorale | reverse complement strand
TGTCGCTTGCGCCGGCTGCAGTGCGGCGTAGCGGGCGGCCGGCCGGCTTGTCGCGGGCGCGAAGGCGATGATGCGGCTGAAGCGGCCCTCCGGCTCCGGGAATTGCAGCTACACTAATCACCCACGTGGAATGTTGTGTTGTTTAGCTACACTTTGGGTCGCATGGGCTGCGGGTGGCCGCGAGCAGGCCGCGGCCTACGGGTGGCAGAACCGGGCGCCCGGAGAACGTTGCATTGTTGTAATCCTATTGTCCTTTACATGTTTAGCTAGCGACGGCCATCGGCCGTCGCGAGTTGAGAAAGTGGACGCCCATGCCGGCAAAGTCCTCGGGAAAATTCACGGCTGGGAAGCGGAGATGGTAAATGTGCGATATATGAAAGAAAAAAGGCCACCTGGACCCACGCCGCGACAAGGGACGGTTGGGATGGAACCTACGGCGTCCCACGCCGCGGGAGGGCCACGCCGTCAGCGGGGGGCGGGGACATTGAGGGCTAAGGTTCGGATCGGCCTTCTGGAAAGCGAGTACAAGCGGGCGCCATATGGTCTAAACTTTACAGAAGGCGTGAAGATCGCTTCCTACAATTCCGGGAACCTCATTTGGCGGTATGGGACCCAGAAGCTTTTGGACCCGGACATGGTCGAGTGGTTGAGCGGGGACAACGTAGTTAGACCACGACTCCGCGGCAGACGTGGTCTTCAGCAGGGCCCAAGAGTTGAGCTTTTCCTCCTTGGAACCGGTGGGTTTGTAACAGCAGGTGGCGACCGCACGGGAGGGGGTGTAGCCCGTTGCGGACTGGGCGGGTGTAACCTGTGGGCGGGTGCCATCCCCTGACGCCCTCCAGCGTAGCCAGGATTCACCTCTGCACTCCTTGTCAGTAACTGTACGCTTCCAAGTGGCAATCTGGGTACTCACTGCAAGGATCCCCTCGCAGCCTCGACCTCGCTCTACGTTGCTGGAGACCCACACACGTCGGTGTGTGTGCCGCCTTGTTGCTTTGCATTCGCCAACCGCCCTTCGCTGCCCTCTTCCCCCGCTGCCCCTTCCCCTCCCTTCTCCTGCCGCTTCCAGCCAATCTCTTCGCGAACATCAGCGACTTCCTCCGGGTTGGCCCGCTCACAAACTACTGCATCCACCTGATTCACGTCTTCCGTGCGCCTGTGCTCATGGTGGGCCTGGGCGCACAGGCCGACTTCAGCGACGGCCTGCCCTTTGGCGCCAAGAATCGCATCAATAAGGCTCCCGTCAGGGCGTCGGACATCATAATCCACGTGCAGCAGAAGGAGATGTACGACCTCATCAAGAGCAGCGGTGGCGACGTCGTCGTGCGTGGGCAGTTCACCGCCGACGTATGCACAGCCAACGGCCTGCAGCCACCGCTGGTTTTCGGCTGCCCCAGTCTGTTCATTAACCACAACCCCAGGCTGGGCGTGTTGCTGGAGGAGAAGCGCGTGGCGGTGCTCAGGGCGCGGGACGCCAACCTGCGCATCGCGGTCGGCTTGCCCGCAGGTGTGTTGGGGAGGGCGGTGCAGCATGGGCTGAGTTTGAGCCGATTTGGGTCCGGTGCCTCTTTCCCCTCTTCCAACTGCACCCTTCCCTTCTTGCAGTTCCGACGGTGCCCGCTGGGGGCATCATGTACTTCCAGTCGCGCAAGCTGGTCCAGTTCCTGGCGGAAAAGGTGTTCAAGGTAGGGCGGTCCGGGCCATGTAAGCAGTCACAATCGCGTGTTGTTTTGCATGACTCCTCTTCATCCCTCCTCCCGGCTACCCGCACGCAACGCGCACCCCCCATACACTGCAACGTGTCCACAGGTGTTCCCCAGGTCGTTCGTGGTGGTTCAGACGCCTCACGACTTGGAAACCATCCACGCGCTGCAGCAGTACGGCGCGCCCATCACGCAGGACCGCATAAAATACTACTACGATGCGGGTGAGTGCAGTGACACCAGTGCACGGTAGCACATGGGGGATGTTATGTGTGGCAGGTAGGGCGGCGATACCGATAGGCCAGCCAGTTGGGTCATACCGAGTAGCGCAGCCCCTGTCATGTGTAGGCCCAGGTACACGGTTATGGGACCGGAGGTTGGGCGGGCGTGTGGAGGCGATCAGCATCGCACAATGAGCCTCCACCCTCAATGCTGGTCGCCTCGCCGTTGAGGGCGTGCGCACGTGTTGTACTGGAGCAGCAAGCGTGTCGGGTCCTTTGGTCGTGCAGTATGCGGATATAAGGCAGCTGCTGCATCTTGCAGGAAGTTAGCTGGGGCTGCGTCTCCGCGAGTATGCTCGCCCAGAGGCGCGCACTGAAGCGCGCTACCCCGGGCGCTGCACTCCTCCCCGTTTCCTCCCTTTCTCGCTTGCAAACGCCACTCATGGCCATCCTAGTCAGCATCCTCAATCACTCTCCCTCCCTGTAATCAGCTTCCATAACAGTCGAGCCTACTCTACTTCCTCCTTATTACTGTTGTGCCCTCTCCGCCCTTCACCTGCCGACACCTTTGGTGCCACGTCGGTTGTAACCTCACCCCCCCCCGCCACAGAGCATTGGTTTGAGGGGATTCGTGAGAGCGCAGACTTCCTCTTCGGCTTCCGTGTACATGGCACAATGGCCGGCACGGCGGCGGAGGTGCCCTCGGTCGTCATCTCGACCGACCACCGCATCCAGGAGCTGGCGGAGGGCATGCAGCTCGCCACCGCCACCCTCTCCGACCCGCGCTTCGACGTGGAGCCCTTCGACCTGTTTACCTTCATCGAGTCGGTCAAGTTCGATGGGAAGAAGTTTGACGAGCACCGCCGAAACATTGCGAAGCAGTATGTGGCACTCTTGGAGCGGCTGAAGGCCCCGGTGAACCCCGGCATAGTGGCTATCGCCAACAGTTGAAATGGGGCCACTGCGGGCGCTGCAGCCACCGGCTCCTCTGGGGTTTGAGCGTGGGCTCGGGTAGAGTAAGGCGTGCGTGGCAGCAATGTAGTGGTTTAGTAGTGGTGTGAGGCGCCCCGTTTTGTTCCTGTTGTGGTGGCGGCTTGTGCGGCCGCGGCTGTGGTGCGTGTACCTGCCAAACGGACACTCGGGTCGCCATGTACGGTTGTTTTCATGGTCCAAGACTGTTTCTTTGCGAGCAGTGCATGGCTCGCCTTATTATGTGCAGCCTAAGGGTTTAGAGTGGGGGCGGCCAGCGCATCACAATGCGAGCTGGCGGCTGACACGTCAAACCGCATGATGGATGATGCTGTACAGCCTGTCTTCAGCAGTTCGTGGGCATGTAGCTGGCTGGCTTGTCGGGACGCACAGCCGTGTACGTGCACTGGCTCAGGTTCGGGCTGGTGGGTACGTGTGGGTACCGCGGATGGAGTGTCTTGACGCCATGCGTGGATGCCGCGAGGAATGCATGCGGCCCGTCAATGGGTTTCACGTCACCCTATGCAAAACCAGCCCGATGCCGTCTTTAAGGCGTAGCCCTCCCCCACGATACTCCACGGTTTTTAGATGCTGTAAAGCTCCCTGGTTAATTTCCAACAACGGAAGGAGGAATTTGGTTTCGCAGCCATGGCGAGGGCTTGCACTGTGTGTGGGCAATGGCGCTCGGCTTCTATCAGCCCAGTTTCGCCGTGAACTACTGCTACTAAGCGGACCGTTAGATCAGAGGCTTAGTGCATGCTAACATAAAAGTTCATTCTGTGTAGAGTGTCAACTGCTTTGCCCTTGGGGCAACAACGGAGTCCAATGTGTCAGCCAGGGGAGACCCCCTGGTGTCAGCAAGGTCGAAACCAACGTGTCTGATCCAAGGTCTGATCTTAGAACATTGTGATTTATTTTGGCTGCATGGCCCTTCCGTTGTCTGCGCCCTTTCTCGCCTCTCCGCCTGTAACTTTTCACGGATGAAAGCCCACTGAGGACTACCCTAGCAAGAGCAAGCCCAGTGGGCTCAGAACCTCTGGGGCTGCCCATGGCGCGCTGCTTGACTGCTGCTGAGCGACTCCGCGGTCTGCACGAAGGTTTCCCCTGGTCTGCAGTTATGACCGGCATGGTATGCAGATGAGGGCTGCCAGCTTCGCCCCCTTGTGAGCGCCCGCCACGAAGCCCGGCGCACGCTGCCGTACAGCTGGGGCGCGGTCCCACATATGCGGGGACGGTGGTACCGGGACCAGCGGTGATCAGCGCATTGTGGCAGAGGTGGCGGTATATACAGTCATTGCTTGAAGTTCCTCATTGTTCCCTGTTGCCGTTTATATTTTTGCATTTCCAACCACCAACTTCAAGACGGGGGCGTTGGGGCGTGGGGTTTCGGCAAGAGGGCGGCTGGCCAGTCAGCCGGCCGTAGTTGGGCCCTTCGCGGGCGATGGCGTCACCGACAGGTTCGAGGCTGCTATCCGCTGTAACGCAATATGGTACTGACAAGTCATACGAAGGAGGCCCCACGCGCTGTCGTGCAGCCAATTTGTAGATTGTCTGGGACACGCCATAGCTACGGTAGGCCGTGGAGCAGGTGGATTGCGTTCCCGATGGTCTCCGCACTGTTCGGAACGAGCCAGGATGCCTTCAGCATGGCTTGGCGCGACCCTACATGACATGCCCGAGCGCAGTTGGGACAACGGTGCTGACCACGACAACACGATGGCGCACTACTACCTTGTGAACACACACAGCATGGGCTTCATGTGCGAATACCGGTAAAAAACGCCGCGCCGCAGGGCGGTTGACACGAGCAGCACCCAAGCACCGAACAAGCACGGAGTGAGTATATCACGTGGCATTGCGTTGTCGCAAGCATCCTGTGTATCCATTTCGTTCCATACCGGAGCCGAAGCCGGACGGTACAACTGGATGCAACGGTTCTTCGCAAGAGGAAAGGGACAGGGACAGTCTTGTGTGTCACCAGGCGCTTGACTTATAAGCCTTGATTTTGCGTAGAATGGAAGTTTACGCGCTGACAAAGTCTTAAACAAGCGCTGCGGCGTGCGGCCCCTGTGGCCAGGTTGCCTATAGCTTGCACTTCTAGTGTAACACACAACCACATTATGACCTTACCAGTCTCGCTAGCTCCTAGCGCTTTTGACTTCCCGGAGAGGGCTGCGCTGGAACCAGCCTGAGCTTGCGTAGGAGACGCGGAGCCTGGAGTAGCTCGCTGCCTCGGGCGGCCGCAACAACATCGTTTTCTTTGAAACCGCGAGCCGCGAGGTTCTATTCCAAGAGGATCCACAAAGGTCTCTGCCTTTCATGAACACCTTTGTGGCATGGCTGGCGAGCTAGGCTGCCGGGAGGACGAACGCTGGCACGGCGTCGTGCCAACGCGACGTGCCGCGGCGCTGTCGCGCAGCGGTGCTAGATAAGTAGCACACAGACCAGCGAATATCGGCGGCCACAGCCGGACCTGCGGGTTTCGACACGCGTCGGGCAGCGGACACATTCCCGTAGGGAGCTGCGGGGACGCTCGGCTGGCTACTGGGCCAACATGCAAATCCTCTTCCGACTACCCCTACTCGCGCTCCTGCTATGGCACCAGGTTGCTGCCCTCCCAGCAGCACCCGCATCGGACGCCCAGGCGGAAGGGGAATGGCCGGGCCTCGCAAGCCTCGTGGCTGTGTCCACGGAGCAGCAGCTTATGGAAGCTATCCGCGACGCCAGCGTGCCAGCTGTGCGGCTGTCCGTGAATCTTCGCCTGACGGCCTCCGCCTGGCCGTACGCGGCCATTGCGCGGTCCAGTAACTTCACAATCGTCGGCGACACCTTCCTCCCAATCCTCGACCTTGCGTTTCTGGAGGCCAGGATCAAGCTGGAGCCGGGCGTCGTGTTCACATTTCAGCAGGTTTGTTGGGCGTGGGTGTCGGCTGGGAGCCAGGCCGGTGTTGGGGGCGGGCGGCCTGGGCTGGCGACAACGCCGTAGTGGGCACGCGGAGAGAGCCGAGTTAAAGCAGTGGACGCGCCGTGACTCTCTTTCCCGTGCTGCTTTGGAACGTGTGAGGCACCTCCGCACGCGGAGACAGATGTGTACAGCACGGTGTTGATGCTTCACGCCTGTCTGCCCTGGTTGCCAATCCGTACCGCGCCTTACCGCTTTGTCCGTTGACGGGGCGAGCGACGTGTAACGTGCCCCACCCCGCCCGCATCAGGTGGAGCTGCGCAACACCCGTATGCGCTCGGGCTACGAGGTAGGTCCCATGTTTCCCGTGTCCCACCTAGGCGGGGAAAGTGCCCGCGCTCATGAATGCACATACAGTCGGTTCGGCTCTATGCCGCCATGAAGCCCGGGCGCGTGCTCACGAGCGTGAAGGCACCCGCATGCGTCTGCTCCCCATATGCTTGGAGCCTCGGCACGCGTTCACTCATCTCCGGATTCGGTCCGGATCCCGGTCTTACCCATACCCGGACCTGGATCTGGATCTGAGCGAGCTTGCGCTGCGGGACCAGGCGGCAGGGAAGGCCGCCAACCTGCCTGTGCCTTTCAACGTCGGTCGAGGGCGCTGCGCCCCGGGAAAGGGGCCCCGTCAGGGCATATCTCGCGCCTTACGGGGCCCCCTCTCGGGCGCTGCCCTGGGGTACTACTGAGAGGGAACGATGCTCCGTCGGTGCTCCCCGCGCACCCATGGACGCACAGCACCGCACATCGCACGGCACTTCTCGTTCCTCCCCGAAGCCCTTTTGACCCCCATGCCCTCCTCCCAACCTCACCCCCCGATCCGTTGCAGGTCGACATCTTCAGCGCCAGCCCCGGAGCCACCATCCTGTACGACCGCATCGTATTCCACTGCTTTAGCTGCCTGCCCATCCAGCTGCTGTACGACAACATGGCCTACTCGCCGCCCGCCACCCGGCCGCAGCGGGTCGCCTGGGGCGGCCGATGGTGCCGCCCGCAGCCGGCGCTGGCGGCGTGCTTCGACCAGGGGGTCATCAACATCACGTCGGGCAGCGTGCTACTGCCGGTGTCGGGCCTTCAGAACGTGGCCAGCGGCGGGGGATACATTGTCGAGGGCTTCGAGACCATTTTTGTGTGAGTTGAATGCGGCGCTCGTCGGCGCGCATGCAGCTGGTGCAAGGGTGTAGCCTCCTGGCTGTTGGATTGCGAGAGGGGGTGGGGCGGAGCGCGCCTTGCGGCGCCATCGGCTTCCGCCTGGATGTGCGGCGGGCTGCGGGGGCGTCCTCAAGCGGCCCGGGGGGGGGAGGGTGCGGTCGGGAGATGTGCAAGGGGGCAGGTGCGAGTAGTGCGTCCAAGGAGCGGCGAAGGGAGCGGACGTTGGGCTTGTAGAGCGGGTGCCTGGGCCGCCCGGGCCTGGGCAGTCTCAGCCAAGCCGTTCGACCGTGAGGTGGGATGTCCTGGATTCGCCGCTCGGCGCGGCGAATCTTGTGTTCGCCGCACTCCGCACGCCGCCGCTGTGAAAGGCGCCGCCAGTCGGTCCCCGCCCGGTTCCGTCACCTGGGCCGGGCGCCCGCATTCGCACGCCGTTAGCCCCGGCGCCGCGTCGTCCTGATCCCTTGCCTCTCCTGGGTGGATCCTCCACTGCTGCGGAGGCTGGGCGTGTGTTTGCGCCACACCCACCGCTGCAATGCGTCTGCCCACTCGCAAATGCGGGGTGCTGTCAACGCTTCGCCCGCCCCGTATTGCAGACAGTTGGAACGATCGGGAAGGCATCCTCCCCAAGCTTCTGGAGTGCCGCCGCTTTGCAGCCCTCTATGCCCCCCACCCAGCCCCGTCCGCTGCAGGGGACGGATGCTGCTGTTGCCCAACCCTTTGATAACCCACGCCCTTCTCGGCAACACCCCCGTCTCGCCCGACGTGACCGATTTCCTTTCTTCTCTGCCCCGCCCCGGCCCGCCCACCCCCAGGTGCGAGGCGCCGACAACGGCTGAGTGCGGCGTCAGCAAGGGCTACGACTACTGCGTGAGGTCCAAGATTGAGGAGCTGAATGCGGCCGACCGCACGTGGGACATCCTGGCCGCCGCCCAGGCCAACAGCGGCAGTGGCGGGCGGGCGCGGGGCGTGACGGTGGGCGCGGCGGTGGGCGGTGAGTTGGGTGTCGGGCCTGCCTCTGCCAGGGCAGCTGGGCGCCGCTCGCTGCTGCGAGGCCCGCTTGCGCCCCTCTTTGGTGCACATTTCAGAAAGCCCGAACGCTGTCGGACGCATCCCTTTGTGCCCACTCCGCACGTGGCGTGGTGTGGCCCCACCCCAAACGCTCCCGGACCCCCAACCCGTATCCGCTACCCTCTCACTCCGCTCACATGTCGGTTGGCGTGCCTTTCGCTGCTGGCAGGCGCGGTGGGCGGCGTGCTGTTGCTGGCGGCCGTGGCGGCGCTACTGGTCGTGGTGCTGCGGCGACGGCGGCGGCGGCGGCGCGACGCGCTCGAGGGGGCCTCCAAGTCCTTTTCTGCCGTGGACGCGGCGGGGCCGGGCTCGGTGGAGATTCGCGTGGCGCCGCCCAGCTCAGCCGGGGACGGAGAGGGCGGCAAGCACGGGGACGTGGCTGCGGGTGCCACGCCCGGCTCCAGCGCCAACACGTCGGGACAGCTGCCGTGAGTCGCGGTTTTTAGGCTCCCGTAGAGCGAGCGGGTAATGATGCTCCAGGGACTTCCGGACTCTGCAAGGAGCGTGCAGATGGGCTGCGGCCGGGGAGGGCAGGGAGCTCCCCGCTGCGTGCCCAGCTGCCGGTCCCTCGCGCAGGTGCTGTGGGCTGCTACGACGGCCGATGTTTTCATTGTAATGGGGGGGGGGGGTATCAGTCCGAGTTTGCATTCGTATCCGCGGAGATGGGAAGCCGCGCGGCAGCCGCGCGGCAGCCGCGCGGCACAGAGGGCGCGCACTGCGCGCCGCCGTGCTCCCCTCCGCTGCACAGCCACTCTTGCCTCGGCCACACCCTCACCTGGCCGGCGGTTTCGCACTCCAATGCGACCCCTCCCCAGCTTGCCCACGGACGAAGTTGCTCCTCTCCGAACCCCCACCAGACCCCAACCACGACGCGACCCGTTTCCCGTTCCGTATTACCCCACCAGGTGCCGCGGGCTTGCGCACGGCTCTGTGCCCTGCGCGAGCCAGCTGCGGCAGCCGGCAGTGTCCTCCGGCGCGGCCTCGTCCGCCGCCTGCAGCGGCGGTGGCGGCGGCGGCAGTGCCGGCGCGTCCGCAGCCGCTGGCGGCGGAGGCGGAGGTGGCAACAGCGCGGGCAGGCAGGACTACATGCTTTTACTGGAGATGCAGCGCGCGAGGGCGCGCGCTGCTCTGCCACCGGCAGAGCCCGTGGACGGCGCCGCCGCCCCAGCGGCGTCGGCTGGGGCGTCAGCGTCGGCTGGGGCGTCGGGGGCCCCGCCGCCTCAGACCTTTTCATACGGGCACGGCAGCCGGCCCATCAGCACGCTGGACGGCAGCGGGCTCCGGGAGGCGCCGAGCGTCTCGGCCATGTCCATGTCCACGGGCGTCACTGAGGGCGCAACCGTGACCGTTGCGGGGATCCTCGTAGGTGCGTCGCACCGGGAGGCCCTGGTTGGTCCTGGCGGGGGATGCGCGCATGAGGGTTCACATATGGGCTGGGTTGGACGGAAGCCGACGGACACATCTCCCCTCATGTCCCCATGTTCCGGCGGCTGATGCAGCGCGTTTGTGCCCGTTTTCAAGGGCGCCCGGCCCGCCATGATGTTTCCTGCTCTGCTGCCTGTCCCCTGCTGCGAGTCCGCAGAGCTGTCGAGCACCCTGGGCACTGGAAGCTTCGGCAAGGTGTTCCGAGGTAGGGTCCTTGTAGCGGTGCCGGCATGGCATCTACTGTGTGGAGAATGGATGTAGGAGCGAGCTCGGCGGCGTGGGAAATGAGCCAAGCAGGAACATGCGAGCAACCTAGCCGGCCGCGCATGTCGCGGAGCTTTGCGCACTCGTGGCGCTTCCCTCCCTTGCCTCCACTCAAGTGACGATGCGTGCTCAGCCCGCTGCGCAAACGCATGTGCGTTTCCCGCACTGCCACTCCTCTTATATGCCAACCCAAACGCCGTGCCAATAAAACAAGTCTGACACGCCAACGACCAGTACAGTCCAAACACACGCGCACAGCTCCACAGCTTAAGTACCTCTAGCAGAGAAAGCGACCTTATTCAACGCAGGGAGAGGCCTGGGTGGTGTGATCCCGAGGCCTAATACGGAGGCTTTCCAACCCCATGGAACCTCGGAACAAGCACCTACGTAGCTACGTTGTAATCGGCGAGAATAGCCTACACCGACTTCACGCCTCCCTTCAGACACGTCAGCCGCACACCCGTGTTGGTACACTCCCGTGGAACGCAGGAAACCTCGGTTTCCATAGACTACGCTACGCTTTGTAAGGAAGCCGTCGAGGTTTCTCCGAGCCCCTCTTCCGCCCCCCCCCCTCACTACGCTAAGGCCGCCACTAGTCCTCTTGAGTATGCGATTCGGTGTCCACAACGCGACCCGTTTCCCTTCTTCATTACCCCACCTCGAAACGCGTGATCTCGCGTTCTCTCTCTTAAACTCTCGAGAACCCTGCCGCGCTCAACTACTGTAGCATGTGACCTCATACCCCTGAAACACCTCTGCCTCGCCTACAGGCGTGTGGCGTAACCAGCCGGTGGCGGTCAAGGTGCTGCAGTACGGACAGGAGCTGTGTCGCGCCGTGCACAATGAGGTCACGCTCAGCCAGACGCTCAGGTGAGGCCCGTGATGCATGCCTCCTGTCGATCCGGCCCGCTGATTCCTGCCTCTCTGGGCCTCGGCTCCACCCGTGTGGTCGCCTCGCGTGAGGCGCCTGACCCCGTGCCCTTGCGGGACACCGGGCTTGCCTCCACATCGCGGGCAGCCCAACATGTGGCGTCGCGCTCGTCTGCCCCGGAACCCCACACCCGAACATCCCCGTAAACCTCGGCCTCGCTCATCTTGCCCTCCTGCAGAGTAATCCCCGCCCTTAAAAGCAAAGCACCTTAACAGCTCCCACAAACCTCCGTGTTTAGAACCCTCACCGCAACCCATGGTGTGCTTCCCCGTCCCTCACAAACAGGCACCCAAATGTCGTGGCGTCCCTGTACTTCGCGCAAGTGCTCCCCGGCGGGCGCCTCGGGCTGCACACAGCCGGCGGCGCCGCCGCCGTCTCCCCCGGGCCCTCTTCCAGCGAGTTGGCTCACGAACAGAATGAGCAGCAGCCGCAGCAGGAGAACAACGCTGCCGGGGCAGCCGACGACTCGGCGCCGCAGGGCATCGACGCCGGGGACCTGGCGGCGGGCCGCTACACACGTTTCATCATTTCCGGCGCCGAGTCGGGCTGCACCGGTTCCAGCCACGCCACCCTGGGCGTTTCCCTTGGCCTGGGCACAGACATGCAGCTGCCCGGCCCACGAGCCCCGGGAAGGGCTGCAGGCAGTGAGGTGGCCGGGATGCAACAGCCGGGAGAGGCCGCCCCGCAGGCCAGCCGGCAGGACGAGCCCGGGGCGAGGGCAGCGGGCGATGCAGCGCCCGGCAAGGGCGCCGACCCAGGGGTCGGTTCCGCCGCCGACGCCGCGGCGGCCACCGACGCCGCTGTGGCCCTCTGCGAGGTGTTCTCGCTGTCCTCGGACGCCGCGCCGTACCTCCCGGTCATCCTTGCCGCAGGCGGTCGCGACGGAGAGGGCGGGGCCGGCGACGGCGGGGAGCGGCCCAGCTGTAGACACGCGGCCGCGAGCAGCCACCTCCACGCAGGGTCGGTCGCGCATGTGCTCCCGACCGCCGAGGAGGCGGCCGCCGCCGGCCGCGGTCCCTGCGTGCACGCCGGTGATGCTGCGGCGGCGCCGGCGGAGGTGTCCACCAGCAGCGAACTCGTGCCGCTGGTGTCGTGCGGCTCCGCCGGTCCTGCACACCCGCCAACCACCGTCGCCCCGATCCAACGGACCGAGTCTAGTGCCGTCGGCGGCAGTCGGGAGAGCTTTGGACGCCTCTCTGCGCGCAACCCTACCCGCGGCGGCGGCGGCGCCTCACAGCTTTTGGCAGCGGCGGCGGCGGCGGTGGAGGAGGAGGAAGAGGAGGAGCTAAACAGCGCCTGCAGCTCGATCCTGGTCGTCGACGCCGGGGCCTCGGCAGCGCAGCAGTCGCTGTCGGCCGCCAGCACCGCGACCGCCAGCGCCTTGGCGGCGGCGGCGTCGCCGCAGGCGGCGACGCGCACGCTGGCGGCGCTGTGGCTGGCGACCAACGCGCACCCGGCAGAGGGCAGCAGCCACGGCTTCCTGGTGATGGAGCTGTGCGAGGGCGGCTCGGCGGCGGCCTGGCGGGCTGCACGCTGGCGCGAGCCGGGCTGCATTCCTGACATGGTGGGTTGCGCGGGCATGGTGGGGAGCCCGGGGGAGGAAGGGAGCGCTCTGCGTCCTATCGCGTCGGGCCGCGGGGCTCAGCACGGCGTCGGGCGGCCGCAGCGATACAGTGCAGCGTGGCGGGCGCGAGAGAGGCTGGACTCCCCGCAGCGATACCGTGTGCGGGGCTGGTGCGTGTATGGCAGGACTGGGGCATGCAGTCCGCTCTGTAGACCATGCCAGCACCGCTCGGCAGCCCTCAGGCGACCTCCAGCCGCGGTCCTCAGCCTGCGCCCCGCGGACACAGCTCGCCCAGGTCCGTACACGCTGGCAGACGGCGGCGTGCCCCGCCCGCGCCTTGCCGCGCCCGCCGCGCCCCGCCCCGCCCCGCCCCGCCGCCGGAGAACGCCCTCCAGCCAACTCACTCTGTCCCGCGCCGCCCCGCCCCGCTGCAGGGGGTGCTGCTGCGCCTGGCCCTGGACATTGCGCACGGCATGCGCTATATCCACAGCATGGGAGTCTGCCACGGAGGTGGGTGGTGCGGGGGGGGGGCCACCAAGTGGGGGGTGGAGATGCTCAGTCCGTGGGCAACCAGCCGGGGGTCAGAACAGGAAAGCGGCGGCCTCATTAGAGAGGGCTCTGAGGGCCAACCAGCCGGGGGGTGGGGGTATTTAGCCAGGCGGTCAGGAATTTGGAAAGACGTTGTCACTAGAGAGGCCTTAGGCGCATGCCGTCCCGAACCACCCAGGCGAAGTAATGGAAAGTCCCTCCGGCCCAGCGTCCCGTCGGCCCCGTCGGCCCCGAACCAGCCGGGGGTGAGATAGGTGGTGCTGGGGATCAGGGATTTGGTAGTCACTTGTATCCGCGACGCCGCGAAGCCACTGCCCCATCCTGTCGCTCCGTCCGGCTGCACGGCTTCCAACCGCCGAGGCACGTCCGTCAGGCCCTGGCCTAGCATGCATGCCTCCTTGCCTTGGTGATGCAGCCACCTCCGGTTTGGGCGCTCGGGTAGTATGCCGTGACGCACGTGTTTCCATCGTCCGATGCCCTCGGAGCGCCTTCCAACGCCTCCTGGTCTGTAGTCCCCAAGGTCCCCGCCACAACCATATGTCCTGTAAATTCCCCGGCGCAGACCTCAAACTGGCAAACGTGCTGCTTGCGAAGGCGCCGAAACGAGGCGGCGCGCCGAGTGCGGCCGCACACGACTTCTTGGGCGGCTGGGTGGCGAAGGTAGGGCTGGGCTGGCCCGCTGGCTGTGGCGGTTACCGTGCAGTCGTTGCACCGCGCGGCGGTGTTCAAGCAGTCGTCGTCGCGGCGGCGCCAGGAGCGCTTCGCTTTAGAGCATTGTACTGCTTAGATCGCGGTTTGCCGGTACGGCGGGCGTACCCAGAGCTGCCAGCAAAAGCCTCGGTTCCACGCGGACCAGGCCTGGTTGGGTCATTCTCCTCTGCCGCTGCCCGCGCCCCTTCCATTATGCCGTACCCGTTCCCCCTCGTGCCGTACCTGCCGCGCACCAGCTGTGCGACTTTGGGCTGTCGCGTGTGCTCATCGGCGACCGCACGCACGTGTCCACCCGTCCGTACGGCACGCCCACCCACATGGCGCCAGGTGAGTGCCCGTCTGCGGCGTGCCCTCCTGGCTGAGGCCGGCCCAGCTCTGCTGCTCGCTGGCTGGGTCTGAGGCTGGTGTGGCCAAGCGTAGGGCGCGTCTTGAGGTTTTGCCGGGAAGACAAGCTTTGGAATGCGGAGGATCAACTTGTCCCTTCCGTATCACACCGGATCCGTTTCTGGGCCAATGCAACGCGATTTGGCCTTGCTGTATCGACAGAGCAGCTACTAGATGCTACACGTCAACTTGCAGTTAAATGCAGTTCACCAGTTGGCCAGCTTAGGCACCGAGGCGGCGATACTGCATCAGCTTGTTCGCCCGTGAGACGCCCGTCCGCCCGCGACACGCCCGCTGCAGAGCTGTGGATCAAGGGCCACGTCTCGCAGCCGGGCGACGTGTACGCGTTCGGCATCCTGCGTGAGTGAGCCGGCACGGGTGGAGCCTTGTAGGCTGCGTGGCTGCGCGCCACCGACCGATTGGTGTGTGTGCGTTGTCCCGTGACGCCGTGTGGCGGCCACGGCGCCAGGTGGCATCGCCGACCCGACTTGCCACTCCCTGCTTGGTCCCTCTCCCTCCCTGGCGCACTCGCACTGCCTTCCCGCCGCCCTCCGCTCGTGCCTAGCCTCGGCTCTATGCCCGCTTTCTTTTCTTTCCTGCCTGCCTTCGCCTGCAGCATGAGAGCTGGCGACCGGCGGGTCGCCGCCCCCTACGCGGCCTGCTGCTCGCCCCCAAATCTAGCGATGCTCCCCGCCCCTCTCACCTGACACTCCCGCCCCTCTCGCCTGACACTCCCGCCCCTCTCGCCTGACACTCCCGCCCCTCTCGCCTGACACTCCCGCCCCTCTCGCCTGACACTCCCGCCCCTCCCCTCCGCCCCGGCCCTGCCTTGCTGTCCCGCAGTGTGGGAGCTGGCGACCGGCGAGCGGCCGTACAAGGGCTTCAACGCGGCGCACATCCTGCACGCCGTGCTGCTCAACGGCGGGCGGCCGCAGCTGCCACCCTGGCTGGCGCCGCCCTACGCCGAGCTGGCGGGGCGCTGCTGGGCGCAGGAACCCAAGGCGCGGCCCACCTTCACCGAGATTGTGTCAACACTGGAGACGTGAGTGCTGCGCCTGGGCGTGGGTGCGGGCGGGCGTGGGGGCGGGCGGGCGTGAGGGCGGGCGGGCGGACTCGTACGGGGACGGGCAGACAGAGTGACGGGCCAACCTTACCGGAGACACAGCGTCCCGCTCAGTCGGAAGAGGAGAGGAGCCAGCGGGGCTGCCACGTTGTACGGTCGGGGCCGTGGGGCGGTTGGATGGGTGTGAAGCGGGTCCACGTTACGCCCTTCAGGGCGCACGATTCGTGCAAGTGGAGGCCCGGAAAGAAGCATCTGACAAACAGGGCTTGCCCAGTGTCGCTGCACGGGCCCTGGTACGGGAGCATGTGGCTCAGGGCGGGACGGGGCGCACGGGGAGCGTTTGAGGGATTTGTTGGCCGCCCACCCTTACCGCCTGCCATCCACGCGTTCTCTCTTTCGTGCAGGATGCTGGCGGCGTGGGCGCTGGGGCTGCGCGGCGCATAACCGGCCAGGCAGGCCACCCGCACGAGGCGCGGCGAGGCGCGGCTCGTGACTGGCAGGCCGTCGTCGTGGCGTCCTCCTCGCCCCGCAGACATTGGCGACGTGATACTGCTACTAGGCTTACGTCGCACCCCGGCAACAATGGTTGCTTAGCGCTGGGGGCGGGTCCCGTCCCGTCCCGTCTTATGTGCTGGGTCCAAGGCCCGTGGGGTCCGTCCATTGCTCGAAAGCGTGTTGCACACGTCACACGATGTGCTGCCGAAGAAATTGAGATGCTCGATTTGCCCTGCCGTACTGTACCACAAGGTCTAGGTCATTGGCGCCTCGGGCGGCCCTCCGCGGGGGCGGGGCCACGAAGGGCAAAACCCCTAAACGGCAGGCTGCTGCACGCGGACCGCTTGAGGAGTACGACGCCGAGTACGACTCGTGGATGGAGGGGACGGGGGCGTGCACGTCACTAGGTGCTGCCTAGCGGGGGCCACGTGCCGAGCCGCCTGCTAGGCGGCGAGTCATGTGAGGGAGGCCCCCCACCACCGACGGCATGCGACTCTCGCTGACGCGACTGGCTGAGGACGTGGTACAAAATGGCCGCGCCGCGGAGCGCCGCGGCGCAGATTGGCGGTGCTCGAGCAGGCCCGCGTTGCGGCTGTGTGGGACGAGGACGGGTGTATTCTGCACGCACGCGTCCTGCAGTCTGCGTGTGTGCAGTTGCTATGTACGGTCTGTTTGGGGGTGTCTTAGGGAGACCCTTACTGCGGATGTGTGTTATGAGGTAGGTTAGGACGCGTACGTGAAGTGTGTGTGTTGCTATGAACGACCGGTTTGGGGGTGTCCTAGGGTGGCAGGGGCACTGCAACTTGGGTGCTTTTACCTAGCGGCGACGCAGCGTGCAGGGGCGTGGGTCCCTGGCGCAGACCCACGACTGCTGAAGCGGCCCCGCGCGGGGCTGACGTCGGCCTGACTGGCAACCCTTACGTTTCCCATGTGCTAGTGCAGTCGTCTGATGCGTAACTGGATCTGGATCGGAATGTTTCGTAGCGTTGCTTTCTTGCCTGCCCTTACGAGCTTTGGTGCTGCCCGTGCGCTGCGGCTGAGAGGCCGGTCCTTCCTGCGCGATCGATGGGGCTGCGCCGCCAAAGAAGTTGGTGCCGCGACCGCATCGTCGCCCGCGTGTGCTCCATCGTGATGCAGACTAATCGCGTGTTGACTCGTAGGGTTTCACCATCTTGTGCACTGCGTTAGTAGGGGTTGATTCCCTATCATGCCGCCGTCAGGCTTGGTAGGGGTGCCCAACTTCTGGATGGGGCCCGCGTGGTATCGCGGCGACCCTCATGTGTTGCCGCTGGCGCGTGGCGGAAAGTGATGTGTGTGTGGTGTTTATGAGGCGTTGCCGTGCCGGCGTCGGCCTTGGGTGAAAAGCTTTGGCGTTCCACATCGCGGTGTCCGTTAGAGGTACCGTGCCGTGTTATTTATTGTGTGTCACGGATGGCCCCGGCCGCGCTGCCTACAGAGAACGCGAGGCCGGCTTCGGCCCTAATAAGGCGTGTGGGCTTCCATTAAGAGGGCGAGCTTCAAGCCTGCAACCGGGAGGAACTGACATAGGCAACTGGGCTGTGCCACTGACTGATATTGACGCCGCTTGTAATGCTCGGCGCCACTCTTGAGGAGGCCTCCTGGCGCTAGTGCTGCTGCAACTGCTAGGACGTCTTGCGCCGTCGCCTGAAGGATGAATGCATGTTCTGTAGGCGGGTGACTTGTCAGTATGCGTGACGTTATGTGCCCTGACCCGTCGTCGTCAGTGATGCGCTTAGCTGCGCGCGGTACCCTCGCGTCGGGTTAAGTTTAGTGCTGGTGTTGGATGGTCGGCCGTTCGGCTGGCAAGGGTTCCCCGCAACTGTTGTGGGGCACATCGTACTGGGTTGTACGGCTTCCCTGACTTTGTACACCTATAAAGCGCTGTTAGGGACGGTGGCGGACCAGCTCGGTTCCACGGGTGTGCCCGGCATTGAGGGGCGCGCACAGGGTGGGGGCGTGGGGTACGATGCGGGGTACGGCTGTACGGCTGGTACGACGTGCCTGAGAGCCGATCCCGAACGTCGGCCCCGCCTAGCACTTGCTTCGTTACCCAGGCGTCTGATGGTTTTCAGGGCCTGTGCTTTGTAGGTCAAGTAATATTTTGGTAGGCCGGTGAGGAGGCCGGCCGCACGCATGTACAGGCCATAGTAACCCTTGTGCTCATGATCCTCCGTCGCCTCGTGTCTGTCATTCCATGATACATCATCAAAGCTTATGCCTGCTTTTGCAGCGCGCATGGCTCCGGCGATCCCAGGGGCGATGGAACGTCTCCCTGGCCAGCTCTTGCAGCCAGATGCTCCTGGGTGCACACCCCGGCCTCCCCCGGCGGGCTGGTGCACACCCGACCGAGAGGCCAAATGGCCAGCACCGCGCCCACCGGTCCACGCTGCCTCATCCTCACTGTCCTCACCGACCCGCCAAGACACAGGAAACAAAAGGCTGCAAAGGGGAATCCAAAGGATGAGGCGGATGAGGGAGTCGCCTGGGCAGTTTGAAGGCATGTACTCCGTATTTGAATCTGCTTCTCAGCGTCCTGTGCTGACACTCCGATACGCGACTGCCCATCTCGCGACCTGCTCTTCATTTCCATGGTCGGCAGCTCTCAGTTATCAGGGGAATATGGGTGGCTACTTCAGAAGCTTGAGGCAACGGCCGTGGCCGAGTGCACCGTGGGGTAGATGAGCAGCGTGCCGGGGGCTTCGACCCGTATGCGCTCCATGTGTGATGCTTCGCGAGTTTGGATACTGTAAACGCGCTTTGTTTCTCGGCTCAGCAGGGGTGGGGTGGGGCGGGGTGGCGCGCTGGCAAGGGGGCACGTGGGAGCAGCGCACCCGGAGGGAGTCCGGCACGCGTGTTTGCAGATAGACCAATCCTGCAGGAATCATTAGGTGCATAATGAAACTGCTAGTGAGCACCTAGAGAGCCGGGTGAGCACCTTTGGCAACGCGATTGAGAGGAGGTACGGCCCGTGCGGCGGCTGGCTCTACCTTTTGTGACCTTGTCAGTGATCTGCGCCATTATTGCCCTTGACGGGCCCATAGCACACAAACCTAGTCATGGCGCGAAACTACCGTGGGGGCGGCAACTTTGCCCGCCCGGAGAATGCGCTGAAGAGGGCCGACGAGCTCGAGGCCATTGGCCAGAAGACACAGGCTCTTACGGTCCTCCACGATGTGGTTACCAGCAAGAAGCACCGCACCTGGTCGAAGACGTTTGAGTCGATCATGCTCCGCCACGTCGAGCTCTGCGTGGATATGAAGAAGCGCAACATGGCTAAGGAGGCTCTGCTCCAGTATCGAAACATGTGCCATCAAGTAAACATCAATTCGCTGGAGGAGGTCATCAAGCACTTCCTGAAGCGCGCGGCCGACAAGGCCGAAGAGGCGCAGGCGAAAGCCGCGGTGAGCCTGTTTGCGCAGCTCCTCTGGTTATGCTCAATAGGACTGGATCTTTGCGGCGTCAAGGGCAGGCGCCCTCGCGTGCGATCGCCAACACGCCGCCGGCAGGAGCCCGCGAACGTGCAGCGCTGGCGAACTAGCGCAGCGACATCAGGGAATAAGAGCGCTCTTAGTATGTCTAGATCTGGATGTTTTCCGCTGCAGTGGAAGGGATGCTACCCCGGAGACTTGGTTTCCCGGGGGCGTCTATTGGAGCTAAGTGATGCGTTGTTGGATTGTAGGCCGTCACACTGGATGTGGAGGACTTGGAGGAGGACGCAAGCCCGGAGGAGCTCATGCTAAGCTATGTCAGCGGCGAGAAGAACAAGGTGCGCAGAGGCTTGAAGCACCACGGATCGCCGTGCGCTGGGGGTGGGGAATGGAGCCGTGCTCCGGCTCCAGCATCCCACTCCGGAGTTCCCAAGTCGGGCGGGGAGGGCGGAGGCCCAGATGGTTGGCGGCGCTAGCCCTGGATCCGTGGCAATGCGCAGGCGCCCCATCCCGGCCTCATGCTCCTCTGCCTCCTGCTGCCTCACGCTGCCCACCTCCATGCTGTCGCCCCTCCGTTGCCCCCCATCCGCGCAGGACCGCACGGACCGCGAGCTGGTGACCCCCTGGTTCCGCTTCCTGTGGGAGTCTTACCGCAGCGTGCTGGAGATTCTGCGCACCAACCCCAAGCTGGAGTCGCTGTACGCGATGACGGCCACCAAGGCCTTCCACTTCTGCCTGCAGTACAAGCGGACCACGGAGTTTAAGCGCCTGTGCGATATCCTGCGCCAGCACCTCACCAACCTCGTCAAGTGAGGACGGCGGCGAGGGCGGTCGCGAGGGCATATGACCGTTCAGCAGCGTTCGGGCGATGGCGTTTTTGGTGCAAGACCCGGTGGCGCACTGGAAGCGGCGAAATATTACGCCCCTGACCCGGCTCAAAAGCCTACCTCCCCACCTGTCCCCTCACTCTACTCCCCCGCTCCTTGGCCCCCCCCTCCCCCCCCCTCGCAGCAAGGTGCGTGACAACCGCGACGCCGGCCCCGAGACCATGACGATGCACCTGGAGAGCCGCTTTGAGCAGCTGCGCGTGGCGTGCGAGCTGGAGCTGTGGGGCGAGGCGTTCCGCTCCGTGGAGGACATTCAGCAGCTCATTGCGCTCACCAAGAAGGTGAGAGGCGGCTGGCTGCTGCCGCTGCTGCTGCCGCTTCCGCATACTGAGGGTCGGCGCCTTTGGCCCGGACAGAGTAATTGGAAAGATCAGCGGAAAGATCAGCGGAGAGGCGGGTGCACGGGGTCCCTGGGATCTACCTGTCCGCAAACTGCATTGCAGTGAATGTCCTAGAGAGCAATCAGCCCGGAAACGCCAGCGCAGCACCCAAGGAAGCGCGGCTTTCTCCCGTCACATTGCACCCCGTCTTCTGATCCCCCGTACCCCGCCCCCTTTGCGTCGCCGCTGCGCAGACGCCCAAGCAGCCGCAGCTCGCGTCGTACTACACGCGTCTGACCCAGATCTTTGCCGTCTCGGACAGCCCCCTGTACCACGCCTTTGCCTGGCTGAAGCTCTTCAGCTTTGCGCGCCAGCACGCCCGCGGCATGCTGCCGTCGGACTACCAGCAGATGGCCACGTCGGTGCTGCTGGCGGCGCTGGCCATACTGCCCTACGAGCGAGGGCCCTCCGCCGGCCCCCGCGTGGGCGTCAGCGATGCCGTGGCGGCCGAGCAGGAGAAGGACCGCTCCAACCGCATGGCCACCATCCTGGGCTTCGCCGTGGTGAGCACGTCATGGTGGTGGGGGGCGGGGGTGCAAGACGGTCCGGATCCCGGGGATGTCGGTTGGGACGGGGCCGTGAACGAGGAGGACGTGGCGCTGCCTGCGTGTGTTCAGGGGCGTGGGGATTAGGAAGGGCGTCGCTGATTGTCGGGTGGACTCGACGGCAGTGGGTACACGGCCAAGCTTGCTCTGATGCACAGCAACTCGCCGCCACGTTGGCCGTCGTGTGGACGCCCCCATGTCTGTCTTACGGTGTCGGTCGCTACTCTCTTGGCTGTGAGGAGTAAGACCCTTCTTCCCTCCCTCCGCCCGCGCACCCGCCCGCACAGGACGCCAAGAAGGACGCCCGCAGCCTGCTGACCCGCCAGGCGCTGCTGGCCACCATCAGCAGCTCTAACCTGCTGGCGCTGGTGCCGCCGGAGGTCCGTGCCATCCACGACGCGCTCAGCCAGGTGCGGTGCTGCCCCCGAGCACAGATGACGCTGAGGAAGCGAGCGTTTCCTTCTTTCCTCGGCTGGGAAGGGGAGAACAGGTGTAGGGGATGTGACGATGGGAACAGCCACTTCGATTTAGGGTTTTATGGCAAATCGACTTCTGACGGGAGACAACAAACCTGGAACCCACGAAGCAACTACTGGGATACTGAACCGGGCTGAAAGCGGTGCATGACGAGATGAGAGTTTAGGAGGGGTTGGGTCGAAAGGGTGGCTTGGCTTCAGGGAGTGTAGCGGTATGGGTGAAGCTGGGGAAGGTCGGCGCACCCTCAGTACTTTATGGGCACGCACCTGGCCTACCCACGGGAGTGGCCTGGTGGTGATATCACATCTGAGGACATTGAGCGGCTCAATCCGGCCTGCCCTGCCTGCCGTGGTGGGTAGCGTCACTGATTGCCCCACATCACGTTGCTGCTTTCTTCACGTGGGCTGGCGCATGGAGAAGCTCAGGCTCTTGCCATGTTTGTTGGTGTACGTCCGTTTCTCCACGGTTCCTGGTTCCAAAGGAAGCATGCATAATCCGCCGGCATTGACAGCATGAGCGGACGCGGGCAGCAGAAGCTTCGATCAGGTCTGCCCCAAGTCGGTATTGGCTTCAGAGCATTAGAATCGCGTTGCTCCATCGCCTGCTGGTCGCCGACGCTGACCTCCCGTCCCCTCCCCACTCCGACGCGCGCAGGACTTCAGCCCGCTGGAGCTGTGTGCCCGCCTGGCGCCGCTGCTGGAGAAGCTGCCCGAGCTGGCGGCCGTGCCGCTGTCGTCGACGGCGCCCGTGCGCTCGGTGGCGCTGGACAAGTACGTCCCCGCGCTCAAGCAGGCGGCCGTGCTGCGCCTGCTCAAGCAGCTGAGCGAGGTGTACTCGGTCATGCGCATCAGCGAGCTCGCGGCGCTGGTGCCCTTCTACAGGTGGGCCTGTTGGCCGGCCGGCTGGCTGGGCCGCATGGAGCTGGCGGGGGGCGGGAGTGCTTCGGGGACATGGGTAGGAAATGGAGCTTCTGTGCCTTTCACGACTGGGGGGATCAGCAGATGGAGCAAGGGGGGAAGCTGAGAAGGCAGATGCTGCACGTGTCGCTTTTATCTGGCGCCTGTCTCTGTCGATCCTGGCTCCGACCCGCAGCTTTGCCGAGGTGGAGGCTGTGGTGGTGGACGCCGTCAAGTACGAGTACCTGCAGATGCGAGTGGATCACCGCAACGGCACCCTGCACTTCGGGGCACAGAGCGTTGAGAGCGACAAGGTGGGCCGGAGTTGAAGGGAGCACTCGTGGTGGCATGGCCAGCACGTGGCCTTTTCCTCGCCCCTGCTTCACGGCTGCCCGTGCCATCCCTGTCTTCCAGTACTGTCAGCCCTTATCATTTTCGCGCCTCCCCATCGCGCGCCCCTTTTACTCGATGCCTTTCGCTCCCTGTCCCGCGCCCAGGTCCGCAACCACCTGGCCTCGATTGCCAAGCGCCTGGCCAAGGCGGTGGCCATGATGAGCCCGGTGCCGCTGCAGCTGCAGCCGGCCGAGGCGGCCCGCCGGGAGGCCATTATCCGCGCCGCGCGGGAGACGCTCGAGGGCGAGCACCTCAAGGCCATGGCGCGCAAGGTGGGGCCCGGGGCTAGCGGCTTGCTACGAGTCTCCTGTATGCTGCGATATGCTGAACGGTCATGGACAAGCAGCTTTGGCTTTGTTCATCCTGGCCCTTGAACTCCTCGCCCGTCCCGTTGTGCCTCGCCCCCTCCCTCTCCAGATGGCGATTGAGAAGAAGAAGGAGGAGTCGGAGCGCGCCGCCTACGAGGCGGAGCAGCTGCAGGCGCAGATGAAGGCGCAGGCGCAGCGCGCGCACGAGCTGGCGGAGGAGAAGCGCCGCCGCGAGGAGGCGCTGCGCCGCGAGAGCGAGCGCATCCAGCGGGAGATGGAGGAGAGGGAGCAGGAGGAGCTCCGCGCGCACCTGGGTGCCCGCAACATCAAGGTGCGTCGCGATGCGGCGGCGCGGCGCGGGGGAGGGGCCAAACGAAAGGGGGTGTTGTTGGGGGTTTGCATGGGACGTGGCTCAGCACTTGACGAGGTGCAGGTTTGCTTATCCCTTGTGGAGGGCGACTTCAACGCGTGTGCCCCGTCCGTCAGCGCTATGCTGTAACTGCACACAGCGTCCATCCGTCTATGGCTTTCTCAAATGGATTGGAATATGGTCATAACCGACTCACTTTCCGCGCCGGGCCGCCCTAATCGCGCCCTGTCCAGGTCAAGGAGGGCGAGAAGCTGGAGAAGACAGCGGTCATCAAGGACCTGATGAGCGAGCGCATCAAGGAGCAGCAGGAGCTGGAGCGCCGCATGGCGCGCCACGCGAGGAACATGGACCACCTGGAGCGCGCCCGCCGCGAGGAGGAGGCGCCGTTCCTCGAGGTGCGAGAGATGAGAGAGGAACTGGGGAACGTGTGGGCTGGAGGTGGGCGACTGCGGGTTTCATTGTTGTCGCTACTGCGGTGCCGGAGTGCCCACATGGGTAATGGGTGACGATGAGGTGATCCGACGACGTGAAACAGAAGAGCTTATGGCCGTTTTGAACAGTGTATGTTTGCGGTACAGATGCATGCCACAGAGTGTCTAATTGGCTACCCGCACTGCATTCAAGGCAAGCCATTTTTCTCTTTCGACTCGTGGGTCTCTCAAACACCGTCGCTGCTTCCTCTGCTCCTGGATGCGGCCCGCAGACTGCCTGGAAGGAGCGCCAGGAGGCGGACCGCGCCTACTGGGAGGCTGCGCAGATGGAGGCCGCCCGCCTGCACCGCCAGGCCTGGGAGGTGGACATCGAGGAGAAGCGCAAGCTGGTGGGTTAGGTCGTGGGGTGGGGCGGGGCGAGGAAGCGGAAGCGGAAAGTAATGGCGGGTACGCGCCTGCATTGTGTTCATGCAGGACGGCCATGCAGGCCTCTTTGGCGCGATTTCAGCTCATTTCGCACAAGACTATTGTCTACAAGACTGTAGTCTATGGTTCGGATTTGCAGCAACCGTGCATCCCTTATCCGCCTGCCCGTACCAGGTACTCTGTTCTCATTAACTCCTGGCGAACGTCACCCTCCGCCTGCCCCGTTCCCTTCTCTCCCAATAGGCCTACATGGTGCCGGACAAGGAGGTGTTCAAGGGCATCATTATGCAGCGCCGCGAGGCCGAGTTCCAGGCGCTGCGCCGCGAGCGCGAGCGGCGCATGGCCGAGATGCGCGAGCAGCGCAAGTACGAGCGCGAGATCGCGCGTCGCAAGGCCTATGTGACGCGCTGCCGCGCGGATGTGGAGGCGCGCATGCGGGAGATTGAGGAGCAGCGGCGCCGCGAGGAGGAGGCGCGCAAGAAGGTACGTACGCGGCGAGGGCGGAGGGGTTGCTGCGGTTGCTCGCGATTGCTGCGGCAATTGTAGAGCTAGCATTGCGCAACCGAGGGGCGTCGAGGCTTTGATGTTTCACTCCAAATACATGTTAGACTACTGACCCCTCACAGGGCATGAGTACAACATATCCGTGACTGAGCCTCTCGCCGATGCCCGCAAACATCCGAAAAGCACCCCGGCCCGATTGACGTGCGAACTTGCATCATGTCGTACGTATCCGTCGTAGGAGGCTGTTTCCCTGCAACGCACTCACGTACGGATGGCTGTGATGCTTTACACAAATATACATGTTAGACTACTGACCCGTCCAACGGGCATGAGTACAACATATCCGTGGCTGAGCCCTCCGTCGCGTATTACAGTCGCATACAAATGCTACAGCGCGCACTTTAGCTACAGCTTACGGAGGCCCCGTCTTCAGACAGTTGCAGCGGCAGGAAGGCCGTGATGCCTCACACCAAATACATGTTAGACTACTGACCCCGCATGGGGCATGAGTACACCTTATCGGTGACTGACGCCTTCCTCCCCTGCCCCTGGCGACCGGCCCATAACACGAAACAGAAGCGGTGATGGCAATACCAAAATACATGTTAGACTACTGACCCGTCCAACGGGCATGAGTAAACCTTTTCCGGTGCTGAGCTTCTTTGCCTCTTCCTACCCCATAAAATAGCATATGTGGTTGCATTTTCCATGTTGGAGATGCGTTTGGAAGCCCGGTTAACCTCCTCGCCTCTGAATTTGCAAAATCTCTTTCAGGCCGAGGAGGCCGAGCGCCAGCGCAAGCTGGACGAGGCCCTGGCCAAGCAGCGCGCGCGCGAGGAGGAGATCGAGCGGCGCAAGGCGGAGGAGCGCGCGAACCTGGGCCTGGCGGCGCCCGCCCCCGCGGCAGCGTCCAGCGCCGCGGCCGGTGGCGTTAAGTTCGTCCCGCCTCACCTGCGCCGCCAAATGGAAGCCGGCGGCGGCTCTGGTGGCGGTGCGGCACCACCTGCTGCCGCGCCGGCGCCGGCGGCTGCTCCAGCCCCGGCGGCTGGCGGTGACGACGAGGGCAGCGGCTGGCGCCGCCGCGGGCCGGAGGGACCGCCCCGCGACTTCGGGCCGCCGCGTGACGCCGGCGCGCCGCGTGACTCATGGCGCGACCGGGATGCGCCTCCGCGGGACCTGCCGCCCCGCGACATGCCTCCGCGGGACGCGCCGCCGCGGGACGCCGCTCCGGCGGCTAGTGGCGGCGGTTCCAAGTTTGTTCCGCCCGCCCTCCGCGGTGCCGCGCCGTCGTCCGGTGCTGCGCCTCCCCCGCCATCGGGTGGCAGCGGCGGCGGCGGCAAGTTCGTCCCGCCTCACCTTCGCCGCTAAGGCGCGAGACAGCGAGGGCGCTTGCTACTTCGGGCTAGTCTGGGTTTTGGGGAGTGGCGTGTGCTGCCTGGCGAACTGGAGTGGCACTTCTCATAATTGCATGCGCTTGGCGTGAGATGACGCGTCATATGTTTGATGCTTGGGGTTGCTGTTTTGCAGGTGGCTTTCTGCTGTGCTGTGTGGCTTGTAGTATACGCACTGCGGGTGGGGGGATTACAGGAGACGTCACGTGTCCCTGCAGGCTGGAGGCCATGGAAAGGTTTTGGACGCGGCTAGCTTTGGAGGGTATGCTGTTCACAAGTGAAACGAGAGTATTTGTAGTGTAGCTCGCGCCCGCACAATTCAGGGGGCAAAACGCCGAGCACCTAATGTTGGAAAGCTTATTGACCCTCCACTCCTGCCTCATTAGCAACATGGCCATGACGAACACGCCACCCTCGCCACCGACCCCTGCCAGAGGCCTCTCTGCTGTGCATAAGACTGGCTTGTCCCCCACAAGAAAGCATCATCATGCGGTAACTATGTGTAAGTATGTGTCTGGTGCCTGGTGTCAGCAAGGCGATTTATGTGTAAGTATGTGTCTGGTGCCTGGTGTCAGCAAGGCGGTCTCAGCTCAGCGCATCTGCACTAAGTGTGCCCCTCGCAGCCTCAGGCAGCCCGGAAACCAAGTAAAAGTCCGGGTGAATTCACAATGGGTGTCGGCACGTGGTATCCGTGGGTTACAATCCGGGTAGCATGCCTTCGGCGCCTCCGGCCGTACGGCACACCACCGGTGCGGAAGGGCATCCTCGCCACGTGTAGCCCCAGCGGCCCAGCAAGCCGCCTAATGTTAGGCAACTGCCTCTCGATGACTGGAATGCAACAGCAAAGGACCCCGTGCGATGTAGCAAGCACCGTGAGACGGCTCCCGGAGCATGGGCCCAGGACCGCATGGTGGGGCCGCATGCTCAACTTCCCTTGTCGAGCTAGTGAAGGACGTCACACACCCCGCCGCTCCTATCCTCAGCAAAGCACATGCAGCTCGCATGTCGTCATGTTGTAGGGCCTTGCAGCCTGGCCGGTGACAACAGGTTCCACGCGTCGTCCAAATCCACGGCACGGCGACAGCTCGGCACCGCTTCTCATGCTGCACTGCTTACTGCAAGAAGAGAATGACCACGTTAGAAATCTAGCTTCACATCGATTGGTGCCCCGACGACGGTCTTCACGTTGTAAGAGGGCCTTCGTGCCTAGCCTTGACTCGAAAGCGCGGGCAATTATGGCTGATTACTGGAGCATCGATGCAGCGTTAGCCGAAGAGACGACTGTGCCAACGCGCTTCAAGTTTGGGGCCTTGGGCGTCGCGCGCGTGCTGGAGCCAGGGTCGACCAGCGATGACATAGAAGCTGGCGCAAAGGTTGACGCGCCCCTCTGGCTGGCTGCTGCGCTCACACGTCGGGGCATGGCGTCGTTCGGCCTGCCCGAGATGTATAGCGAGCGCTACCGGCGCAAGTTGAACGCCGGCGCGGAGTGCATCAACCTCAAGGGCCGCGCGCCGTTTTTCTACGATGTGGGGAACAAGTGCAACCAGTTCATGCAGGACCTGACGCTGTCGGACTTCCTGTCCCGCACCTACGCCACGCGGTACCGCGAGCTAGTCTCCAAAGGCCTCAGCACCGTGTCCGGCGAGGACATGCTGGAGCTTCAGAGCAAGCTGTCGCTGGAGGAGCTGGCGGTGTTTGAGGCGGGCAGGGACTCGGTGGCGCGTGCGGAGATGTGGGCGCGCGGTGCACGACCACGCTCAACAGCAGTGGTGCCCCCTTCCCGGAAACGGGCTTCGTCCAGCCGAGAGGGCGCGGATCAGCGGGAGTCGCGGCAACGCGTGGACGGTTGAGGATGTGTGCGATAGCTGGCGTGTGAGACCCTGTGTAGCCGAGGCCTTTGGGGCTAGCATCCCGGGGTGCGGAATGCCCCGCACCCCTCTTCGGGGTTGACATATCGCAGGATGATGCTTCAGTGACAGCACTAGAAAAAAAGAGAACCAGAAACGGATGACTAGAAGCGTATGCCGAACGGTATGGGTCACAATGGGCGCCTGTTCGTTGGGGGATGATGTACAAGGCCTCTGTGGTGCGTCCCATCCGACGTCACGGGGGTTACATGTTCATGACACACTATGGACCTGTTAACCTAAACCCAGGCGGCATTGCGGATAGAGTGGCACTCGACACACGTGTAACCATGGGCAACGAGATGCGCGGCAGGAAAGTAAAATGGCGGGGTGGCAGGATACTATTGGCATTGTTGCGGGTGGATACTCATGACGTCGCACAGTATGCAGCAACGGGCAAGTTTGCGCAGTGTAGTCATGGACGGCGGGGTGGCCCCAGGTTGTGGGACCTCGGTACGATGCCTTGTGACGTGCAGTGTGACCAGCACACCGGTGTCAGTCTGCTCGGTTCATGGTTGGTGCGGTTATCGATGCCGCGTCAGCGCCGGCTGCTGCTCGTTCGCAATGTGGCAACCTTGCGTATGCGCATAGTTGATTTTTCTAAACGTGGGTACGGCTCAGGGCGCAGGGTCGTGCGATGGTGCAGGCCTTTGAGGGCAGGCTAGAGTTTGTACGCCTCTGCTGTTGGGATCGCCGAGTCTTCATGTGTTGGTACCGGTAACACCATGTCTGTCAACCGCAACCGTCGTTTACAGATATGGCAGCCATCGCTTGCAGATGCAAAGCCCAGTTGTTTCAAGCCAACCAAAGAGGAATCCCAAGTGCCCGCCATGTAAGCTAACATGTGCGTGTGCGGTACGGCTCCCCGTACAGGCGTGACGTGAGTCTCCCGGCCAGCTCCTCAAGTTTTTACGGAAAGTCAAGTCCCACGGTGCCAGTGTCCCACATGTGGCAAACGGACCAAATCACTGGGCCCCAGCATCGGTTCAAAACGATCACCGCCAAGGTTCCCTCGCACACGCTGTGCGCTTGCCCGCTTACAGATACAGTCAAATAACACAACCCAGATTGCGCAATGACCAAGGCGGGCCTACCAACCCCAAGGCCCGCCCTCCGACAGACCTTCGCACCGTCCCCGCACCAGCGCTCGGGATGTCCCTCCCGGGAGGGCCCCGTCGCACACGCCCGGCCGGTCAAAGGCCATGGTATTCTCATCACGAATCTCTGCCCTATAGGAGTACGTCGGCTCGGGATCCTCACCGCCGGCGCTCCCCTCCCTACGCGAGGCCAACGCCGCACCCCAAACTCGGTAGGGTCCTGGGTCCTCCACATTTGGAAGCATGGCTTGAGCCGTAAAGTAGCTTGAAAAGGTCGCTGCACGCTTATGCTCCCATATGCATGGGTCCGTGTCCGAGTCCACCACGACATCCAGGTCCGACGAAGACACATCTCAGAGCAACATTCCCTCGCTGCGCAGTCGGAAGGACTCGGTCGCCGCCCGGAGCGCCGCCCCGTACTGCTCCCAGAGGCCCGCGGCCGTTGACCCGCCGCAAACGTACACCTTGCCCTTCTGCGCCGCGACCGTCATGACCACATGCAGGCCATTGTTGGTCGTGAACTCGTACCTGCCGTCAGCGTGTCGGGAGGGATATACAAACAGGGGAGGCAGCATGCGCGCCGGGCGCTCTTTCAAGACCGGACCGGACCGGAAGGGGCGGGTCAGCGCGCGCTGGGGTCTTTCGCCTCGTACATGCACACACGCAGCGCGGCCAGACTGCTCGACTGTTTGCCTCGCCTCGCTCGTCTGTTTGCAGCCTGTCCACAAGCACGCACATTCAAATGACGTAACACACGCAGCGCGGCTCGGCAGCGCCGTGGTGCCGGCCGGCCGCTCCTTGAAGCGGAAGCGCCGCCGCTGCCTCGCTCCGCTGCCGTAAGTGCTTGCCGGGGCGCAGCGAAGATCGCGGCCCTGGAGCCCAGCCCCCGCTGCCGAAAGATGCAAGGAAGGGGCCTCTGCGTGCGCTGTCAATGCAAGGTGGTACTACAAGGCAAGACGAAGTGCCTGCCCCGCTCGCAGCGCCTCCTCACCGGTAGTACCGTTTGGGGGGCAGCTCTACGGGGCCAAGCGCCGTCTGCTTGGGCGGGAGGACCACCTGCGAAACCGGGGCACAACGATACCGGGGCATGTATGACACAAAGCCGGGATGCTGGACCCCCGGAGCCCGGCGAGCCCGCCCTCCGCCCAGGCGGAGGGCGGACACCTCCGCTGTATGCCGGTGGTCTTTGGCCGCGCGGGCCGGGTCTCAGTGTCCGCTGACTATTCTGCGTCCTGCACCTCACGTTTCCCCGTCCGCTTGGGTGTCATGAGGGGCACACACACACACAGCTCGGCTCGGCTCCGTAAACCTGGCGCACGCCGCGCTAGCTCGCTCCGCTAATGATGCGGGATGTCCCAAGTCGTCCTCTCACAAGGTGCCGGTCCAACCCCCTTTCCCCCAGCTGGGAGACGCTTAGGACGGAGGACAGCAAGCTCTTCGGTCCTACCGCCTACTGCGGCACACCCCGCCCCCTTGCCCAGCCCCTTTGGCCCCCTCCTTTGTCCCAGGCCCCAGCCCAGCCCACCTGCAGCTCGCTCGCCGCCAGCACCTTGGAGCCCCGCGGCAGGAGCAGCTTAGCGGTCTCCTCCAGCCCGCCAAATACGCTGATGTCGGTCACCTGGCAATTTGGGGATTGGGGTCACGTGCCGGACGTTCAAAGGAGTTGCGTGCGTCGAACGTGCCGGTGTCCGCTCGCCGCCGACTTCCCGGTAGCACCGCTGTGTGCGCATGCGGCCGCACACTGGCAAGAGGTAAGACTACGTACGCGGTACGACCGCACCGCCGACGCACGCGCCGGCCAGCCAGGGGGGCATTCAGCAAGGCATCGTAGCGCGTAGCCCCGACAGTACGGCACCCTGGTGCGTTCTTGCACCCGTCCTCGAGTGTGGATGACGTCACCTGACCGCAACTTCAGCACATGCCCGCACTGCTTCAGGGAGCAGGCGACGCCCCACACGTCAACGGGGGCTCGCCCCGCCCCCGCCGCACTGCGCCCCGCCCCGCCCCGCCTCGCCGCGCCCCG
>LSYV01000014.1:263068-300503 GCA_001584585.1 Gonium pectorale | reverse complement strand
CGGACTGGGCGTTGCGCACCACCACCGACAGCACCGTGGAGCCGTCCTGCGAGTCGAAGCGCGCCTTCACGGGGCTGGGCTCCGGAGCTGGGCCGCGGCCTGGGGGGCACACAGGGGGTCCAATGATTGGGAGGCGTTCCTAATAGGGAGCACGAGGCGCATGTCATCCGAGCCGTCGAAGGCTGAGTAAAAACAACCCGCGTCCCCAGCGTCCCCGTGGATACAGGGGGGAGGGAGATGGCAGCAAGGGTGTAGCGGTCAGGTATGCATCAGCCTTCGGCATGCGCGAACCGGCGCTCGGCCCCTGTCACAGCTCAGGGGCATAGCCAACCCAGACTGCGTTGGGGTCAGTCCGGACCCCCACCTAGTGAGTCACTGGCCGCTCCGTACCCGGACTGCCGGCAAGGCGTCATTGCTTACACATGCCATGCTCGTTTGCCATGATACTCATGCATGCCGTGACGCGGAGACTGGCCGCCGCAGATGGCGGCAAAGCTCCATACAGAGATCCGACAGGAGGGGGCTCTGAGGCCCAAGTTTCAGCCAGCCGGCGTGCGGCCCAGCAAGTTCAGCCCCTCACCACGCCTCTTCCCATCCCCCTGACCACTGGCCAGCATCAGTGATAGCTCTTGGGGAGATGGCCTGGGCGAGATTCAGCCCCTAGCGCCAGGCGCGCAACGAGGGCCGGTCGGGTAGAGCAATAATGTCGCCCGCCTACCCGTGCGGACTCGCGTTGGCAAGGAACCCCATGGTACGCGCACCAGGGCCAGGGAAACACTGCACGACCCATGGGGCCGCGGGAGCAGCTTGGTTATGAATGCAGCCGACCGGCAACCCAAAGATTAATGCACTATGACCTACTTCTCTCTGCCAAACCGCTCTTTACCCCCTGACTACTGCATGCGGCGCCGGAACTCACGGTTAGGGTCGTACAACGGCTGGGTGTCTACGAAGTTGAAAGACGACGGAGGCACGAGCTGGAACTCCACTTCGAGGAACGGCTCGGGCCCCTTCCCTGCAACCGGCGAAGCTGGCGCAGGCGCCACCGCAGCGGGAGCAGCAGCGGCAGCTGGCGCCTCCACAGCTGGCGCCTCTGGCGCCTCCGCGACGTCTGCGAATGCAGGCCTATACCGCACGGATACACATATGGATGGAAGGATCATTCGTTTGGAGTGCGGAGCAGAATCCCGCGACCCCATGCCCACACGAACCCGAGGATGCCAGGTATTCGCGGGCCTTGCACGCGCGTGCCTCCTGTGCGGCTTACCTTGAAGCCAGGAAGGGCAGCGCTATGCCCAGCTGTAAAAGCTCGCGGCGACCGTGATGGCTCCGGGCGACGACTGCCGATGCTGTGGTAGGAAATTAGATGAAAGTTTGAGTCTCTGGAAGCGTGTGATTCTCTGGTGTCTGTCAGCACGAACCTGAGCGCACTGCGGGCTTGGAACCGAACACTGGCCGGCTGCATTGCCGACGGAAGAGGCTTTGAAGCGCCATGGCTTTCTTATCCTGCCACTAGTTCCACTGGTGACATGAGACAGTGAATCCCAACGATACCTTGTTGATGCAAGCGGGAGACCAACGACCAACCGCCGGACTGTGTAGAGCAAGCGACGGAGGCGCATTGGGTGCAATTTCACTCCTAAGAAGACCCAGATTGCTGTCTCCGCATGAAACACACATCGCACCCGAATTGAACACTAATCGACGACGCACAGACACCACCGACCCTTGCATCGGCGTTGCGGCCACCGCACTAAGCGAGTGTGACAATGAACAACGAGTACTGGTGCGTGGCGACTTGGACCGTTAGCTTGCTTGCAACCTCCGACCCCGTGGTTCCCCCCCCTAGGCTGCTTAGACATGGGAGAAGCCTTGCAAACGAAGCCGAAATCATTGTCAGCAAACCGGTGGGTGGCGCGACCGGGCACGTCCGCTGAGTGCAGCTTTAAGTACCCGGGCTGTGGCCGTCGCAGGAGAATGGCACGAAGGAGACCTGGACGTTAGCACCCGCGGGGGAAGAGCAAGCAAGGGCTGCGGGGTGGGTGTCAAGGAGGACCGTGGCACGTGGCCATGTATATGCCTAGGCCATCAAACCCTGCAGAAAGGGATAGTTCTCACGCTCATCGGGCGGTTGAGCGTCGGGCCGTTGCCTTTTGTCAGCCTTCTACATACCACACGGCAAACCCGTGCTTTGCGCCCCGGGGAGTTACTACCTGGGGCACATCGGCCGCCCGCACCGCCTGTACGCACTCACGCGCCTGCCCCAAGCGTCGTGCCACCAACCCGAGAGGCGTCCTCGAGGCGGGCGCACCCCTGCGTGAACCCGCACTCTGTGGCTGCAAGCGGACCGCTTCTCGATCGTAAGCCACGGCGTGTGTGCTGCCATTAACAGGCGCTAAGCCCGCAGTCCGACGCCCCAACTGTGGATCACGTAGTGCCCTACAGTGCCGTACAGTACCGTATGGCCCACTGAGCTGGGTCACCCCGCTGGCCACCCCGCACGCCCGCACGCGCCGACTGGTGCAGGCGGCAGTTTGCGGAGGCGCTGGGTGCGCCGCACCTGCATGGCAGGCGCGTGCTGGTCGTCAGCTCGCCCTTCTCGCGGACCATGCGGACCGCGGCGCTGGCTGCCGAGGCTGCGGGGATCTCGCAGGAGAGCAACCCCGTGCAGGTGCGGCGGCTGCGGTGCGGCCGTGTAAGGCGTGGGCTACGGCCGTGGTAGCGGCTGTTGCGGCTGTTGTGCGCGGCGCACGGCACGGCGGTGGGGATGTCACACAGCTGTCGGGTACGTTCCGCCAAGGAGTCGACCTTGCAGAAGGACGTGCGGACGTGGCATCATGGGCTGACATCGCAGCATGTCCTGTCCGCCCGGTCAGGAGGAGCTGACTTGCTGATAATGACCAACCTTCCTGGTCTCCCCGACGGGTGCGTGGCTCCGTAGATCGCGCCGGAGCTGCGGGAGCGCTTCTTTGGGGAGGAGCTGGAGCTGCAGCCGTACGGCGCCGCGTACGGCAAGATCTGGGAGCATGACGCGCAGACCTCGTCGCACCGACCTGGCGGGAACGGGGAAAGCGTGGACGAGGTGTCAGCGAGATTGCGGCTGCTCTTCCAGGTGGATTCGCTCTTCGATAATTCGGCGGCGCCGGGGTGCAAATACACAAGTGACACAACGCCGCATGACAGGGCCCATCAGAATCCAGGGGGGCTGCGTGACGGCTGAAAATAGCTATCGACGAACTGCTTGCAGGTTGTGTAACTCCGTTTTGCATAACCCCGCTGGCGTACCCGCAAGTGCCACCCAGGCATGCCGATCATGCCCGGCCTTCCCCGCCCCTGTGCCCTCCCCGCCCAACATTAATGCTTCAGAGGCTGGAGGCGGAGCATAAGGGCGCAGTCATACTGCTGGTTAGCCACGGTGACACGCTCTCCATCCTGCAGTCCACCATGCTGGGCCAGGACACGCGGCACCACCGGCGCTTCGCATTTAACACCGCCGAGCTGCGGCCGCTACACGCAAACCTCGCCTTGAATGGGTTGACAACCCAATGAACGGGGGCGTCGATGGTGGCAGTGGCCGCCGGTATGGGGGGCGTGAGGGGTTTGCTGGCAGTTGCGTAGTACCGCCACTCGCCGTAATTCATTACGAAGGGGGCCGGGTAAGCCCATCGCAACGCATGAACTACGTACAGCAGCAACCTTTGATCCATTCACGCTCGTTATTATAATAACACTTCATAGCGACCTACCGTGCCGGTCGTTTGCAGGCCAGTGCTGTGCCCTCGCTTTCAATCTCATAAGCTCATCTGATTAAGAGCTAAACGTGTAACAATTATTGAATTTGCATCGATCACGACGCCGAGCAGGCGTCCCTGTTCTCCATAACGTGCGACCCGTGGCTGGGCGGAGCCCGGTGACAGTCAGAGAGGCAGAGTACTGCCTAGTGACTGTAACTACCATCGAATTCCGTGTAGCAAGCGGGAAAGCGGCCAGCGGAAGTAGCCTGTCATCCGTGCCAAACCTTAGCTAAGGCACCGGTAAGTCGGGACAACCCGCGCAAGCAATCACCGGCAGAAGCTCGTACCTGAAATTTTGAGCCAGGTGTCCGGCATGCACGCATACACGCTTGTGTAACACCCGCCCATTCGTGCGAGAGGGTGGGACTGTGTCGGTGGCTCCAGCGCTCCTCCTCGCGCAGTTCACATTCTTGCCGGGGACAGTTATCCCCCCTCGCGCCCCTTTTCATGACTTACCCAGGACACGTGGCCCCCCGTCTAGTCCGGCGCTGCGCGCGGCTTGACGCCCCTGGTCGCAGCTAGCAAGCTTTCTTTCTCGTACCGGAGCGGCCATGCCGGGAAAGTTTCGCTTCGAGCTTGCCAACAAGGACCTGTTCAAGCAGGCGCCGTACCTGGCGGCCATCACCGAAACGCGCAAGCTCCATCCGCCGCAAGACCTGTACGTGTCGTACGGACCGAACGACATGGGCGTCGCAATGGTGAGCGCGGCACCGCGGGGGACCGAAAGCTGCAGATGAAGGGCGATGGGGGCCCCGGGGTACAAGTACCCGAAAGCTAATAGGCGGATTGATGTAACATAAAGGACGTGGCGGGCGTGGTTACCGCTGTCATTGCCCCCTGCGGGAGCGCACGCAGGACAGTGGCGGGTCATCGGCCCTGCGACATGGGTCGAGGCGGGGCTCTTCAGAAGGGCATGCTCCCGCACTTCCCAGGTTCCAGCTCTCCCAGAAACCCCGGCTTCTAACCCCACTCTGAGCAAGTCCACGCCCCAAACTCCCGCGCGCAGGTGATCAAGGCCACCCAGCGGCAGGACTGGAACCTGGTGCTGCCCACTGACCCACAAAAGTAAGAGAGCGAGCCGCGGGACGCGTGCGGTGCGGTTACGCTCTTGTTTTGTGTGGCGCGAGTACGGGTTCGGGAAGAACAGGAAACGTTCATGGAAACAGGTCCCGCGCACGCTCTGGCGGCGTTGGGATACAGGCCAAGCGATTGGTGCGTACACACCGATGGGCGCGATGGTCGTGCCCGTCGCGTGGGCGTTTGCGGTGTTGGAGGCCAGCCCCCTACCGAGCGGAGCGCGAGGTAGGTGCTAGCCTGCACGGCGCGACCCTGCACACACCCGCCTTGCCCAAGACCCCTCCAGCGCTCACATGCCTCAACCGCCTCAACCATCCCATCCATCCCAACCGCCCCTACCACCAGGTACGACCTCGAGTGCGGCTTCACGTACGGCGTCACCTCCCGCCGATCCATCTGGGACTTTCTCCGGCCGGTGCTGCTGGCGGTGTGTCGCAGCTGCCCTGGGGCGTTCGAGCTCATGTGGGAGGACGGCGACCTGGGGGACGTGGTGGAAGTGGGCCGATACGACCCGGAAGTCGGAAAGAGCGGCGACATTGTGATCCTGCACCGCGGCCTGCCCTCCGCTGAGCAGTTCGAGCAGGCGTCCTCTGTCGGCGCCAGCGCGCAGCGCAGGGGCCACTAGGCAGCCGAAAGCTGGTGGCGCGCGCCGCCGGGGTCTGTGGGATCCGGCAGTGGTCGCACCGCCGGGGTCTGTGGGACCCCGCAAGGGCACGCCGCTTGGGATGCCTAACCGTACCGTAGTACAACCGGACTGCGCCACGGTGCAGGGGGAGGTGCATGACTTCTTGCGCCGGCGTGTCGCGCATGCTCCGCCAAGGAGCGCAGGCAAACGTAGGTTAAAAGGGAGGGCAAAAACCTGTGGGCCCTGGGGGCAACGGTCGGGAGAGTGTTTGCCGGCTGGCTGGGGATGTGGGCGGGATTGGAGTAGGCAGGAGCAGACAGCAGCGAGGCAGGAAAGGTATGCCGGCACCGAGACTGGAGAGGCGTGTCTGGGTATGCATCCAGCTCGCTTCACTTTTCTTTCATTGACTCTGCAGCGGGCAATGCGCTGCCAGTGCGCCCTCGGCGACAAGCGGCTGCCGCACCGCTTGGTCTGCGTTCGCATTCCGATCGGGGCGGGCCGCCCTGCACCAGGGCGCAGGGCCTTGCGTGTGCGGGATGTCCCCGCCCAGAGGCGGCACCGAGTTGGCATCTGTAGCTCGGAGGGAAGGTGGCTCGGAGGAGTATGGTGCGCCTTTGTCATTGGCGCGTTGCGGATGTTGGACGGGGACGGGGCAAGGAGCAGTGAACTGGCGAGTGGCGACGTGCGCTGCGACGTGCGTTTCTTTCCAGTACTGTGTCACCATACTGCCTTCGTTGGAAAGTCGCCGGCGGCGGTGTGGTAATGCGCTCTGACGAGATGGGCGTCCCTGCTCTTTGCTGCCGGGGCGGCGCGTGCGGGCTGTGTGGGCTGGTCACGTCGGCTGCGAACGATCGGGTTGTTGGCCAAGGTCGTCGGGCGGCGTGTTGCGTCGCCGGGCGTCTGGCGGAGCGGGCAGTGCGATGCACGAGCGCCGTGGAACCTGCCGTGTAGCTCACGGTGTGGCGGAGCCGTCCCGCCCCAGGCATCTAGTCCTCTGTTGTCGCTCTGCCTGCGGCTGACACGCGGGCCCGTCAACCGGCGCGGGAGGTGCGCCCGGGTGTCAGTCCCGTTCGGTTTGCTCGGTAACTGAGGCGGCTGGGAACGCTGCTACGCGCTGTGCTGTCCAGCGACTTTGCCTCTGGTGCTGTCGCGAACCACAGGTTCGTTGCGTCGTTGCTTTTCGTCCTACCGTGGCCACGCGTCCGCCGCGTGTCGTCAGGGTACTTTGCAGGGTGCTTTGGCCGTCGCTAGCTATTTGGTCGACCGAATGCGCTGCAACTTCGAAGCCAACGTTCTGACGTAGAGCTTGGCCGGGTTTTGCGGAAGGCATAAGCTGCATAAGGTAATCGTGACGGCTGGGCGAGCTGCGCTGCAGGCTAGGGTGGCCTGAACCGTGGGTCAGTTGCCTGCTGGCCTCATTGCGAGCTCAGGAATTGAAAACAGAGCTTGCTGGGGCTGAGTGCCCGTTGCGGCCACATATCGCCGTGCCGCCCAAGGCGCATGTATGGGCTGCTCAGCTGACAGAGGTGAAGGCCACCTAAGGCCGGCACTCTGGTCCCGGCCATTTTGCTCATAGATACAGTTTGTAAGGAGTCGCAACGCCCCAAGTCCGACCGCTGCCCGTGGCGCGCCCATGAGGCGATGCGTTGCTGCAGGAGGAACACCGGGTCAGGCGACGACGACTCTGGTGATCTTTCTGGAAAACTAAGTGTATCAGTGTACAAATTGTGGGATACTACCACTCTGCACTGCACACGGGCATGCACGGGATCGGCGTAAAAATCGTATGTGTCACACCCTGCCGTACTCGTCGCCACAGCGCGCCGTTCCTGTCATTTTGATCCCTGTCCTGAAACTAAGTTGCCCTGACCTTCCAGCTTGGAAAACGGGCTCCAGAGTCACCTGTTGCAGCTGTTGCCAACTCCTGCACGGCCTGGATGCCAGCCGGGCAGGGTCCCCGGGTACCCATGGCAGCGTGTGAGGGGTGGGTGTAACGGCACAGTGAGTGGCTTTGGATATGGTCCAGGGGCACTGGGGTAGCGACGCATGTTGCTGAGGGTGTGTCGTGCAGACACTGGGCGCGTCTGACAGGTGTGGCTGTTGTGGCCATCGCCAGTCCGGTAGCAGGGCAAGATGCAGACTGCCGAGCTGCGCGCAGCCTTAGGAAAACCAGTGCTCCGGGGGTAAAAGGAAATCGTGGTTTGGGGTTTCACCAACATGTGTGTCGCCAATGAACCGTAGCGATATGGTACTGCTTCGCCGCCAGACCTGCTGTCAGGGGATGACGAGCGGTAGCCTTTCTCCCAACCAGGTCGGACTGCCCGCGGGCCGCATTAGTTCCCGACCCACGGGGCCGTACTAGGTCCTTCCCCAGATCCGTTTTGGGGAATCCAAGAGAGTCGGTGCTATGCAATGTTACAGCTCCTTACATGTGCTCGTTTATGCGCAAAGCACCATTACACAACAGTCAGCACCCTCCTCCGTCTCATCCTCCTTCACCCCTCTCGCGAAGATGCTAGGGAAGACGGTGCGCCGCATGCCGCCCACCGGGCGCCTCACAGGAGGCAGCGTCGCAATCCCGATCATCCGCGTATGCGCAGCTCGGCGGCCCGCAGCCCTTCAGCCCGCGGGGCACACCCGGCCCTGCTCCTCGGCGGCCTCCTCGGGCAGCAGCGGTCCCTTGCCGGCCGACGACAGTGGCCACGACATTAGCTATCAGGTTGCCAACTGCTGCTGCGACTCCGGCCCGATTAACCCGGACGCAGCCCTCCGCGGCCACTATGCGCTGAAAGTGTGACACATTTGGACGCTCGCGCCGGGGCCATTGTGCGCTGAGACATTATGAGTTTATGACGCGTCGCCGATACTGCGGGCCGCAACTCGTTACCCACCTGCACCCCTTGATGGATCTCACCCTGGTGTGCCAGGACGAGCTGATGCAGCTGCCAAAGGAGGAACTGGTGAAGAGGCTCATGGAAGCCGAGGCCACGCGCAACGTTCGCGAGGTGAGTGGGGGGGGAGTGGAACAGGGACGCGGGTCCGGACGCGTGACGTGAGGGGGGGGGGGCGGGATTCGCTGCCTGGCACGACAGTGTGGCTCGAGCTCTCCCTTCTTGTTTCGGTACATCGGTAGCCCGGACCCTGCGCCGCCGCAGCTGTGCATAAGTGCACCGCAGTTCATGCCGAACACCACCTTCCATACTCCCACCAGTTTGCTGTCGACGCGGAAACGTCACACCTACTGGACACGTCACACCTTTGGGTGTGTATGACCGTAGAGGTAGCCTCCCTGTTTCGGCTTCTACACAATTTTTTTCCGCGGGGTGGATGTCACGCAGCAGGCACCGAAACCGCACCCGCGTGACGGCTTGTACCTGTCTATGCCCGCCCATCCAACGCCGCCCAACGCAGCTGTGGCCGACCGCTCAGCGGCTGATCGTCTGGGTGCTGTTCATCGCCGTCCTGTGCGTGCTCAAGCGGGCCGACACGCAGATGGTGCTGGTGCCGGTCCTGATGGTAGTGCGGGAGCTGACAGAGCTCGTGAAGAACCTCCAGGCGCTCCACGGCGTCTCATTCGTGGACGCCCTCCGACGGGGCTGGCGCTCCCTCATGGCGCCGAGAGCCGCCTCCGGCGGTCGACCGGACCGCCCGTGAACGGTTGCTGTCAACCGCTCAAGCGGTACAGTGTCGTACCCACGTGCGGTCGCGGCCGGTCCGTTCGGATGTTGTATAGCGTTCTTAACAAGAAAAAAACTTGCTAGCAAATGTCCTTCTTAGACACGTTTGCTATACATCATCGGACTGGCACGTGCTGAGGCGCCGTCTGGCTGCCACGGCTGCTGGGGCGGACCGGCCCGTTGCTGGCTGCATGCGTGGTGTCCCCCCCTTGGGGAGTCGAACAGCATAGGCTGCATAGGCCTTCTTCTGTGGAAAGGTTACAGTAGGAGAGGCGAGGAAGTGCGCAGACATCGGGAGGGGCAGGTAGCCCTCCCAACACGAGAACCAACCGAATTCCGGCCCTGCCGAAGGGCACATGCACAGCGGGATGCCGGATGCTATTTGTGCGTCGTTCGGCTCGCAGGCCCACCCGTGCTTTGGCTGTTTGGCATTGCTGCTGTTGTTACTGCGAGCCGCTAAGAGCCGTTACCTTACTGGTGTATGGGTGACGGGCAAGGCGCGTCCATGTCGTACAACAACGTGTGTGCCGTACAATCGACGAGGCAATACCGGGTGCAGGGGCTGTGGCGATTCTCCGGCAACGTCGAGAGCACCGTCAGAGTGCAGCTGGAGCGATGTCGCCATTCCGGGTCCGTTTGAAGGAGGCAGCCATGCATGGGAATGCGTACGAGCCGATTTCGCAGGCTTGGACGTAGTCACGGAGCGCGTCTGTTGCCAAGGCTCCATGCCGAGTGTTGCAACCCGGGGAAGGCTTGGGGCCTCGGGCCATAGCGACAGAACGTCAGCCGATCGCTACCCATCACCTGCTATCGAGACCAGGCAGTACGAGGCCGTATCGGTACGCTTCGGGACTTGCCTTGGACGCCAGTGCCTGACTTTGAAGTCCACGAGCCGTACACGAGTAACGTAGCACACATGGTCAACCACCCGCCAGTCGCGCCTTCCACCGACCCACGCGTCCATCTACAGGCATCATGCTCACCACGCTCACGCTCGTCCCGCATAAATCTTTTGTGTCTGGAGGCCCGCTCCGCAGTCCCCACACGCGGATTGGGGGCGCCGCACTGCGTGTGAGCATGGCAGGTCCGTGACACTGCCACGCCGGCCCTTGCACTGTGAGTACGGCAGGCCGGGCGTCGCCGTGACGCTGTCACGTTCGCCCGCTCCTCAAGCTCCTCTAAAATAAACGAATGCAGTGCAAGGCCCGTAGCTCACGAACAATCCCTTGATGCACAGCAGTCCGTACAGCGCCGCGCTGCCACTGAAGCCTGCCTGCCCAAGGCAGTGCAGCGTGTCAACCCTCGGCCGCACGCACGGGGCGATGTCTCCGGCCGCGTAGGGCAGGCCTCCCCCGCAAGCCCCACCGCTCCTCATGCCGCGTCCCGCTGGGCCCTCCACGCCACCTCCGCCCCCTGCCAGCGAGCCAGCGCCCAGCATCCATCCGCCCCCAAGTGGACCAGCAACGCCCCCGCCAGCCCCAACCCCTGCCAGCGCCCCAGCACCCCGCATAAGCCTGGGTCCATCCCATCTCATACATGCCCCAGCCCTGCCGCTCTCGCGGGCTGGCCATGGCCCCATGCGGACCAGCAACAATTACCCCTGCCCCTACCCCCGGGCCACTACCCCTCCCGATCCGGCCGGATGCACATCCAAGTTCCGTCGGCGAGGGGCAGCATCCACGCGCCGCTCTCGGGCAGCTGCTGCACGCACGCAGTGTACGGCCGCGGCAGCTGCAGCTCGAACCGGGCGCCCCGCGACGGCGGCGGCGTCCCTGCTGCGGCGCCCCCTCTCCCTGTGCTGTCGGCGTCGCCGCTGGCTCCGCCCCCGCCGGCGCCTGCCGGTGACGGCGCCGACGCCGGCCCAGCGCCGGGCGCGAAGGTGTAGTGCGATATGTGGCGCTCCTTCCACTTGAGGAAGTGCTTAGGTCGCAGCAGGCTGAAGATGTGGTCCCGCAGCTCGTCGTTGGAGACCAGCAGGCCGCCCTGCTTTGAGCGCACGCAGGCGTAGAGCCAGAACCTGGGGGGCGGAGCGCCGGTGGAAGGGAGGGCGACGCAAAGGGGGAAAGGGCGGTGTGAGGGAGGGCGATGTGGGGCGGGGAGTGGTGGGATGGGGGGGGGTCAAAAATAGGGATAGGCGTTCTCACTAGAGAGGCCTGAGGCGCATGCCGTACCGAACATCCGGGCGAAGTAATGAAAAGTCCCCCCAGCCCAACGTCCCATCGTCCGGTCGGCCCTGAACCAGCCCGTGAGCCGAAGGAATGAAGGCACAGCGGGAGCGTGTGTTATGTATGACGTTACATCTCCGGGTGTGTGTGTTCGATGTGATCGAGAAGATCGATGCATGACAGTGTGAGAATCGATGCACGTCAGTGCGAGACAGGCAGGCATGCAGAAAACATCCTAGCCGGCAGCCCATTGTGCGCCGGTAGCCCGGGTGTATGTGTGTTCTATATGATCTAGAAGATCTATGCATGACAGTGTGAGACAGGCAGGCATGCAGAAGAAACACCCGGGTGTATGTATGTGTGTGTGTGGTTGCGGCGTGAGGGGGCCCACCGATGTGCGATCCCGTCAACGAGCGAGATGAGCATTGATGCGGAGGCGAAGCGCACTATGGGAGTTAACGTGGGGGGGGGGGCACTCACACCAGCAGAGCCCAGCCGAGTCTGCGCCGCCGGCAGATCAGGTTCCCCTCGCTTCTGTCTACTTCCCCCTGCGCTTCCTCCCCTGCCTGTGCTCAACCCCTCACTGCCCGGCCTTCCTGCGTCTATCCCTCCAATGCCTCTCCCCCCTCCCACACTCTTTCCCTGCCCCGCCCTCCCGGCCACGCACCAGTCGTCGTTCGCGCCCGCGGGCGTGTAATAGAAGCTCTTGGCCTGTTTGAGGCGCTCCAGGAAGGACGTCACGGCGGGAGAGCGGGCCTCGGGGTCGTTCAGGCGCCGCCGGTGCAGCATCTACAACACAGGCGAGTGATGAGGGAGGTGGGGAGGACCAACCAGGGTAACCGGCGGGTGGCATTTACACGGAGCCCGTCCCAAGTTTGGACAGACGGAGACGCATTCAACTCGGCTCAACTCGGGCTGGGTTGACACCTTTCCTGTGAATGCGAGCCTGCTGGCGGGGCGAACAAAGCAAGATGTTCCAAGCCGTACAGCACCCCCGGATCCTAAATCGCGCCGCGGACGCACCACGAGGATCTTCTTGCCCTTGAATCGCCTGCACAGCATGTCGTACATGTCCTGGATCTGCTCCCAGTTGAATCCGCCGCCCTCGTGGTTCTGGCCGAAGAACGCCACGTTGGCGCCGTCCACCAGCACGTCGTACGGCCCGTTGCGATCGTACCACGCCACATAGGCGTCGAAGTCGGCGGCGCGGGGGCCCATGTTCTTGCGAGCCAGCTCGGCGATGGCGGTAGCGAACGACTCCCTAGGTCGCGGGGGGGGGGGAGAGGGAGGGGAGGCAAGGAAGGGATGGTGAGGAAAGCGGGAACATACTCGAAACGTGCAGAGCGGCGAGGGGGGTTGGCAGGTGCTCCGTGTCGTGGGGAGGTGCTTGCACCTTTTGAGCCTCCCGGCTGGGTGCGACACGCGCCGACCCGCCGCAACAGAGCCTCCTCGCCGCCGCGCCCTCGCAGCTGCATTCCCCCATGCCCCGCCCTGCTGCTCTGCCCCTCCCAATCATGTGGGCATTGGGAAGCGCGCATCACCACGCCCATACCAACCGGCTGCGCTCCCCCCGCCTCGCGCGCCGCCTCACCACTCCGCGTCCTCCAGGTCGATCACTCGCAGACTGCCGCCCGCCGCCTCGCACAGCCCACCCTCCTCCACCGCCACCCCCGACTGCACGCGCCAGCGCCAGCCGCCGCCGGCCTCGCCGCCATCCGCCTCCACCTTCGCGTCCGGCCCTGCCGCGCCTGCCCCGCTCGCGGACGTGCCGAGTGCGGCCGCGACAACGGGGCAGCCGCCCCGCTCGGGCGGCGCAAAGGCCTGCCGCGCCGCGTCGGGGCGTTGGAAGAACGCGGCGACGTGGGCCGCCGTGGCGGGCGTGAGCTGATTGAGGTCCGACTGCACCCGCGCCAGCACGGCTGCGTATTTGGGAGCGACGGAAACCGAGTTGCGAGCGCGTAAGAGCATGTGCGCGTTTGGCCCACATAGCTTGCCGCGTAATCAAGAAAGCAAAGGCGCTATGTGATGGCTACAGTGGGGGAATGCGAGCCGCCGCTGCCCGCCGGCCGGTCGACACTACCCGCCCCCTTGCCCCGCAGGATGGCGGGTGCCCTCCGCGCGCTCCGCGCGGTCCAGGCCCGCGACCGCACCCACGCTCGCCCGCGCCACACCCCCACGCGGCTGCGCCCGCCCGCAACCCATGCCCGCTCCCACGCTCCCACGCTCCCTCGCTCCCACGCCACACCCGCGCCCACGCCCGCGCTACACTACCCACGCCCGCGCTACACTACCCACGCCCGCGCTACACTACCCACGCCCGCACCCTTGAGCTGGGCGTAGCTGCCGGCCGCCGCGATGCCCTCCAGCAGCCGCGCGTACTCGTACTCGGTGCAGTCCAGTCGGTGGCCCGCGATGAGGCCGTCGATCGCCTCCAGCGCCGCCACGTCGGCAGCCAGGCAGTACCCCACCTGCGGCGTGGGGGCGGGGGCGGGGCGAGGGTGTGCAGCAACAAGTATCAGGCGTACAAATCCTTCCCACCCCCCTGCGCCACGCGCCGGCGCCACGTATCTTTGTTGTGGCACCACCACCCGCGCATATGCCCGCCCCCCGTCCCCGTCGTCGCAGCCATCCCAACCCACGCCCGGGCCCGGTTGCGCCGCACCTGCGCCGGGTGGAAGATCCGCAGCTGCATGGGCTTCCCCCTGGAGAAGCACTCGCGAGCCTACGGACCCGGGCAACGCAGGGTTATGTACCGGTACTTAGGGGGGGTATCTTTTTTTGTAGAAACAAGGTTAGGGTAACGCCAGCTGGACGGTACTTGGGGGGGGAAATAAAGATGGGAAACGGTTCGCGTCGCGGACACCGAATCGCATACTGTACTCAATGGAGGAACTTGTGGTAATACCGGTACTTGGGGGTGGGACATGCTCGCGGGGTGCCCTCCTCAGCCGAGCCGAGGGGCCTTCAGAGCCACCCGCGTTACGACACAGCCCAAGTTCAAAGGCCCCTGCGAGGCCAGCACCAGCCGCTGCCAGCCCATTTCACGTTCCCATCATCCCAACGGCCGCCGACGCATCCTCCGCATCCTCAGTAGCAATGGGTCCTTGGCACCGCGTGCCCTCGATACGTCATGACAGCCCCTAAACCACCCCCCTTGGCTCCCGCGGTACGATGCACATGCCGACACACGTTCCCACCCCAACCCTGCGCTCCCCGACTCGCCCCTTCCCGCCCACCCGACCTGGGTGCACACCCCTACGCCCCGCGCCCCCACCCCCACCAACCCTGCGCTCCCAGGACCCCCCCCCTCCCTGCTCACCCACTGCAGGGCGGCCTGCGGGTCCCCCCGGAGTGCCTCCCGCCTCGCCAGCGCAAGGTACGTCCCTTGGTCCGCCCCCAGCCCCGCGCCGCCCATGTAGGCCCACAGCTCGTCCATGGCCGCCAGCAGCTGCTCCTTGCTGGGGGCCGGGCCCTCCGGGGGCGGCACCTGGCTGGCCCGGCCTGCGGTAGCGGCGCGAAGCAGGGGTAGGGGCGGGGCTCTGGAGGATGGTACTACCGCCCCCCGGTAGCGTCCTTCATGTGGGCGCCAGTGCGGTCACGCCAAACGTTTGCTCCTTTACCCCCCCCCCCGGTAGCGGTCTCAGGGGGGCCGTTGACTACCGGTGGGGCACCATGGCCTTCCACTGGCCCCTGCCGGCCAGCGGTGTAAGCGGAGGTCGGCGACCGCAGGCATTCTCGTCCGGGACTGAAGGAGCGCATCGCCTGAGCCCGTTCCCCGCGACACGGGGCGGGAGACACAACCGTTGCGCAGGGCAGTACGGCAGCAGCAGGCGAAACGTCGCCCTCGATGTCGGCTGGGGTCGCCCCTGGAGCCCCACGACCGGGCGGGCGACCGGGCGCGCACGACCAAACGTACCACCAGCACGCCATTACTGCCCCCACGAGGCATACCTTGCTGCCCCTTCTGCTGTCCCTTCTGCTGCCCCTTCTGCTGTCCCTTCTGATGCTGCTCCGCCGCCGCCTCAGCACCGCCCGCCTCCTCGCCCTCCCCTGCGCCCTCCACCGAGCCGCCCGCGCCGCCGGCGGCCGCCGCCTCGGCGGCCGCCTCCTCCGCCGACAGCAGCGGCAGGCCCCGCACGTAGCGCTCCCACTGCTCGCCACCGCATGCCATGTACATGAGGCTGTTGACGATGTGGGTCGGTACGGTCAGGCCCTCGCCCACCACCTCCCGAAACAGCGACATGGCATACTGCGGGCGTGTGGGCCGGTGAGGATGGTGACGAGAACAGCAGTGAGCGCTTAGTTGGGAATGCCAGGGAATGTGCACTTTTAAGGGCAGCCTGGATGGGGCCAGGAATGCGTCAGACAGCCGGGTGGAGCCTGTGGAGAGCAGAGGCGACTGCACTGCACGTACGGCAAGGTACGGCATAGTATGGCAAAGCAGCGGTCCGGCACAGACCGTGCGGAACCGTCAAGAGCGCGCCGGCCCACCTGCAGGTTGTTCTTCTTGACCGCCTGCTGCATGAGGGACATCTGCGGGGAGATGGCGGAATGGTTGGGGCGGTGACGTGCGTAACGTCAACAATCCAGGAGAGCAAGGGGGACGCGGCGGAGGGGTGTGGGAGGTGCCCGAGTTCAGATAACCCATGACCGGGCCGACCCACCCGTGGGTCTCGCTGGTTCCTTTTCCGGCCGGCGCCTGTCGCTCCTTGCTGCCCTTCTTGCTGGGCCCCCTTTTTACTGTGCTGTTGCTTGGCCTGGTCCGCAGCCTTTGCGCCGTTGCTGATGGCAGCCGAACCGTCGCCTGCGACGACGAATGCAACGAGTCATGCGCAACGAAATTCAACAAGAATAGAAGAAGAATGTGTCGCAATAACACATATGAGATGTTCTTATCAACGTTCAAAGCCGACGCACCGGTTCGCTGGCGCTTGGCGACCGGCTCGCCGTTGTTTGGCTGCGGCTCCATCATGCCCAGTTCGAATAGACTGTCAAGGGGTGGCACCGTGACGGAACCTCCCGTGCTTGGCGGCGGAGGGAGCGGAGACCGAGCAAGGAAACGGCGACCGGCAGCAAAGGTAACAGCCTGCAGCGCTAAGTCCCTCCTAAATGTCACCCTTGCCAGGAAAGCGGCGCGCTGGCACAAGAGCATCGACACGCGACGTCGTCAGACCAGCTCGCCGTTTACTCTATGATAGATGCATTGCCAAAGCATATTATATTAGCATTCTGGAACGCTGTTGACAGTAGTGCCATGCGGCGTGTGGTGTGTTTTATGTACAGCATGCACGTGTGCACTAACTCCCCCCCGGTTGCTCCGGTCTGCAAACCGTTCCCCACGGCAAGCTTGCGTGCTTCAGTAAGCTGCAGCTACGCCGAGGCTACTGAGCATTTCCGTATCCATGGCCTCTGGCCTCGGAGGCAGCGAACCCCTCGGGAGGTGCGGCCTGCCGCGGCCTGCTGGTAACTGCTCGTAGTCCCAAGCAGCGACATAACCCTCCAGTTCTCGCACGCACCAACGCATATGAAGTCTCTTAGCGCATTATGGGCAGCACGGCAGCAGTACACGTATGTCCGAGTCTCTGAGCAAACCCAGTTACAATAGATCTAGGATCATCCGCCACGTTGGCCCATAGGCAGCGACTCCACAGTTGTGATGCGCGGCATCACATGGACACGTACGCATGCTCTTGTGCGCCACGTACACAAGAACACGGACAGGATGCGAGTCGCTCGACAGGGACCTCCATCAACCAAAGAGCCCGCCCCACCCCAGGACAGCCACCGCCGCAACGGCAGAACGAGGCTGCACCAACAGCACTCGACGTGCTGGCTAATGAGCAACACCGTGCCAGCCCATGCTCCGTTGACGTATGTGTGCCAGCAAAAAAAGGTGCATTCCAGCACTGCGGCTCCCCTGGTTGGCTACATGGGCCCGTGGATGTATAAGGAGTGGGGTCCATATTGAAGTAAGAGGATTATCCAAGAGCACTGGACGCTAGAAGGCTCATATGTAAAGCCTTGTCCGGCCTTTCCGTACCCGCGACCCAAGCGGAAAGCCCGCCTGGCCAGCGAACTCCAGACACATGGAAAGTCATGTGATACAGCGGACCCCCTCGGTCCGCCTGGCAGATGTAATCACGTACTGAACAGAAGCCATGGCCATTGCTAGTCACGCATCGCCACAAACAGCCACATGCCTGCTTGCGGCTGTATCTAATTAGTAATGCGTCACACAGATGAGACTGCTCGCTGCCCCACATGAATGAGTATCATGCCGTTGCACCTCGCATTGCCTGCGCCTATGATACCTGCCACCCACGGCTCTGCCGAGTTGCTCAAACACCCTTGTACGACATGTAAGATGTACGGCGCACACCTACGTCGGCTGTTGTCGGATCAAACAGGAAAGCTCGCTGTCCGTGCTAACCATGCCTACAACATGCAACCTGACTGCCGAGTGAACCTCACGGATTGACTGCCCAGCACACGTCCCGCGTCAAAAACCTGCAATGCCGTGCCTCGGCCACGATGAGGACCCCACACACGCGCACCACCAAGCTGAGGCTATCGCCCCCCTTCCTACCAAGCCCAATGGTACTGCACCCATCTTTACCATTTGCTGCATGGCATCGCTCCACTCTGCCCTACCTCGCACGCAGAGCAGCGCTGACGCGTGCTCCGAACCTCCTGCGCCTGATCAGTCCATCCCAACTGCGCTCCCGCTGCCTGTTTCCGCGCGACGGCTGAGAAGATCCGCAGCACCGTTCCACTAGCCCTCGTTCCAGACTCATTTTCCAGCAGCGGGCTTCGCACCGGCGGCGCCCGCTGCCGCTGCTTCCGTGCCCTCCGCCGTCGCTGCAGCTGAGAGTACGGGCTCCAGCACCTCCCGCAGCGAGGCGTCTGGGTGCATCTTGAGAAAGGGGTGCTGCGCGAGCGCCGCGACCGAGGGGCGTGCCTTGGCGTCCTTCTGCAGGCACTGCGCGATGAAGTCGACCAGCTCAGATGAGAACTGGTCGGGCGGCAGGCTGGGCGGCGGCTCCACGACAATGTACTCCAGCAGCTCCCAGAAGCCCAGGTTTACGCCCGTCTCGCCTGCAGGGGAGGGAACAGAGAGGCCGGCACGGTCGGGGCCGTAAATATGCACCGGCACATTGAGGGGCCAGGGACCACGAAAAGCTACAAGCGCGAGTGCGGCAGTGAATCTCAAGCCACCTCAACGCATGCGCAGCAGCGGGAGCATTACGGGGGCTGTCTCGTAATGGTGCCAGACACACAGGCAACCGTGCACCGTGTTAACCAAGCCAGCAGCCACGGCCTCGCGCCTCACCAGGCGGCGGGTAGGGGAAGCGCCCGAGCGCGCACTCGAGCAGCGTGAGGCCCAGGCTCCACAGGTCGCTGTCGAACGAGTACGAGTCTCCCTTGATGCGCTCAGGGCTCATGTAGGTCACGGTGCCCACCCATGAGAGGCAGTTGGAGACGGAGGACGCCAGCTGGCCGCTCACGCCAAAGTCGCTGATCTTCACCTCGCCCGCGCCGTTGAGCAGCAGGTTGGAGGGCTTGATGTCGCGGTGGACCACCTGTGGGTTTGGGGCATCACATTGTGAGCTTCGTAGGCAATCCAGGCGTGAGCCCCCTGAGCTTTCTGACGTGGCCAGTCGGTACATAGACGAAGACCAAGCTGTGGCAGCACGTGGAACGTGCGCTAGCTTTAGCAGTTGGCGGCTTGCGCTGCATCTTGGACAGGACTGCAGGATGCCTTTGCGACATGTGACCCGGCTAACCGTGGGCCCTCCTCACGCCCCATCCCTTCCATCCCGCGGGACAAGCGCCAATCAAGCACTGTCTGTTTTGTCACCACTGCGGTCCCGCCAGTGCGCGCATTGAGCAGCAAATGGGCAGCAAGAGAACTGCCCCACAGCTGGGTCGATGGCATCCTCATTAATTACCTTGAGCTCCTTGTGTAGGTAGTGCAGCCCCGCCACCAGCTGCCGCGCCAGGTGTGCAATTACTGGCTCGGGGAGGCCGGGCCCCGGCAGCGGCACGTCCGACGGAGCCGATGACGAGCCCACGGCGGCGGTCGGCGCTGCTGCAGTTGCTGCGGCGCCCTTGGCCGCTGCCGCTGCCGCCGCCTTCTGGCTCGCCTGCTGCTGCAGCGAGCGGTGTTGCTGCTGCTGGTACTGCTTCGCCCGCGCCTGTGCTCGGGCCGGAGGGAGGGACAGGAAGGATGGGTGTAGGCAGGTGCGTCAAAGCATACGTACGCCATAGGCTGTCCCTGGTCCCACTGGCCCCTGTGCTCGACTCCTTCCTCTTTAGTACCACCAAACTCCTGCATTCCCCTTCCTTGCAGCCTGCTCGCCAGATGTGAAACACCCTCCTTAAGCCGATCTGCTAGGCCGCCCGCGTCACGTCCCCCAACCCGCAACCTCCTTCTGTCCTTGCCCGCACATCAACCTACCCTACCTCCAGCGCTCACCAGGCTGCTCACAAGCCTTCCTTTCCCTTTCCTTGGCCCGCGGATCCTACAGTCGCACCCACCTTCAGCAAGTCCGCTAGGCTGCCCGCATCGCAGTACTCCATGGCGATGGTGATGGCCCCGTTGTCAAAGAAGGCCGCATAGTAGCGGACCACGTTGGGGTGATCCGCACCATACAGCGTACGAAGCTCTGTTGTTACCTGGGTGCGGGCGGGAGATGTTCAGTTCAAGATGCAGATGAGACATAGAAACTGTTACGCCTCTCGCAGACCGTTGCAAAACATGCAGCATGTTCGCCCTACAACCCGCCTTTGGCTGTAATAAAGTGCACTCGGTCCTGCGCTCTGTGATCTCGGCTCATGAATGCCGGGATCAATGTGCGTCCCCAGTTCCGGACCTTCCGGCTGCTCTGTAACCAGCTTCCGTTTCCGTGTCCACGGCCCTTGCCCACACGGGTGTGCTGCCGACGCAGAGCGCACCTGTTTGCGGACCGTGTCTGACGATACGTCGAACTGGATGACTTTGAGCACCATGTGCCTCCCGTCCCGTCGGTTGCGGACCTTCTTGGCCACCCCGCTGCTGCCCTGCCCAATCACGCAGAGCTCCTCGAAGTCATCCGGCGTGAGGCCCTCCGTGGCGCCCGTTCCCCGCTGCCGGGGACTAGTGGACGCCGCCCCGCCACCGCTGGTGCTCGCCTCGCCAGCGTTCTGCGTGATGGCCGCAATGGCGGTGCGTAGGAACAAGGGTTCAACGCGCCGCGCAAAGGTCGCAAAAGAACTTGGACCGGATTCACAAATGCGCCACGTCACAGTCCAGTATTGCTTTTGAAGAGAGGCAGCACTAATGCGTAGCTTGATACACCTTAAGCCCGAGCGGACATTCCAGCCGCTCTGAGGCCTCGCTCCCACGGCAAGCGCTAGGCAAGTCCCTGCCGCCACGTACCCGTGAGCTTGCCGAGTCCTCCTCAGGGGGTAGTGGCCGTTTGTTGGGCTGTAGTGAACTGAGATGAGGCGGGTGTACGAGGAGGGGCGCGGGGCGGATGGGCCGTGTGTTATGTCACCCCGCCTACAGCAAGCCCCAGCGCCCCCGGGCCCCGGCGGTTATTGCCGCGTGGCCCGTGCTTTCAGCATATATCTACTGTGTCTCTCCCTGGTTGCGTCCCTCCCGCCCTATTTGGCAGGGGGGGTAGCTCTGGCGCGGCTGGATTGCTCACTTTGCTGAGCCTGGGCGGGCAACCCCGAGCGTACTCGCAGGAGAGTTGATCTGCAGACCTTCTCTGCTGATCGTCAGGTCGCCCTCCACAAACTTGCCCTTGTTTGTCCTGCGCGGTTCGCCGCGCGCAAGTTGTCAGGGCCGCGGTGCCCCCGCCCAGAGCGATCGAGATAGACGATTGACCCAGTCCATAATTTATGAAAATGTGCTTTGGCAGATAGAAACACCAGCTGCCTGCAAACTCACAGGACATAGGATGCCTTCTTCTCCTCCGGCACCGCAATCGGCTCAGGCCGCTTGCGATTCATTCTGTGACGCAACTGCCCGTGCTAATGATGTGCTATCCACCCGCGCCTGTCGCGTCCGCGTAGCCCTGCGGTGACTGGTTGTTGCGCAATTCCTTGCCAGGGTAGCTGATGCAAGCGCCTATGACCCTCAGAGTGAATACTGCAGGTGAGGTTTGGTGCCGAGGGAACTCCATGCAAAATTTTCGTACGACATGCGCGGGTGCTGTTGAGGCACCAATTGGCTCCACACCGATTGTCGGCCATTTCTGTATTGACCTTTTCGGCCGCACCTAAGAGAAAAAAATCATCCGGCCCTAGCGCACTGCCACTGTTTCAAAACGGACAGCTGTTTTGACCTCGACCTTGACGGGGTTGTGGCCGCCTTGATGGCACTCGTTTTGCTCGCAAGCAAACAACACTTTCTATAGCTTTCCTAGGGTGCTGGGCAGCAGCAAAGCAGCATGGTCGCCCCCGATGCACGGGTCTTCGTGTGCAGTCAGGATGGCTGGGCACAAGCTCAGGTGTTGTCTTGCGATGGAACGCGGCTTCGGGTCCGACGTAATGACGATGGCGCTGTGGTTGAAGTGGAGAGCTCGGATGCGCACTTGGCGAACACGGGGACGGTCGAGGTGAGGCCCCAGGGCGGCTGTCCTCGAAACACGCCCATATATCGCATTGTTGTAAGTGCGTGCGCGGTCGTCGCGGCGTCGGGGCTTCCGTCGGCACCGCAGCAACAACCGTCGCGTCCAGCCTTGGACACGGCGGAAGTGCCTGGCTGCTGCCCTTGTGGATCACAATTAAGGCCATATTCTTCGGGAGGCTAGATTATCGGTAACCTGAAACGGGCCAGTGTCTGATTCCCCGCTGCCTCCGCAGGACATGACCACCCTTGCATTCCTGCACGAACCTGGAGTGCTTTGGAACCTGCAAGTAAGCGGCTATTTATGCTCCTATGGCTGCAAGGACTGAGCGACCCAAGCCCGGGTGTCACGCGGGGTTGGCGGGCGGGTAGCGACTGCGGGCGGGAGACGCGCACCTGACCACAGCTGCTTGACACGACCGCGCACGTCCCTCCGCGTTTGAGCATCTATGTCAAGGCATTGAAAGCTCTGTTGCTCATATCGAGCGGTTTTCGATTTCCCGCCTCAATCGCACTGCACCCGTCAGGCCCGGTACCAGGAGGCTCAGATCTACACATACACCGGCAGCATCCTCATCGCTGTGAACCCGTTCAAGTCTTTGCCACACCTTTACGGCACGGACGTCATTGAGCGGTACCGGTCTGCACCCCGGGAGCAGCTGCCGCCCCACGTCTACGCGACGGCGTGTGCTGCCTACCGTAACATGATGCGCGATGGGGCAGGGCAAGCCATCCTGGTGAGTGGCCGTGGGAAAGTGCTAACATGATATCAGCAAGGGCTTTGTTTATCCAAGCGCTCGGGCACTGCCACTTTCACTGGTCGTGTTTCACAAACTTACACTTCCTGCTATCTGGTCTCCTCCCAAGGTTACGGGCGAGAGTGGAGCCGGCAAGACTGAGACGGCTAAGCTCATCATGGCGTGCTTGACCCACTTGGGAGCTCACCACAGCGGCATTGGCAGCGGCGGGGGCATGTCAGGCGTGGAGCAAAAGGTGCGCCAGGTTTGCCAGTTCTCTGTTGCATATGCCAATTAAGGGAAGGTGAACATGCACTGACCTGGGTTTGTCGCCTCCCATTGTCTTCACATGATGCTCCCTCCCCCAATGCACGATCCCTACCAAACCAGCTTAGCTAGGGATGTGCTGAGCATGCATTTTTACGGCCCCGTTCACTCAACCCAGATCCTGGAGTCCAACCCGCTGCTCGAGGCGTTTGGCAACGCCAAGACGCTGCGGAACAATAACTCATCTCGCTTCGGCAAATACGTGGAGATTTTCTTTGACCCAGCGGCCGGTGGCGCTGTCACGGGTGCTGCTGTGCGCACGTACCTGCTGGAGCGTTCTCGAGTGGTGGCTGTCAACAACCCAGAGCGCTCCTTTCACATCTTTTACCAGGCAAGGCGGCAGCGGGGTTGTGCGATTGGACGGTTCAACGGGAGGCACATGCCAGGATCTGCTGATATGAGATGCAGGCGGCCCAAAGGGCAATCGCACCTCCACCCTGAAAGGCCTCGTAATGGCCTGCTTTCTTACCTTGGCCGTTTGCTTCGGGCCCCGCCCCTTATAGCTTGTGGACGGTGCGAGCCCCGAGGACCGCGCTGCCTGGAGCCTACCCTCGACAGCCACCGGGTTCGCCTACCTTGCGAGGAGCTCCTGCTTTGAGCTGCCGGGACAGAGCAATGCGGAGGAATACCAGGTGGGGGCAGCCTGGCATGGTCACCATAAGGTCCTGCGGGTGCGGGGTCGCACTGGCGCATTAACACCTTAGAGCCAAGTGGTTCCCGGTGACACACTTAAACACCGCTCGACCGTATTGTGCTCCGCATTCGCCTGTCTTGATCCGTTACAGCACACTCGGCGCGCTATGTCCCACATCGGTTTGAGCGAGGAGCAGCAGTCGGCCGTCCTGGCCACCGTGGCAGCTGTGCTGCATTTGGGGAACATCACCTTCGTGGAGGGCGACCACGCGGACAGGGGTAGCGAAGGGGCGGCCGTGGCGAGCGGCTCAGCGCAAGAGGCGCTCCGCACGGCGGCGCAGCTGCTTGGGGTGGAGGCGGCTGCGCTTGCGGAGGTGCTCACCACTCGACAGATTCAGACGCGCGAAGGTGCGTTAGCAAGGGTGCTGGAGGGCTTGGCGATTGGATTACCGGTCCCTTTGGTTCTGGGCTTGAAACACCGTGCGTAGCGTACATGCTAATACATGCATGGGTTTGGGCCAACCAGCCAGGCCAGGATCGTAGATCCTACTTGCCATGCTGAATATGTGTGACGTGAGTCCTTGTAACGGAACCTTTGTTGCTCGTACCGCACTAGGTGCCATCTCGACGCCGCTGTCGGCCCAGGCTGCCTTCGATGCGCGCGACTCGCTGGCCAAGGTGGTGTACGCGCGGCTGTTTGACTGGCTGGTGGCCGCCGTCAACACCGCTGTGGACGAGGCGCACAACGGCGACGCCAACGGCACTGGAGGGGCCGCGGCGGGCAGGCGGCACCTGTCCATCGGGCTTTTGGACATTTATGGCTTTGAGAGTTTCGAGGTGCGGCGCTCAGGGGTGTCATTTGGGAGCGTTTGCTAGATTCCGGACGTATGATGCGCGTGTGCATGCATGCCGTCATCCGACTGGTGCACAGGATAGGGGGGATCCGAGTTGCATCGTTGCCGGGCCGGGGAAGGCGTCACACTTCTTGCCTCTGCTCCCGCCTTCCACAGGTGAACGATTTGGAGCAGCTCTGCATCAATCTGACCAACGAGAAGCTGCAGCAGCACTTCAACCAGCACGTGTTCAAGTGGGAGCAGGCAGAGTACGAGCGCGAGGGTGTGGACTGGAGCTACATCTCCTTCCGCGACAACGCTGATGTGCTGGAACTGCTGGAGGGCCGCATGGGCCTCATGGACCTGCTGGACGAGACGTGCCGCTTCCCGAAGGTGCGTGTGTGGGTCGGGGCGGTTTATTTGCTCAGAGTCGCCAGTGTAAGCCCACACGCGTGTCCTATGTCGCCATTAGCGTGCGTGTCTTTCATCCCTAACATGAACTTGTGTCGAGGTGGACTTAATCTTGCGCTTCGGCTTCTATGCCCTGCCACAGGCGACGGCCGACGACCTGGCGCACAAGTACGGGAGCAGCCCCGCTCTCTCCGTCAGCAGCCGCTTCGCCCGCCTGAAGCGGCCCGCCAACTCGTTCAGCATCGAGCACTACGCAGGTCCGTGGGCCTCGAAGCTCGTGTTTGTGGCTCCGTCACACGCGCTCTTAGCTCGACGGGAGCGCACCGTAGGCTCAAGAAACCGCATCAATGTTTTCGTCATTGCTAGCACTTTGGCATGTTGTAGGCACGAAGCCGTGAGCCACGCTGTCTCGCTCCGATTGCAGGCTCGGTCACCTACAGCACCCAGAATTTCCTTGACAAAAACCGCGACTACGTGGTGGCCGAGCACTCCGCGCTGCTGTCCCGCTCAAGCCGCCCGCTCATGGCCGAGCTTTTCACGCAAGAGGGCCCCACCGGCGGCATCGACGCCGCCAATGGCGGTGGCGCCGCCGGCGGGCGGCAGAGCCAGTTCCAGTTCCGCAGCGTTTCGAGCGTCTGCCGCCGGCAGCTGGCGGAGCTCATGGGGGCGCTGGCGGCGCTGCAGCCGCACTATGTGCGATGCATCAAACCCAACGCCGCGGGAGAGGCGGGCACGTTTGCGGCGCCGTACAGCCTGCAGCAGCTGCGGTGCGGTGGAGTCATGGAGGCGGTGCGCATCGCGTGCGCGGGCTACGCATACAGGTGAGCGAAGCTGTACCGTCTTGCTTCAAGCTTGACTTTGCTGCTTGATGCTTAAATGTGAGGAGCGAGGATCACCAAGCATATCTCTCGACTCATAAGTTTTGTCCTGAAGCGATGTCCCAACATCCGATAAGTCATGCAAGCAAACACTTGGCTGGCTATGTGACTGGCCCTCAGGCGGTCATACGCCGCTTTCCTGGACCATTTCTGGCAGCTGTGCCCCGAGCCCGTCCACGCGCTGCGACGGCGGGCTGCGGAGCGCAGCAACCTGCGCCAGCCCAAAGACACGCAGCCGCCGCAGCAGGGCGCGGACGGTACCGCTGGGAGCGACCTGGCGGTGTTTGATGTGGACGAACTCCGCACGGTGGCTGAGGCCGTGCTAGCGGCGGCGGGGCTGGTGGCGGCGCCGGACCCAGCTGTAACGCTGCGGCGGCGGGCGGGTGCTCACGGCTCCTCGCATGAGTCACACCAGCAGCAGCCCCCGCAGCACCACCTGGGCCACACCAAGGTCTTCCTGCGGGCCACCGCCGCGGCGGATCTGGAGCGCCAGCGGGTGGCGGCAGCCAACGCGGCGGCTACGTGCATCCAGGCGCACTTCAGGCGAATGCAGGTGCGTCTCGTGGTGCCGTGCTCACCTGAGTCCTGAGACTTCACGCAAAGTTTCAATCCTTTTGCATCTTACGGTATCATGGCCAAGCCTACGTGATCCGCGTGCTCGGGTCTGTCTTCAGGTCGAGCGCTGGTACATGATGGTGCGGTGCGCCGTCGTCGTCATTCAGGTGCGGCCTGGGGCTTACTTTCTGTGGCCATCAACTGATCCAATCAAGGCGTACCCTTGTACACTGCAAAATCCGGATGCAAGCGATGCTTGTTGTCCGGATCATTTGCTGTTGCATTTCCTCACCTTCGTTGCAATGCCGGTGCAGGCACATTGCCGAGGGCTCCTGGCGCGACGCCTGGTGCAGCGCATGCGCTGCGAGCGTGCGGCCCTGACCATCCAGCGCGCCTGGCGCGGCTGCCTGGAGCGAGTCCGCTTCCTGCGCATGCGCCGCTCGGCGGTGGTCATCCAGGCGATGTGGCGGTGCCTGCTCACACGGCGCGCATACGAGGTGCGTAATCTGTACGCGTCCGTTTGCCAGTGCATTTGTCATGCCGCGGCGAGTAATTAGCAATGCATGCACCATACTCGATTGTGCAGTCTCTGGAATCCAGTTGACTCCAGTTCCGGTCTTCGACCTGTGGGACGCGCCTGTCAATCTGCAGGTACTGCGCGTTGAGCGCGCGGCGCTGGCGATGCAGACCGCCTGGCGCGGGGCGGTGGTGCGGCGAGAGTACCTGGGCGTCCTGCGCTACTGGCGCGCGGCAGTCAAGGTGCAGGCGGCGTGGAGGGCCTACTCGGCGCGACAGCTGTACCTGCAGGTAGGCTTAGAGCCCCACGATACTTGCTTGGCCTGCGTTGGCCCCCAACGACTTGTAAGTTCAATCCGTTTGGTGAGCTACGTTTACCTGGCGCCAGCGTTCGTGCCTTTCCTTCCGGGAAGGCACTGTCGCACGGCGCGTGATCACTCACGCCTGTCCATACACCCCAAAACGCAGATCCTGCCACTGCACCGCGCCGCGCTGGTCATACAGCGCGTCTGGCGCTCCAACCGGCGGGGCACACAGCTGGCGGAGCGGCTCCGCTCGGCTCTGGTGCAGTACTGGGTCTACACCAAGGCTGCTGTCGTGATTCAAGCTGTCTGGCGCGGCAAGGTGGGCTGCATGAGACTTATTTCGATTGATTGCTTGGACAGAGGCTGTAGGGTGCCTCTTCACGCTGATGACTGGCCGCCATGGATTGACGGCTCAACCGGATGTGCGCCTTCTCCCACCAGGTTGCGCGGCATCTGTATCGGAAGCTGCGGCACCAGCAGCGGCGCGCGCGCCTCCTAGCGGCCTTCGGCGGCGCGGCAGCAGCCACCGGGCCGGGGCACCAGCAGCAGTCGTGGCGGCAGTCCCCGGACCTCACGCGCCGCGCGGTGGGTACTTCCGAGTACAGCAGCGCCATTGCTGTCCTCCCTATTGCGCTGGCCATCCTTAGGTCAACCTTTCCGGCCGTCAAGTAACTCCCTTCCTATGTTGCCCCCCCTCGCCGGGTTTCAGGACACGCACACGCCGATAACCCGCCCGTGCGGCCGCTTCGTCTCGGGCGGCGGCTGGAGCACTGGCAAGCAGACTGTCCCGCTGCTGTCGCACTTCTCCCAGGCGGGCATGGCCTCGGCAGACGGCACGCCGCTGTCGAGTCATCCCCAGGACGTGGTGCGCTGCGACGATGTCGCGTCGCTCATGGACCGGGACACGCGCATGCGTGTCCGGCTAGCGGACATGCAGGACTTCAAGGTGCGCTTTTTTACGGCAATGGCGGCGGATGCTGTTGCGATCACATGCGCCTGTTTAACCCGAGGTTAGCCTAGGCCGCAAGCACCTAGGATTTGATTGTCAGTAACTGATTCAAACGTTGTCTGAACAAGACATTTTGCTTCGTCGCCTCAAACAGCCTTCGTCTTGCCTGTAGGTATCGCCGCTCGTGCAGTATTGGCAGCGACAGGGATCCGGGACCGCAGTCGACGGCTGCCGCCGCGCTGGCCAGCCCCGCCAGGGCTGGGATGGGAGCCACCACAGCCTAAGCAGGCCGAGCACGGCAGACGGTGGGCGTAACCACACACGCACCCTGACCCACGGGTCGCCCAGCTCGTGCACCTCCGACCTGCCATCGCCGCCAGGCTCCCCTCCCGACACGGACTACCGCATCGAGCGGCCAGGAGTAACGCCGACTAGCATAGGTCGTAACGCAACGGGCAGTGCCAGCACCATTGGCGACGGCGGCGAGCTCAGCTGCGAACCATCCTACGGACAGCTGCTCAGCATGGGCGGGAAAGAGGAGCAGTCGCTGGCCGCATTGGAGGCGCGCGCGGGAGGGGACAGGGATGTAGCAGGCGGCGCGCCGACTCGACAGTCGCTTACGGTCCATGCGTGAGCCTGTCCGATGGTTACTGCGGAGGCGGGGGTTCGGTGGAGCATGGGGGCAGGTGCTCTGTATTCGGGTGGAACGGGGACTAGCATAGATGAGCGTTGTCGCAACCTGTGCTTAGGCTGGCTTGGCGCTGCCGAGGACACGTGCGCACCACGCACGCTGTGTCAGAAAGTCGACGTAATGAGTGATGAACGAGGGTGATTCGAGCGAAAACCATAGAACTGCAGGTGACTGCTGACGAGAATCCTGGGATCCTGATTGAACGCATGGCTGCGTGCTGCACGAGGACGTTTCGGAACTGCGGTGATACGCCAAGCTGTTCGTCTTGTGCTTCGCAAACACGTGGCCGCAGAGTGACATGCTGGCATTGCGCCACCGAATGCTGGGAGTAAGCCTAGCCCCTCTGATTGGTGTTCCCCCAAGAGCAGTCCCTCCACCCTACTTACTGCATAATGCCTGACGAAATCTGTCTGCTGTTTGATCCGTATGGTGTGCCTCCGACAAAGGAGTGGTGACTTGAACACGACCTAGACGCTGATTCATCATGGGCAGTACATGCAGGGTTTGCAGTTCTGGAAACGGAGTTTAACGAGCTGCACTGGAGTCCAACTCAATGGCCAGTTTGCCAGGGGCACCTGGCCGTGAGTCGTCGTTTCATTGTATGTTCCTTATGAGCCTGTGCCAACTCCGGCGCATTACGTCGTGTGGCTCTGCAAACTACATGTGCTACGGGAGAAGCGTTCGCGCCACAGTTTGCGCGCGAGTATGTGTTGTTTGGGTGACGCTGTGCGCACATGTACAATACCGGGATGTGCTGTGAGGCGAGTGTCTGGGCGGGATGTGCCGGACGGCCTGGCAACTTGCAGGTCGCTGCAAGCTAGGATGCCAACATCCCATCTCAGATGTACTGCCTTACTGGATTAGTGTACGGAAATCTTCCCATGCCTGAGGACATACACAGCTGTAAAAGAAGTCACGCCGAAGAGTCGTAGTGGCTCTTGACTGTGAGCTCCACAGCAAGGCACGAAACCAATGTGGAACAGCATGTAGGACAGATGCCGCTTGGCGGAGTGACCTGGTTAGACACTACAGCTGCAGTTTCCGTCAGCTACCTTGCAACCAGGCTTCGCTTCACCAAGGAACCGAGCGACCTGCGTTGGGAGAGAACTGCCTGCAGGCAAAGGGCAGCAAGGCAGCATTACGGTAGCATACAAGCCAAGCAAGGCAAATGTCCCAATGCTCAAACCAGTAGCAACCTTGAAGCAACCAGCAGCTGGGAGCTGCGGGCACCGGGCAGCCAACTGCGCTGGAAATGTGGTCCAGCGCCAGGGCGGGGCCATCATCGAACGCACGGAAGGGGTCCATAGCGAGACCATGCCAACCCGGCCCCCACGCTGGACTGAAGCATTGCGTGGTCGCTTCAGAGCCTTCAGTTCGCCTGAACGGGGCCGCCAACTGCAGGTAGCCTGGCGGCAGCCGACGAGCTACCGGTACACGGGCTGACAGCCTCGGGCACCGCGCGGGGCGGCGTGCACTATAGGTCCACGGCTGTGAGCGACGGGCAGGTGTGCGCGTCTAGCCGAACCGAGGCCAGCCGCTACCCGCACGTGCTTGCCCTTGCCTGTCCCCCCACGGCAATTGCCCTGGCTCCGGCGCCTTGGCCCCTTGGGCCTCCACTGGCCCAGATGGTCGCCGTGGTGGCAGCGACTGAGGCCCCGGCACGCCGGCAGCAAGGCAACGAGCGCTGCGACAGTCGCAGCCTTGGCGGTGAGGCGCCGCGCGCCGAGCCTCCCGAGCCGACCCCAAGGGCTCCGCGGTCACTGAACACGCTTCATCAGGCCACGCAAAACTCAAGCCGGTTTCTAGCGCACCTTGCACATCAAAGGCGCATTGTTAGCGCTTGTATGCACGACGAGGTATGGGTGTTGGGATGCTGAGCGATATCGCAGTAGCAGGAAGTGTGAGCATAACAGGGGCGAACAGGGTAGGGTCGTGGGGTAGGGTGCAGGGTACGCATAACCACGCCCGCGCCACTCGATGTGCCATATGCGTCCGTTGGCTGGTACTGGACGTCAGAGGCTGCACGAGACAGACCATACCCATGGCTCTGGGCCGCACCGACGCCACCGAGGCACACCGCCGATGGTCGTACGGGGCGTACGGCCGACTATGTGTACATTTGCAACACAGCTACAACATTCGCATTCGCGCGTAAGAGCAACAGAAGGTCATGAAAAAATTGCACTAAAACGCTCGCCAGCAGTTGGCCACTCTTGCATACGTCGCAAGCGTTTTCTCTGCGTGACTATTCTGTAGCTAAGCTCCACACTGGCGCGCCAATGTGCCTTCTCAAGTTTCGGTGTTGGGCTTCTGTTATTGGAATCAACTTTCCAGCGGCTTGCATTCAGCTTTTCGTCGCTTAATGAGTCACAGTGATGCTCTTATTACGCCTGTACGCATTTTGCGCGGCGGCCTTTGCGGCGGCCTTCGCAGCGGCCGTTGACGTTCGGTCCCAGGCCGACCTCATCGCCGGGCTGAAGGATCCAGGCATTAACTCCTTACAGCTCGTAAAAAATATCCGCCTTAGCGCGGACGCTTGGCTAGGTCCCCCTCTCAACGTCAACAGGAACGTATCAATTTCTGGCAACAGCGCCAAGACGACTCTTATTGGTGCGTGGCCGGCTGGGTTAAGGGCTTTCGCGGTCCATCTGCGGTGCTTGACGGCTTCGATGTCCCCGGCCTCAGTATGGCATCCACGTCGCGTGTCCCGGGTCCGCAAACCGTAGGCATAAAACATGGAGACCGTGTCTTGCTTTCTCTGTACACAGCTCCCTCGGTACCCTTGCAGACTTCTCCTTCCTTAGCGGGAAGGTGACTCTGGCTCCGGGCGTGGTCCTGCAGCTTAGGAACCTCGAGACCCGGTGAGTGAAAGCCGACTTCCGAGCCTTCCTTTGCTTCACCCACCCCAGCCACCCTAGGGCAACAATCTTCATGCAGGCCTTTTGGATGAATTTTGAATATCCACGCATGCCAACCCAAGCTGCGGCCCGAGCAACATGACACCCCTACACCTACCTCATTCTGCCACGCAGGAATGGCCGCATCACCATCGGCTACGGTATTGATTTCATCACCGTCTCTACCGGAGCCACCGTGATCCTAGTGAATACAACCTTGTTTACCTTCGCCTGCCTGCCGTTGGAGGTGCGCTGCCGTGGGGGAACGCTACGGTCCCGAAGGGCTTCCCTCGGCCCTTGCCGCTGTCCGTTCGCCTGCGTCCCATCAAGAGACTACTGCGCCTACGACGTGTGCTTCTAGGAATTCTAACCCCTTGTGACTGGAGCGCTGGACGCTCCTGTCCTGCTTTGAACGGGCACCCACGTTGCTCTATGACAAACCCCAATCATGTACGTCGGGTCCCGTTGGTATGCCTCTGTCTGGAACCCCGGCAGCCCGCCACAGCTCAATCTAGTTCACCAGCAACACTCCAGCGCCCTGCCCTACCCTGGCCCGACCCGACCCGCTTGCTGCCGTCCCGCTCCCGCCTGGCCGCCTCCCTGTCGCAGCTGGTGATTCCAGCGATCCGGAACTACGCCCGGCCGGCAGTCTCCGTGCAATGGCAGCCCGACAGTGGCGACCTGTCCCTCGTCGTCGGCGCGGCGGCGCCTGCGGCCTCGGGCCTGACGGCGGGCGGTGTCGTGGGCGCGTACTCGCGCTCCGTGGGGGCGTCGCCTCCGCAGCAGCTCCTGTCCTTCACCAACGGCAGCTGGTGCCGTGAGACGCCCGCGATCGCCCGCTGCTACAACAGCTGCATTGGATTGCACGAGGTGGTCTTGCCGGTGGCTCTGTACACGGCGAGCAACGCCGTCCAGGCGGGCGGCTACATGCTGTTGGCGGTCAACACCACTGTGGTGCGTTACGGCGCCAGGGGCCAGGGGGCTGTAGGCGCCAGGGGCGGCCGGTGAAGGGCGGGGCCAGGGCCTGCAGCGGCGAAGGGACGGTTGACTGCGCGGCACCCGGGCAGCGAGCGGCCTACCCGGCCGGCACGACGCAGCGCTGTGACTCAGTGACCCCATGGCCGCGCGCCCCCCAAAAGGTCCTCCACCGCGCCCGCCGAACCCCGCTTCCCTGCCTCTTTGCGACAGGTGTGCGAGTCGCCCGTCTCGTCGACGTGCGGGGTGCAGATGGGCTACGAGGCATGCGTGCTGGCGCGGCGGGAGTTCCTATACGCAGCGGACAACACGTGGGCCCTGCTGGAGGGCGGAGGAGGAGGCGGCGGCGCGCTCGGAGGGGGCGCGCTGGCGGGCGCCGTGATCGGCGGTGAGTACTGTCGTGCTGGGCTGCGAGGCGCAAGCCGGGACACCCCTTTTCCGTCTGGTTCCCTGGACCAAAGCGACATCAGCGACATCGGTCCAGTCGGGGTCGCTGCTGCCGCTGTTGTGGAGCTCTGCAACACGTCCTCGTCACGGGCCCGCAGCTGTGCGGATTGTTTTTATGTGCGCACGCTGTCCTCGCCCCTTCCGCAGGAGGCTATGATGGGGTGTACGGGTACCGGTACCCTACCGCGCGGCGCTGGCATTGATTTTTGTTCCCTGACAATGGTGGAACCCCTCAAAACCTCTCAAATCCTTTTGCAGCGGTGGCCGGGGCCTGCGTCATGGCGTTGGCGCTAGCGGCCGCAATCCTCTGGCGCAGGCGGAGAGCGAGCGGCCGGAGGGAGGCGCAGTACAGCACCGCGATTGGCGGCAGGTCGTCAAGTCTCCCGGCCCCAACACCAACGCCGCCTCAGTTGGAAGAGGGCGAAGGCGGTATTGCGAGCCAGTCCGCCGCCGCCAACGGCGGCCGTGGCAATGACCGTGCCGCCGCCGGCGGCGCAACTCAAGCGAAGCACGACGCAATCGGCGGTGGCGTGGGTGGCGGGAGCGGCACCGCCAGTGGCGGCGCCAACCAGGCGCAGCGCCCAGCGAAAGACTGCGCCAGCCCGGCGAAGCGCGGTGCTGACGGCGGCGCCGAGGCGGCGAGGCGGCCGCCGCAGATCGCGGGGCTGCGCCTGGGGCCATACGCCGGGGCCGCAGGGCCCGCAGACAAGGCCGCGGGGGCGGGGACCCGCCAGACGGGCATGAGCTCGGGAACCGTGCAGGAGGTGAGGCACGGCCTGCTCCCGGCAGGCGGGGTCGCACGCGTCCTGGATGCGTTGCGCGTTGCGCGGGCGGGGTCGGGTGCAGGATCGGGGGGAGGGGCCCCGCGCAGCTCTTGTATAAGGATATGCGGGTGGCGCATGCCACATGTGAGCAGCCAGCCACCCGGGGCAAGCAATGGCTGCCTGTCGGGGGCCAGGGCGGGGGGTAGAGGGTTGGAAGGCATTCTCAGTAGAGAATCCGCGGGGCGCATTCATCCCCCGACCATCAAAACAACAGGCTGAGCGCTGAGGGTGGAAAGGAGGGGCCAGGGCTCCCGGTGTATCGTCGCCCGATGCCGCAACTCCCAGTGGTCCGTCGCATTCATGGACCAACATGGCCGGGGTGGTGCGACGGGTTTATGAGCCCGAACCGGCCGTATACCTGGCTGCCTGTGGTCCCAAGCCCAGCCCGTTGACCCGACCCGATCCAAACGCCCGACTCGAAAGCAGGGAGAACCGAAAAAAACGAAGGAGAGAGAGGGACGGGTGGGGGAGGAGGTAAAGTAAAGGGCGGGGAGTACGGCGGAGGGGGTTTCGGAGCATCGGGAGGCGAGGGGGCCGGGGGGAAGGGGTGAGAGGGGGACCACCAAAGGACGATGGGGCAGGGGGCACCTAAGACCCGGGGGGGGACCGGAACAACTCCCAATCCCGGAACAAAAGGCAGAGCGCTGAGGGTGGAGGGGAAGGGCCCGGGCCGGGGTACCGTTGCCCAAGGGCGCAAATCCCGGTGGTCCGTCGCATTTATGGACCACTATGGCCGGAGTGGTGTGACGGGTTATGAGCCCGAAGCGGCCGAATCCCTGGCTGACTGTGGTCACAAGCCCAGCCTGACGATCCGACCCATCCCGAACGCCCGACCCGAAAGCAGAGAGAGGGGGCCGGGGGCAAGCAATGTACGCGGCGGAGTGCGGTCCGTTGGCTGTTTGCGTTTGTCGTAGAGGCGCGTTTGGAGGCGGTAGACGTTGTCGACTGGCGCAAGTACAAGGAGGGGGTCGAGGAAGGGCATTTCGCTGGGGCCGAGATGGGGGTTGAGCTGCGGTTCCAGTGCCAGGTCAGCGGGGTAGATGCCATGGAGGCCGTGAAGGTGCTGCGAGGCATGGACGAGGGCGGCCAGGTGGGGTTTGTTGAGGGAAAGGAAGTTGTCAAGGAAGCGGAGGGAGAACCGGAAGGCGTGGAGGCGGGGCAGGGCGAAGGCGGGGATGTTGGGAAGGGGGAGCTGGGGGGGGGGGTGAGATGAGAACGGGGCCGGGTAGTACGGTACTCTCTGAGGTGTTATGCGCACTGCAGCGCAGGGGAGCAGGGCAGGCCGGTGTACGGCACGTACGTTACACACACGGTATGGCAGGCCGGTGTACGGCACGTACGTTACACACACGGTACGGCACATACTTGCGTGTGGCCGGCCGGCTCCCTCCCGAGCGCAGCTGCACCGCAAACCCTTCTTCTACTCATCTTCATCCCCGTCGGCCCTGGCGTTGGCCCCGTCCTCCCACCTCTACTAACTTTTTACCCCTCCCCGCCGGCCGGCGACCGCGCTGCAGTGCGTCCGGACCTTTGGCGAGGCGTACTCACAGCAGTGCGCCGACCTGCCGGAGCAGCCGCCCGTCAATTACGCGGAGGCCTATATGGACCCCATCGCAATGCAAAACGTGCATTCGTGGCTGGCGGCGCAGTCCTCCCTGCCGCCGCCGCCCTCGGAGCACGGCGGCGGCTCGGGCGGCGGCCTGGACAGCCTGATCAGCTAGTAGACAGGCTGGAGAGTGGGAGGGGACCAGGCGCGGCGGCGCAGCCGCCGGCTGGGGTGGGACGTTGGGCTCTCAGCATGTTGCCGCATACGGCCGCGGGCCGTGGGCTGGGTGGCTGCAGGCTGCTCCGCGGCCTGCATGGCGCTTGCCCGGGAGCTTGTGGCGGTGATCCGTGCATCTAGGCACCTTTGCCAACGCTGCACTCTGCTCGTTGCATATAATGCTGCGTGGGCGTGCATTAGAGTGTGCGTGGGCTGGCGTTCCGGTGTGTGCGTGGGCGTGTGTCCCAGTGTTGAAATGGAACGACGCAGACAACGAGCGTAAGCGCGAAAATGATGTGTGTCCCAGTGTGGGTTGTGTATGCTTGATAGCGTGCCCAAGCGTCCAAGAGTGTGTTTGATATGCGACCCAAAGGAAAATGCATACGACGAGCGTAAGCGGCCCTGTGCGTATGTCCGCGTGCGTGTGTGGGCGGTGGCGTTCGGCGTGCTGCTGGATAAGGACCGGCAAGGACGCCCGCGTCCACGGCGTACGGCGTGAGTCGCGCATTCCAGGCACCCGTTTGCACACGAACAGTCCCCTAGATCTGTCGTACTCGTCCGCCGTACAATAACCGTGCGCATCTGCTGGCTTCACTGTGCGAAGCTAGTCACACCCGGCACGCCTTGCCGTTGCAACTGCATTGCTTTGTTGAGCCCCTGCTTTGTTGAGGGTGAGTTGGTGCTGTTGCGGGGGCCCTATGTATGTGGCTTCGAGGGGCCCGGCAAGCCCACCCAGTGGTGCAAACGCTTGAAAGTTGCTGGGCCCCGCGATTTGTCATTAGTTGTCGCGGGGTCCTGATGTGAACCGGCAGGTCCGCCCAGAGGAGCAGGTTCGAGCGCGCGCTTGCGCGCGTTTGCCCGAAGGGCGGTTCCGCTCGGTCTAGATCGTTGGCGCGATGTCATGCATACGTCTTAATTGGGTTCACTGAGTTCGAGGAATGCGCATTTCATCTCGTCATTGCTCACTATCTCATCAATGCGTGCAAATGGAAGGGCTCTTATCACTTGGGCGTACAGTTTGCCAGGCTGCCATCGTTGCGAGGCCCTTCAGCCTGTGATCCGCAAATGCTTGGGCGTTGTGGGGCCGGTCCGCAGGGATGAGTCCGAGCGCTCCGCTTAAGCGTCTGCCGATGGTTGCCGTGGGTTGGTCGCCTTGCTTGCAGCCGGACCCTTACGAATAACATTTTGCAGTGGGCCAAGGGAGGTTAACGGTTGGGCTTGTCACGGTTGGCAGTTGGTTAACGACACTCCGTCCGTTGTTCCGGGGTCCAGGATCCATGCCACCCCAGTGGCGTAGTCAGGGTTGGGTCGTGAGTAAATGACGTCTCTTTGAAGTTGATGTAAAAAGCATTGCATGTTTGCATAGCGGTTGTGGGGCACTTGCAACAGTCGGTCCCTTTAGTTTGTTCGTCTCACATCACTTGACGCCTGGGAGGGTACTTAGCCGGTGGTTATCGAATGTGTTGTGGATTGCAGTCAATGCGGGGCAAAAAACGGGCAGAGGCACCGACATCGTGTGCACCGTGTGATGGACTTGGGGCGGCGCGGGCGGGAAGAGGTCATGTTCACGCCTTTCTTGGGCCCATTGGACCCTTGTGTAATTTCTTTTTTTGTGTGAAAATGCTGGATCAGTCACGGTGTGGCGCAGTGTGTGGCTTTTCGGCCTTTGTACTGGTGTATCTGCAATGCGAATGGCCGATACCGCACCTGAATGATCTAAATAACGAACTGAAATGCCGTCT
>LSYV01000014.1:235622-263048 GCA_001584585.1 Gonium pectorale | reverse complement strand
CCCCCATCAAGAGCCAGCACTGCTCCATCACTTGAGACATGCCTTGTACCTGCTGTCCACTGCCTGTCTGCAGCTGCGGGAAGGTAGCCCGGCAGTTGTCATCAGCGTTATCAGCGCTGACCCAGCGCTGATAACGCAGCTCCGGATTCCTTGCGTCTGCTGCTCTATCCATTTACGGTGCCGCACTTCTGTAGCGGCGGCATGGGGCAAACTACCGACATAGCGCCCATGCGGCACATGGTGTCCGGCAGTGGCATTGCGGCAGTCGGCGAGCTCAATATGCATACCTGCAGCGTAGCACCTCGTCCTTTGTCGCTCTGTTTTACCGCATACTCTGTGGGAAGGGGGGGAGGGCGTCAGCTCGCTGCGTGCATGTGTTTAGCACATAACGCCCAGCTGGTATCTCTGCAGATTTCTGTTTTTTCATCCGACAGCCAGCGGACGTAGGTCTGGCCACGTGTTGCTAGGGGCCGCCCTTCTGAGGTCTACTGGGTCCGCGCACCTGCACGAGCTGTGCGTTGCACCGTGCGAGCCGTATGAATGCATGGCCGCGGCTCCAGGCTTCACAGCACCCTCAGATTACAGATTACAGGCCCCCCCAGGTTGCACCCTCGCTGCTTCCGCCGCTGTGGAATGGTCGCCCGTGCTTTCTGCAAAAAGGAAACACTGCAAATGGCCCCGTCGGCTTCGACGGGCGTGTAACATGGACACTCACTAAATCGCCTGGTTGATTCATTACTGCCATTATTGTACCGACTGAGCACACTGTTCGCATACAAAACACGCACGCCACGGCGTCCGTACGGCAAAAAGGACCACCACGCACCAACCGGAAGCGTCGATGTGCACAAATCGATCGACGATACATACCATAAAAGGAAACGGAAATAGGGAAGGCAGCCTCCACGGTCATACCCCCGGGTGTGCGATGTTTCCAGCAGGGCGCCTAGTACAGGGCATGGCGGGCGAGCAGACGGACCCTCGACCAAGACGCGCTTCCATGCTCGAAGAATGGCAACACCATACCTAGGGAATGGAGCATCTCGAGCAGACGCATCACTCAAGGACAGGTGGCACGGCAGGCACGGCCCTGGACACGGCTACGGACACGGCGCTGCTGAGCCGGACATCGGTCAATTGCAGCATATCCAGCGTCTCCTCCAACATTTATCTTATAGACGTAGTTAGGGGTTCACGGTGGTACGTGGTAGCCATTTCAGCCCGCACCAAGCCGCACGACGACGACGAGCCGCAATTCGACGAACGGCGAGCGGTCACGTGCCACCCTTTTCCGCATCCGTCGTCGCCATTATTCAGCCATTTCCTTATGGCATGTGCAATCACGTACGCAAATCTAGGATACACAATGAAAAATGCGATAAGATGCATGCCTCCGCTGCATGCGCAACTAACTGGTGCGCAGCCGGCTGAACTCCCTTGCAGGCGCATGCCTAGCAAGTTGGTCATGCGCATTTCCAGTTGAAGCTCTGCGCACACGGGGCAGCGTGCACGCTCACAGTTGGCCAACCTACGTGGGTGAAGTACGAAGAGTTAACGTCACTCGCTAATCATGCTCTATTCGGTGTTCTAAGTGCAACCAATTCCTCTACTACACTCCTAGCATCGTGTGCCTCAACTGAGGTTCTAACCGTCCAGGAAACCTGGATACGACAGCATTATTGACTGCCTTGATAGCCATACGCAAGGAGTTTCAGTGTTAGGTGTGTCACATTGTCTATGTAGCAAGAATCTGAGGGAGCGGGCAGCGGGGTGCTCCCAGTTTGTAACGGGCGAGCTTCCTCGCTTGCTAAGCTGCGCAACTTGAATTAGAACAGAAATTGTAGTCACCCATTGGCTGCAAATGATGTGCAACGGACTCCCTCGTTTTGTAGTGTTTTTGTTTCCCTCCTGACCGGCTCTCTGAGCCCCAGCACATTGTGCCCAGGGCAGTTGCTTATCTGACCTGGCAAGGTTCGCCACGAGGGCCCGCTTGGTCCCGCTCTTATGTATAATGGGTGGGTTTGTGGCCTCGGGCAAGCTCTGGCTGGCACCTGGAACGGGCGGTGGAGCGAGCACCATCTTCGCTGCAAGCGCTCCTGGCTCGGACGGCGACTATGTGGTGACTCAAGCTTTCGAGCGTTCTCTCTGGTCTTCGTTGGACTGCTGCTTGCACTGTGCAGCGCAGCAGCAACCATCGCCCCAGCTACGCCTTCACTGCTTACCAGCAACAACTCGCTCGCGCCTACAACGGCGCTCTCGCCATCGGTGCCGTCAAAGCAGTCGGTCATTGCTGTGCGTTCAGCGGCCGCTTTCGTGGCCGCAGTCGCTGATAACAGCATCGAGAGGGTTGAAGTTCTAGACAACCTGCTGGTACCTACGAGTGCCTGGCCGGCACGGCGCCTTAACCGCACAGCCTCGCTCACAGTTGCCGGCCGTGGCCAATATACGACCATCCTGGACCTCGACTACGTGAGTTGCCAGCCTCAGGGGCCGCGCCCCCGGGCATCTGGGGCTTATGCTACTTTGTAGCGTGCCCCGGGCCCTGCTGTAGGTGTGTTTCCATTTCCGCACAGTACGTACAGCGTCCGTACGGAGCCGAACGGCCATGACCTGGCTGCATGCCGACACGTGCTACACCACCCACGGTGAGCCCCGTCTCCTCACATGACTCGCGTCCTCGTACATCTCCCCGCCCGCCCGCCCGCCCGCCCGCCCTCCCGCCCCCATGAACACACAGGCCAGCGCGCGCGTGGCTCTGGTGGAGCCGGGCGTGGAGCTGCGGCTGCAGGGGCTGGAGCTGCGTAATGGCCGCGCGCGGACGGGGTTCGGAGTCGACCTGCTGGACCAGTCGGCGGCCGGGACACGGGTGGTGCTGCATGACGTGGCAGGTGCGTGCTTCCGCAGCCGTAATGCGGGGCTTGGCTCCTGGGCGCAACCAGGGCGCCTCCCAACAGGGCGCCTCCCAACAGGGCGCCTCCCAACAGGGCGCCTCTCAACAGGGCACCAGGCATCGGGGCGCCAGGCGTCCTGGGACGCCAAGTGTGGGGCCGCGCAGGGCACCCAACATGGGAGGGCTGCAGTGCCATCCGGGGGCCTGAACCCACACGGCTTGGCTGGGGGCCTCAAACCACACGGCTTGGGGGGGGGGGCTGAACCCACACGGCTTGGCTGGGGGCCTGAACCCACACGGCTTGGCTGGAGGCCTCAAACCACACGGCTTGGCTGGGGGCCTCAAACCACACGGCTTTGGGGGGGGGGCGCAGCACGCAATCGCCGACAGCGGCGGTAAGGCCTAGAAAACCCAAGCCCCCAAGCCAGTCCACCCTTGCGTCCTTTCGGCGCCATGTGCTGCGACCCGTTGTTGTTCCCCTGTTCCCAGGTGCCTTGACACACTTCTCCCTCCCTCCCCCGCAGCGTTCACCTTTGCGTGCCTGCCGCTTGACCTGTTCCTGGCGGCCGCCCTGGCCACCGCGCGGCCGCCGGACCTGCCGTACGGTGCCTTCGGTAGGCCGCAGCAGGCCGAGCGCGGCAGCACGTGGTGCCGTACGACACCAGCGGTCGCAGCATGGTGAGGGAGGGGGTATGTGTGTGTGTGAAAGAGGGACAGCGAGCGGGAGTGTGTGTATCTTGGCGAGAGAGAGGGGAGAGAGAAACTGCAGCAGGACGGCGCGGGCCATTGCGGGGTGCTGGGCCCTCCAGGCAGTACCCAAGAGCCCTGGTCGAGCCCTGAGGTGTGTCGGTGGGCGGTGGGAGTTGTGTTGCTAGGGGGAAGGGAGCGTGAACACATACAAGAGGAAGCGCAGCAGACGGCGGGGCGGGGAAGTGTGCCGTTGGGGGGCTGCCAGGCCTCGGCAACGTGGATGTGGCCGAGGCCTTCTGTGCGCTGAGCCGTCAGGTAGCGCGCACATGGACACGCCGTGTCGTCACTCGGTTTTTTCCTGGATACGCGAGCGGCGCCGAGGCTCCCGTCTGCCCCCCCCCGTCGGTGCTGCCATGGCCAACCCGCTCACTGCCTCACCCTCTGCCCCTCCGCTTCTTGAGCCCCTTTGCTACCGACTGGGGACGGGGAAGGCGGTGGGGGAAGGCGTGCACTCGGGGCTCTACTGGAGCGAGTGCTACGCCCCGCCGACCCCTCTGTCCCATCCTCACCGTCCCCCTCCCCTGCTCCTCCCCGCCGTTGTGCTGCTGGCCTCATCAGCCCGTCCTCATCAGTGTCATGTATCTCCCTCTCCCCCTCTGCACACGCAGCTACAACACGACGCTGTTTGCCACGGACGTGGCGCTGAGCATCAGCCCGCAGGTCCTGCCTGGGGTGTACGGCAGCGGCGGCTACGTGCTGTGGGGGCTAAATACGTCGCTGGTGAGTTTGCTGTGATTTGGGAGGGGTGCTCGGGTCTGGTTCGGGTCAGCGGGGCCGGCCATGCGTTGGTCGCCTGAGCAGGATCGGTCGGCGGCGCGTGGTCCTGGCGGCCTCTGGGCGCGACGGCTCGCGGGCGTTAATGTGTTACGCGAAACAACGGACACAGGATGCAGGAGAGGCCGCCATACCCTTGCGCCCAAGCCGAGCGGGGCCAGCTGAGCTTGCGCCCCCGGCACGTAAGGGAGGACGCTGCTGGATGATATCACGCCCTTATCTTCCCGTGCTCAAACGCGGCCCCGCCCTCGCCGCCATTCTCGTCCTTACTACCACCACCCCCGCCTTCTCTCCCGCCGACCCTCCCGCCGCGCGCTCCGCCGCTGCAGATCTGTCAGCAGCCCGCCTCCCCGGAATGCGGGGCATCCACGGGGTATGACCGCTGCGTGGCCGTGCTGAGGGAGCAGCTACATGCGGCCGACGACACGTGGAAGCGGCTGGCCCAGGCAGCAGCCATGCCACTGGCGCCAACGACGACGCCGACGACGCCGGCTCCAGCGGGCGCGGCGCCGCCCTTGGCGCCTGGCGATCTTGCCGAGCCGCCGGCGCTGCAGTCGCCGGGGCCGTCGGTCCCTCCGGCGGCGGCGGGGGTGGCGGGAAGCGGCGGGCGCCAGGGGTGGCTTGCGGCTGTGGTCGTGCCGACGTCGGTTGTTGGAGGTGGGTAGCAGGCGGTAGCAGCGTGTGTTGGGGCGCTGCGTTCAGTTGGCGGATACGATGTCTGGTAGGACCCTGGCGGGAAGGAACTTGCATGCAGCCCCCACTACGCAGAGGAGCTGGTCTGGATTGTCGTGTCCGGGCGGCGCCAGGTGGCGGAGTGGGGGCCTGGGTACACGCTGTTTTGCTTGGTTGTCTGTTTGACGATGTGTGTGAGCACGCTGTTTGCGCATACGGTGTGGAACACACAAGCTCCGCGAGCGGACCGTTGCAATCGACCTGAGGGTCCCGGGCTCCGCCCCACCGAGTGCAGGCGCGCTGGCGGTGTTGGCCGTGGTGTGCTGGGTCCGTCCACGCCTGCTCCGGGACTGCTGGGGCGCCCTTGCCGCCAAGCCAACGCTGGGCTCGCCAGGGCTCAGCCCGCCGGGACCGCCACATGAGCCATCCAGCCCTGGATCTCCACGCGAACGGACCGGCCCGCACCATCAGGCCTCACTGCGTGTCGAAATGTCGGATTCCTGCGCGATGGGGGCCGCCGCCGCCCTGGATTGTCCGGAGGGCGCGCAGCCCCGGCTCCTGCCGACGGACCAGCCATGCGCTGCCGCCGCTCCTCCCGCGCCTGCGGGCGCCGCTGCTGGTGTCGCGGCGCAGGCGGCGTCGCCGTCGTCCCCAGCGTCGCCGGCAGCCGCAGCCAGCGACCGGTGGGTCGGCGAGCCCGCCTCCGCCTCCGCCTTGGACCTGCAGGCTGACAGTAGCCACGGTGGGTCGGTCTACCTTCGCAGCCGTACGGACGCTTCTGACGCGTCAGCGGGCGCGACAGTGTACGGCAGCAGCGTCGCCACGGGTGGCGGCGCCGCCGCCGACGTTGCCCTGCGGATCGCCAACAGTGGCGGCGGCGGCGACAGCAGCAGCGCCACCAGGGCCGCCGCGAACAGCGCCGCGGCCGCGGCATGGCTTCAGTCGCTGCAGGGGCGCAGCCTGGTGCCCGTCGGCGACATATGGATAGGTACGGGCGGGCGTTGGGCGTTGGGTGGGTGCGTGGGTCGCGTGTGAGTTCCAAGGTTTGAGCCGTTTACCGTTTCCGTTCGACGGCCTCGTTGCTCGGCGCCTTGTTGTCCGCGGGGGTTCCGCGGGCCTAGACAGAGTGGTATCCGCCTGGGCGTGTACCGAGGGCGAGTTCGAGCAGCTGTCGGTGCGTAGCGGCCGGCCTGGTGCGCCGTGGTCAGGCCGCGCGCCGTTTGAGGGGCTATCGCCCGTACCATACCTGCTGTCTCGGCGCGGCTCGGGCACAGGGGCAGGGCAGGTTCCCCCTTGCTGACGCCTCCGCCGCGGCTCGCCAAGACACGGCGGCGGGCGTCACCCCGTGCGCGGCCGCGGGCGGAGAGCGTGCTCGTAGCCCATTCGTGCCCCCGCCTTCCGCCTGCCGTACGCCTGCGAGCGATGCGGCTGTTCGTACATGTATTTCCCGGTGCCGTCACAAGCTCCTTTGCCCTCAATGGGGTTCAGCGCGCCGCACATTGCGCGGCCCGTTTCCTGCCCTCGCCACGACGTGGCCACCCCGGTGACGCTGCCCGCGCTGACGCTGCTCTCACCGCCCTCTCGCAGAGCCCAACAGCATCCTCGGTGGCGGATCCTTTGGGAAGGTCTTTCGCGGTGAGTCAGCGAGTGCGCGAGTGAGCGGCTGGCATGGCTTTGCAGGGCAATGCCTGCGCGCGCCCCCCCCCCTACCTATCGGCAGCGCACCCGGCACCCCGAGCTCCCACCTGCACGGCGAGGCAGCAGAGGTGGCTGGTCTGGTTCGCGTGCGTTGGGGCCAATCTTGAGCGGCATGGCCGCCCGCGCGCTCTCGCCCTGCCCCGTCTGGCTCATGGTTCACACGCCCGTGCCGCGTACCAGCCCCTCGCGTTGCTGCCGCCCTAGGGAGCCGCCCTAGGGAGCCGCCCTAGGGAGTCGCCCTAGGGAGCCGCCCTAGGGAGTCGCCCTAGGGAGCCGCCCTAGGGAGTCGCCCTAGGGAGCCGCCCTAGGGAGTCGCCCTAGGGAGTCGCCCTAGGGAGCCGCCCTAGGGAGCCGCCCTAGGGAGCCGCCCTAGGGAGCCGCCCTAGGGAGCCGCCCTAGGGAGCCGCCCTAGGGAGCCGCCCTAGGGAGCCGCCCAGCGCTGCCGGGCGCCGCCGCGCCTGCGTAACGCGCCCCCCAGCCACGCTGCCATAAGTATCTACCCACCAACCCCGACCGCACCGCAACAAGCGCAAATGGATCAAACTCCCGCTGCCGTCATCGCCCCCTTCATCCCATGTTTCCAGGCGCCTGGCGCGGCCGGCAAGTGGCGGTCAAGGTGCTGTCGTACGACAGTGAGGTCGCCACCGCCGTACACAATGAGGCAATGCTGAGCATGACGCTGCGCCACCCCAACATCGTGGCGGCGCTGCATTGGCTGTGCATCGCCGCCGACGGCGGCGCGCGCGGGTGCAGCAGCGGCTCCGTCGCCGCGCTCGCCGCTGCCGCCTTGTCGGCGACGGCGTCGGACGCTCCGGAGCAGGCCTTGGTGCGCCGCGTCAGCAGTGTTGGCGACGGCGGCGACGGCGCCGCTGGCGGGTTGCCGACGCCGTCATCAGCTGCACGGCATCCTGCTGGCGCCGCCGGCGCGTCTGGGAGATTCCTTCACCGATACCTGAAAGGCCCAACTGCTGACCACGCTGGCGTAGACCATCCGCCGGCGCTGGTAAGCGGAAGCGGCGCAGCGACCCAGGGGTCGGCAACGGTCCCCCCCGCCGTGACAGGTCCGCACGAGCTCCCTTCGCCGCGGATGCCTACAGCGTCAGTACCGGTAACGCAAGATCTGGCCTCCTTAGGACACGCGGGTTCTGCGGGCGCCGGCGCCGTGGGTCACGACGTCGGCGGAGGAACAACCCAAAGCGGAGGAGCCGGTAATGGCGGCGACGGTGGCGATGCGGCACCTCGAGGCGCCGCTCCAAGCGAACTGCTCCTTGGCTCGGCGCCGGCGCTGGGATCCCAGGAGGAGGAGGCTCAATCGGAGATGAGCCTGCTAGCCCGCCACCTGCAACAGAGCGCCAGCACCCGGGGTTATCTTCCGCCGCCGGCCATGACGCCCGTCAGTGCGGCCGGGCAGCCCCGTGTTCTCACCAGCCCGGCTCCTTCCAGCCTGGTCCCGTCGTCGCCGCCCACGCATCTGCCACGGCGGCTGCAGCCGCCGCCACCGTCGGCGCAGGGCCCTAGCGGACAGCAGCAGGACCTGCCCCTGCAGCCCGCTGCGTCCAGCGGACAGGCGGAGCCATGGGCGGCAGCATTCAAGCGTTTACGAGCGCATGTGCCGGAGAAGGGCCCCGCCCCGGCGCCACGGTTGCTCCTGAGCGCAGCGTCGGCAGGCCCTGGCCTGAAGACACCGGCCTCCGAGGCCGTGCCGACCCACGGGTCGGCTGGGCCGCCGCCCCAGGCGCCATTGCCGACGCTGAATGAGACGTGGCCGCCGCCACCTCGGCCGACGTTGTTGCACGGACTGGCCCTGCACGTGTTGCCGACGGGAGCCGAGGTGGAGGAAGCGAAGGCGGCGGCGCGGGCGCCGGCGCACTCGGGCTCTAAGCAAAGGGCGCCGCCAGGCGGCGGCGCATCGACGCCGCTGAATGCGCGGGCCCGTTCGGCGGTGACGGCGCCGCCGCCGTCACTGCTCCACTCGCGGGCCCTAGGCGGCTCAGCGCACCTGCCGTCTACGCCACGCTTGTCCACTGCCTCCATGCCGCCGGGGGAGCTGACGGCGTCGTCGCGACCGCCGGCGGCTGTGCCGACGTCTGCCGCGCCCACGGACGTCCTGTGGCTGGCCGCCAACACGCAGCCCTCCGCGGGCAGCAGCCACGGCTTCCTGGTGATGGAGCTGTGCGAGGGCGGCAGCCTGGGGGCCTGGAGGCGCAGCGCGTGGCGGGAGGCGGGCGACCTCCCCGACTTGGTGGGTTGGCGGTTGGGCGGCTGTTGGCGGTTGGGTAGGAGGCGGTGGGCGGGAGATTGTTGGTGTGCGGGTATGGAGGGCTGGGCGTTGCCTTGCCGGGGGCGCGTGGCGGGGTTGCCGCCGCGAAAGCCGGCGAATGCGCTATGCCCCTGTGTCAGGAAGTCAAGCGGCGTGTCCGACTGCGCTGTGCCCCTGTCCATTTGCGCTACCCGGCGCCGTCAGCGCAGGCGCCGTGTGGAGGACCAATGCGGCAGTCCCCACCAGCAACGTGACGCAACGCGCTCGCCCGACGGCCTGCATGCTGCCTCCGACCGCCTGCATGCTGCCTCCGGGTTTCCTGTCAGCCCGGCGGATAAAAGGCACTGCTCGTGTGCCCATGCAACACGTTTCCACACTCCTGGGGACTCCAGGTCCGCACCCTCCCACAGAAAAACCCGTCATTCTGGTTTGCACCCGCCCTCCCACCCATCCACTGACCCATCCACTGACCCACCCACTGACCCACCCGCAGTCCCTCCTGCTGCCGTGGGCTCTGGACATCGCCCGGGGAATGGCCTTCCTGCACGCCGTGGGCGTGTGCCATGGAGGTGGGGCTCCGGCATCGACCGGGTTGTCAACACCCCTGAGGGCTGTGAATGTCTGTGGGGGGGGAGGGCGACAGGGTAAGGGGCGAGGCGCTGCGTGTGCCCTGGAGGTGGGGGTCCAATGCCACGGGCGGCGCCGGGCCGGAGCGCCGCGCGTGTGCCGCGCAGAGCCGTTGTCGGCGTCGCTTGACTGGTGCGCTGGGCGCCAGGGCGTCCAGGTGGCAGGGCGTCCAGGTGGCAGAGCACTTTCATTTCGTTCGGTTATGCGGTGGCTGCCTGCGTGGCTGGCCTGGCGGGGGGCGGGGAGGGTGGCCCTTGCGTGCGTGTTTGGGCATGGGGGCGCAGTGCGGGGGCGCCGTCGTCGCGATCGCCACGGTGTGCCTGGTTGGGCACATGCGGTGAGCGTTGGCCCCCCTCCCGGCGCGGCCTGCCAGCCTGCCTGCCTACCTGCCAGCCTGGAGAACCGTCGCGACTGCTGACCCGCGGGGTTGGAGCGCTTGGGCGCGCGCGCGCTGCTCCGCCCTGGAGCCCCTGCTGCCCTTGAGCCCCGCCCCGCCCCCTGCCCGAGTCTCCTCCCCCCCCCCGCCTACAGCGCCCAGGGGCGTCGCGTCCGTTGTCGGCTTGCGCTCCCACACTGCGACCTCGCGCCCGCCTTTTGGCAAGGCAAACGCCCAACGTCAACCCCCGAACCCTCCCAAACCGGGCTGCCCGCTCCCCACCGCCACCCGCCACGCAGATCTCAAACTCAACAACGTCATGCTCTCGCGCTCCAACGGCCCCGCGTCGAGCAGCACGCCGCTCGCATCGCACAGCGCGCCGTATACGCCCTTTGTGACGCCGCACGCTCGTCGTGCCGCTGTGCCGGTCCCGCCGGCGGCAGCGGGTACCATGTCCAGCGACGCAGCGCTCGTCAGCCCACATGTCTCCGCTGCGCTGCCCCTTGCGGCGCCCCCAACCGGCACCCCCGGGCCCGGGCTATCGGACGGCCCCTGGCGCCCGATCACCCCGGCCTCGTGCTCGGAGCAGCCGCCTACCGGCTCCGGAACCGGAACCAGCTGGCTGGATCCGGGAGGCGCCGCCGGGGCGTCATCGGCGCGCCTGGAGGCGCTCTCGCCAAGCGAGCCGCGGCCAACGCCGGCGGCCGGGCCGGGGGCCGGGCTCGCCAATCGGTGGGTAGCGAAGGTAAGCGGAGTCCGCCCTGCAGCGTGGGCAAGGGGTCGCACGTCCGCTCGGATGTGCGCGCGTGTGTTGGAAAGGAAAACGCATACGACGAGCGTAAGCGCGAAAGTGATGGCGTGCGCGCGCGCGTGTGTGTGTGAACGTGCCTCGGGGTCTCAGCACTAGCCTCGGAACGTGCCTTGGTGTTTCGTGACGGGGCAAGGCGACCGAGGGCCTGCCGGCGTGATGGCGAACCAGGTTTGCCGCCCGACGCATCCTCGCCTGTGTACAGCATCCCAGCGGGCCGAGGGACTGGCTCGGCGCTCCCGGGCCACCGAGCCCCTTCGCCACGCCGTGCTGCCGTACCCGCCGTTCCTGTAGGTCGGCGACTTCGGGTTGGCGCGGGTGCTGGGCGCGGACGCCAGCCACGTGTCCACGCGGCCGCACGGCACGTCGTCCCACCTGGCGCCGGAGGTGTGGGCCGAGGGCCACCTGTCGCAGCAGGCGGACGTGTACGCCTTCGGCGTCACGCGTGAGTGGATCGGGCATGGGCGACTCAAGGGAGGTTGGGGAGGCGCAGCCGAGGCCTGGGGCGCGAGTGGGTTTGTGTCCGGCTTGTGTGTGGTGTCTTGAGGCGCGGGCGCCAACCAAGGCATGCGATGCTGGCGCGGGGCTGCGGGACGTGGGGTGCGCCGCGCTGCGGGCAAGGAACGGAGGGTGGGATCGGGTTCACGTGCGCGCGGCAGCGCGGGGAGCCTGAGGGCAGCGTTTCGCAATAGGCCGTCAGCCGGCCTCAAGGAGGATGGCCTCTACCAGCCGCTCATGGGCATGGCTGCGCTGACACTCATTCACCCTGTTCACCCGCCCGCACCAAAAGCCGACCACATGGTGACACGGAACAAACGTGAGCTCCTTCGGCCCGCGCTGCCGTTCGCGCGTTCGCCCCCATCTCTCTTGGTGTCCGCCCGCCCACAAGGCATCACGCACCCCCCTCCCGCGCGCAGTGTGGGAGCTGGCGACGGGCGAAAAGCCCTGGCGCGGCCTGCGCGCCGGCCGCATCCTGCACGCCGTCATGTTACGTGGCTCGCGCCCGCCGCTGCCGCCCTGGCTGCCGCCGGCCTACGCCGCCATCGTGCAGGCGTGCTGGGCGCAGGCGCCGCGCGACCGGCCGTCCTTCGCCGCCATCGTGGAGCAGCTGGAGGCGCTGGCGGCCTCGACGGCGGCAGCGGCGACGCCGCCGCAGTCCGCCAGCGTCGGCGCCGGGCCGGGCGGAGGTGGAACCCCCCGGTCGGCGGCGGCGCAGGAGGCGCCGGGAGGGGCAGCGGCGGCGGCTGCCGCTACCGCAGCGGCGGCAGCGGCGGATCTGCTGGCGCGCGCTGCGGTGATCCGGGTGACCCCTCAGAAGTAGGCCACACGGCTGCCGTTTGTGTCTCCGGGGGGGGAGGGGCAACACCTCCGGGCGCCGGCAGCTTTGCTTCCTGCACGCTGAAGCCAGCCCATGCTATCATTGCTCCACACCGCAAGGGCGTCGTAGGCCTTCCTCCCTGCCCACGGAGTTCAGTTGGTGTTCTTTTCACGGCTACACAACGTTCGGAGGTGGGGGTAATAAAGGGAACGCACGGGCGAGGGGCGGTGGGGAGACCATATTGATAGGCCACATGGACATCGGCCATCCTTTAGAATATATCCGGCAACAAGGCATCAGCCATGGCCACGGGCACAGCCGTTGAGCGAGGAGCGCAGCAGTGATAAGGGTACGGGAGGGCTCAACACTGGGGCTGGGGCTGGGGCCTGCCGGCACTGCTGAAGGCCGTGCGGTCTCTGATGCGGGGGTTGTAGGTGTGGCTCGGCCGCACGGGCACCTGCGTTCTGCGATGAATGTTGCTGAAAGTCGTTTTGCCTCTGAAGCGGTGTTCGATTCCATACTTGTATTGCGGAAGCGGGGCGTTTCAGAGCATCGGCGCCTGCGCGGATCCGTTGGCCGGCAGTCCCGCCGCGTGGTACCCGGTGTGGTTTGTAGCTGTTTCAATGGCCCACGTCAGCAACATTTGGGTCGCTGCGTTGGGGGTGCTTAAGCTGTCATGGGCTCCACGCGGGAGCCGCGAGTAGGTGCCTACATGGGAGAGCCCCCGAGGCAGGGGCTTGGCAGGGCAGTTGGGAGGAGATGTGTCGGGTGGGGAGGGCGGCCGCGTGGAGGGGCAAGTCGGGAGAGGAGGGAATCCGGGAGGTGGAAGGCGTCGCGCAATGAAGGCGGCGAGGCAAGGGGGGAGCAGTTGGGCACGTGTTCGGTCGAGGGAGCCAAGGGACCGGCGGCCTCACCGAGCTGAGCGCAGGCAAGGCACTGGCTCGATTATCTCGTATTCTTGTCAATTACTTTACTTTGCTGCCCGCGGTAACGCGCGGCCGCTGTGTGCTGCTTTGTACTGCTTGGGGACGCGCGGCGGCGTACTACTGACGGGGCGTGTGACGGCTTACTCGTTGAGCAGCGTAACGGCGGCATACACGACGAGCGCGAAGGGCGGGGCGGGGCCCAACCTGCGGCCCCGCCTCCTGCTCTACGACTGTCCTTTCAACCATGCCTGCCGTCCGTCTGCCCACTGGACAATCATTGGTAAACCCAATTTGGTCGGCGCGCTGTTGCGTCGTTTGCGGGCGCTCTTGCAACGGTGAACGCGTTGCGACCGCCGACTCGTATGTACTGCTGTACGGCAGCGGGGCGAATCCGACACCCGTTTTTCCAGGCTTTGAAGAGAGGCCCGATGGGGCTGGATAAAAGGGTGCCTGCTACGGCATCACAAGGCGGCATCCTGCTGTGACGGCAGTTGTGCGTTGTGGGGAGGGAGGGCAGGGGCGGCAGGCGCGCGGCTGGGTCGGCTTACTCTGGCGCCGGCTTGGAGGTTTTGTGAGGCCCCAAGGGCGTTGAGTGGATGGCGCGCGGCGGGGCGCCTTGTCCAAGTCACCGTTCGGCGCAGTGCGGTGCGTGGCTCACGCGGCCTTGCTCCTCCGTGCCAAGACAGCGGCGAGGCGAGTACGGAGGAGCTCTCTTGAAGCCGCGGCTTGCCGTGGGGCAGTAGAGGCTGCTCTTATCTAATCATGTGCCAATTTAACCCATTCTGAGGCGATGGCTGCCTGGCGCCGCGCCACCGACCCGGCGTACTCTGTGGTCGCTGTGGCTGCGGGTGTCTGAGCGGCGGAGACCCCGCGGCAATCCTATGCCCAGCTCCTTACGTATGATTTGAGAGCAAAAGCGTGTAGGTGGGGCGTGGGCGAGGGGTAGGGCAGGCATGGGCTTGGAAGCTCGACGTCGTGGGTGGGCGAGGGGCAGGGTGGCGCCGCGTGCATGGCCCGTGGCGCATGCTGCCTTGGCTTGCAGAGGCGCGTTTCCTACGCATTGGGGCATTCATACGTTTATTTCACTCGTCCAGTCCCGCAGCGCGCGGTCTCGTCTAGCAGTGAGCGTCCGCCTAGGCGGCTGCGGATCGAATCATCGTCGGGGCATCGGTCGTTTACTCGGAGAGCTTGTGCGCGGTAGTGGTGGTCCTGTTGGGAAAGCGGGAGACGGGCAGGCGGTCCCATGTTTCTTTCGGCGCTTCAGCCGTTTTCGTTCACCCTCCTGCCGGCTGTCGGTCTGATGCTGGAGTTGCGAGCCTCGGGAGCGAACGGCCAGGGTGTGCAGCCGTGAGAATCGCACCCGGCATGCCGGGAGTGGTCAGCTCGGAGAAAGATAAAGGTTTCGCATGTGCTTACAAGCGACCACAAGAGGCCATTTGCGCTGGGGCAACTCGGCCCCGCGAAGCTCGAGGCGGGTACTACGGGGTTGGAGTTCCTTTGATCAGCAGAATTGAACTCGAACGGCGTTGGGAGAGCCGTTCGGGTCAGGCGGTTTGGACACGCAAGCGCCATGGACGGATTCGTTGGAGCAGGCGCAGAGTTGGAGAGGCTGCGGAACGGAATCGAGGCGCTGGCGAGGCATGCCCTGTTTGTTCGGGGTGTCCTGCGAAAGTTCAAATCGTGGTTCGCAAGAGGCAACAGTTTTCAGCGTCCGTCGTCGTCATCTCTCCATGGTGAACACAGTGCTGTGCGACATGCGTTGGCTTGCTGGACGGAGCCGTGTGAGTGTGCGGCGGGAGTCGGTTTTGTTTAGGTTGTCGTAGAAGGGTCCCATTGGAGACATGCATGTAACACTGCGCGTCAGGGCGGCCAGAGCGTTAGGCGACCTCGAAGACCTCCCGGCTAAGACAACGGGTGTTTCACCTACTCTGCTATGGCAGGTCGGGAGCCAATCGGCTCGTGTGGCCTGCAGCTCCCCTGGGGAGCCTGTAATCGGCATCTGTATATGTGGTGTATGTAAGTGTTCAAGGCTACGGTGCTCACCATAAGTGGTTACTTGCGGCACGGGAGTGGGCGCCGCCGCTGCCCAACCACCAAAAAAAACCACCGCGCTCACACGCACTCGTTTCGTTTCATCACATGCGCTCTTGCGTCTTTTCTTCCACCTGCGGCTAGGGCCCAGCCGCTAGGCGCATTGTGCTCCCCATGCATGCCCCTGCCATGCCTCTATGCATTGTGGGCCGTTCTTTGCATACGGTTCAAAATTGATGTGGAAACACACGGCACCAAGGGAGCACGGATCCAGTGGAGCACAGCCCCTGCCTGGCCCTGTTCCTGAACAACAACATGCAACAACGGACAGACGTACGCCCAGCACACTCCTCCTGCATGCTGCCGCACCATCGCTCAGGTGTGGCGGTTCCAGCAGCGTCCCTTGGGTGCCCGCTAGCCGCAACCCTGTTACCAGGATCCCAGTCCGTGCCCGCATCGCGTCATCCAACGACCCAAGCGTGGATGCGTGGCGTGGATGACGCAAGGGGCCAGTACGGGGGCGGGCTCGCCTCGGCGGGCGCCGCCTGGGGGTGTCCGTATGCGACCGTGGGGCAGCGCAAACACGTACCGCGAGTTTCGTGAGGGCGCTGCGAGGGGTTTCAGGCCAGAGGGGCGAGGGGCACGTGCCGGTACGACTCGCCGTGGCTCGTACTCCCGCGCGACACCTGATGTTGTGCATTGTCTTGTAGCCACAACCTTTCAGCAGCGCGTGTGGACGTCTAATCCTGAATCGCGATGTCGGGCCGAAGGTTTACGGGGCTTCAAAAGCAGGCCCTGAGCCTGTATCGGGAATGTCTACGCGCAATCCGTAGGAAGCCAGAGGAAGCGCGCCCGGGATTGATGTCTTTCGCGCGAAGCGAATTCGAGAAGAACAAGGATGCTAGCCACCGCGACATTCAGCGCATAGAGCACCTGCTGCGGCGCGGAAAGAAGATGATGGAAGTACTCAGCGCCTCAGAGGCCCGCGGAGTGTCAACGCTTCGTTGAAGGTGTGGTCAGCGCTCGGGATGGCGTGGCGGGAATCTCCCCGGCAAGTGTCGGCGTCGGGGGTTTTACGTGCGGGAATGGGATAACGTGGAGCTTTATTAAATTCTTGCATGCACGCCGCAGAGTCGGCTCCCGTCACTCTATGAGGTGACATGCCCCTGATGCGCTGACGCCACGGCTTGCAGGCGTTTCGTGGCTACTACGTTGGGTTGCTGCCTTTTACCACGATTACTTATGCGGATCTGGGCACCACCGGCGCACCTGCGCGTGCTGACTGCGACCCGCGCATCCGCGCTGCGCCAAGGTAACCAGTAATGCGTGCACACTCTCAAGGACACCGCCGGCCACATCCCATGGCACCCAAAAGTCTTTTACACACCTAAGCAATCACCGAAACCTTATCTCTCCCGGTCCTGTGCTCATGATCCTGTTCTTCACTACCCCTCCTCTTCCCTGCAGCTGATGGCCCACCCGCCGCTCCCCGTGGCATGGTTGACGGGTACCCGACCACGCGGTACGTGGCGCTTCGGAACCAGCAGGAGGCAGCGGTCAGCGGCTAGATGCTCGAGCGAAGCAAGCAAGGCTACAGTACACGCATGTGATGCCGTTGCGGCCTTCAGCGCTGGCGCCGGGGCAACCCAGGGCAGCCTGACACGCGGCTGCATGCCGCATGCACGGAGGGCGTGTGCTGCCAGCGCGGGCCGCGTTCAGACGCGCGGGCTGTAGCACCAGCGCCTGCGCGCGCGCGGCTCTATGCTCCGAGCCGGTAGAGGGCCGGTATGGGGGGGGGGGGCGCCGCTGTCTGTCTGCCGTTCGGCGTCACGTGTTGGTAACGGTGCGATGAGCCCCCAGCCCGCTGGTGCAAATGGTGTAAGCCCAGACCACCACAGTACGCGGCGATACACAAGATTGCGCCTGTGTACGGCCCACCCTGACGCGTCGGTTGCGCCGCGGCGGCAACCGCAGCGGCCAAGGGCCCCTTCCTGGAGGGCCGCAGCCCACTGATCTGCCACGCGCACGCCGGCCCTCACCCGTACGCGTATGGACGGCGAGCATGGGTGGGGACGGCCGTGGAAGGAAGCGCATACTCTGCCCTGGTGTTCGGCGGGGGCCCCGCTGGTGAAACGGATGGGCGACGCATTAGCGCTCTGCGTGTCAAGCTCATCGGTCGTCACTGTTTCGGCGTGGAACCGTTGAGCAATTTGTGATGCATTGAGGCCTGGGCTTCACCTCGTTGTGTGTGTGGGGTGGGGGGGGCGGGCGGAATGCATCTGTGTAGGTCCGGACGGGGACTCCATGCTACAACTATGCCGACATAGGCTACACGCTGAGTTGCAGTGGGTTGACGGTTGGGGAGCGCTTCGCACGGGTGGTACGGAGGAGCGCCACCGTATACACCAGTGGTGGTGAGTTGGTTTCTTGGCATGCAAGGCCGTCAGCACTCCGGGTGGAGCTTGGGAGTCCTTTCTGCAAAACTCGGGGCCCGGCCATGGTTTTGCTGGTGTTGAGGGCTTGAGGTACCGGGGCGATGGGAGCGTAGACCCGTGGATGGACACAGAATATGCTCATGTATATCATTGCAGGTCACACATGTTCGCTTTTATCCATGCACGGTGCGCTGCTACGTACCATTATGAACCGAGTTCCCTTGATGGAAGATACGGGGGGCCAGGGTACAACTGCTTGACATACACGTTAGAGGTGTTGTGTCGCGGACACCACGATTTACGCGTTGGAGAGACCTGCTTGAGCCGCTCCCGCGGCATGATCAGGAGCAGCTGCTCACGCAGCCCACGCTGTCCTAGACCTGAGGCAGCTACCCGGGGAGCTCAAGGCTGTTGATTCCCGTGCAGTGTGCGCTGCAGGTGGTGCATCTTGTGAGCACGTGAGCATGTGCGCCAACCAGGGAATGCTTCAGTGTGATATTGGGGTCGCGGCGCATCAGAGGAGCCTGCTCCCTCCGGCGCAACCGCGGACGTGCGGCCTCGGAGCGTTGTGGGGGGCGGCGGGTCGTCCGGGGGGCCGCCGACACAATCGGGCGGCGCGGGCTCGGGCTCTGGAGATGCAGCGGGCGGCATGGTGAGGGGGGCCACAGCAAGGGTGCGCGCGCGGCGGGTTTATGGCATAGGAAGGTGCTTGCTCGTGGAGGAGGGCCTTGGTTGCTGCCTTGGTTGCTGCTGTGCACCCTGCCGAGGCCCTGAGCCTCGTTCTCCCCCACATTTGCGCCACAGCTGCCTCTGTTCCCGTGTGCTGCTGGAATTGCAGCCCGCCAAACCGGACTACTGGCTGTTGTTCCTCACGTACGGCAACCCGGGTCTCGTGGTGGGCCTTGGCCTACTTGGCCTTGGCTTGGGCCTTGGCTTGAACAGCTTGGGCGTAGGCCTCAAGGAGGGGCTTCAAAGCTTCGAAATCAAGACCGCGATCGCGAAGCGCGACGAGCTTAAACAAGCATACTACCGCACCGCAGTTGCGCTGTTTCCCGTCGGCTCTGGCGGCATCGATCCCAGGCGTCGTGTGCGCGGGCTTTCAAGCGCTGACCGGCGCTCTCATCGCGACGCGTCTTCTCAGCACTGTGGGGATGCCCGGCAGCGGTCGAGGGCGTGGCGGCAGACCCACCGGCGGCTTTTTTGACCTGGTGGCGGTATCGATGGAGGCAACTGCCGTAGTGCATGATCCTATGTGAGGTTCACAAGGCAAGCGGCGAGTTCGCCTGCGAGGGGCTAGCAAGCAGGGGAGGGGGTGGGGTGCCTCACGCGAGGGTTGCCCTGCTGCGGGCCAGGGCTGGGAGCGAGAGGAGGACTGGCGTGCATCGGGCCAGGAGGCCGTCCCGCCAAGCCCCCGGCGACTTGCTCGGGAGGTTGAAATGGACCCTGCCATCCCCTAATGGGTCATATGACATGGCCATGCTGCTCATGCACCAACCTACTGTGCGCGCCTCGTACCTCGTTTGACAGAATGCGCGCGCCTGGGAGCACTTATGGCCCTGTAGCGTGTGGCAGGCGGGACGCAGGGGTTGCCGAGGCTCGACTGACGGCGCCTGAACGAAACCGCGCTCGCTTCACCTTGCTCCGCCAGACTTCCGCCCTGCTGCAAGTTAGTGCTGCGCCCTGGTCAGCTGGCTCATACTCGTGCCCCTCATTCCGGCTCCTCTCCGGTCAATATCCCGCTGGCCCCGTCCACACGCACAGGCTGCCTTCCACAACCACCTACCTGGTGGGTGCCCCTCACAGCAGCCCCCCGCCATCCCTCGAGTGATTAGCCACATCCCGTGCGTGCCTTGCTGGCTGCAAGGGGCTGCCGAGCTTGTAAGGTTCAAGCTGAAAGAAATTGAAGCTGAAAAAAAGATTGGAGCCGCGTGTCGGTGGATAACATGGGCGGCGTTGGTTGATTTAGGGGCAAGCTTTCCTGTTCAGTGCACGTCCGTATTCACAGACAGCCGTATGAGCAGGCGGGGATCGAGGGAGGGAGGGAAGGATGTAGAGATACGGTAGGATTAGGCAGGGCGGCATGGTGGTGCCGCCTTGGTGCCGCCGGCCGGTAATACTTCACCTTGCCAGCGGCGGGCTGCAAGGTTCAGCACGTGGGACGGAGCAGCAGGTGCAGGGGTTCCTTAGGTCCTAGATGGGCTCGACATGCACACGCCGGCATTGTCGCACGGGTGCACGGCCGCTAGCTTACGCGCCCGTTATGCAATGTTTGTCTCGTTTTGTTTGCCAGCGTATTGCTATGGTCTGTGGCGGGTAGGTGTGGGCGGCTGTGTGTGCCAGGCTGCAGCTGGCGGTGGGCGTCCTCAGGAGGGCGTCGGGGCAGGCCGTCAGACCCGAAATCCCAGACCGCCGGGTCAACCCTGGGACGCTGGGAGGGCTGAGGAAGGCGCGATTATTCCTGCTGGCTTGGTGCCTCTTGAATTTAAAAACGCTGATGGAGGCATGCACGACAGTGCAGGAATGCGTTGTACGGCAGCAGGTAGGATCAGGCAGCCTGGGGGCGGCCCAGACGGTAACCACCAACTGCCTTTGTGCGGCCCGCATGTTGCTGCCAGGCTAACTTGGCGCTTGAAAAGTTGTCTGTAACCGTCATTGCCCTAGCGAGGTACTTGTCCAGCCCAAAGCGCTGAACTCCTGCTGGTGGCTTTGTGCGTGGCGCGGCGGGCTGGCGGCGCTGGTCCGCACTCGCAATACACGCCCAGCTCACTGCCCGGCCTTGCTGTGCGTTCATGTCTGCGGGTGATTGACGGTGCGTCATCGAGGTAGGCAGCCTTGCCACCCTGAGGGGATTTTGTTGGGTCCTGTCGGAGTCCTGTAACATTCGGATTTTTAACAAAAGACATCGTCGGGGACACCCTGGGACATCACGACACGCTCATTGCCGATGCGGGCACCACGGCACACGGGAGGCGTGACTCCTGGTACCCGGACGGGAGCAGCTGGCTTTCCCAAACTTGTAGCGCCTTGGGTCACCGCTGCAGCGGCCCCGTAGGGTCCCCGCGCCGTACAGTGTGCTGTGCACGTACGTCTTGTGCCTTGTGCGTACGCACGACCAATGGATGCAAAAGACTCCAGTATGGCACTGGGGTCGCGGTTATCGCAGATGGAAAGGGAATGACGCGGATTGCAGTTTTCGCGCCACCTGGGACCGACCTTGCACAGGAGCCGTCGCCGAGGCTTCCAGGTCACCAATGGCTATGATCGACTAGCACTTTATTCCTGAGCTTTGTTGGTTCACAAAACAGCGGGGCGCGCTGAGCTCGGCCCACGATGTCGACCCTTGAGGACCGGCTCCATGACATACGGGCCAAGTTCGAAAGCGACAAGATAACCACTCGCAAGGTTGGACTGCCGCGCCATCGGGTTCCGGCGGGCGGCAGACGAACCGTCGATTCCGGGCGTGCACGGATGGCGCGGGCAGCGTTGGGCGCTGAGGCATCACATCGCACACTCAAGCCTTCACACAGCAATCTCCGACGTCGGCTTGCGCGGGCTTGCCCCACGGCCCGCTGCGCGTACACCCTCCTCCCACAGCATCCGCGCCCCCTCCGTCCGCAGGAAGGCACCAAGCTGCTTAATGCGCTGCTGGAGAGCCCTCAGGTGTGGGTGGCGTATGGCGGGATCGGGCGTGTCGGGGTGTCGGCCCCCGAGGCGCCAGCCAGGCCCATGCATCCCCGCGCCAGTCAGCCCCGTCTGCGAGCACGCCCGCCGTCATGACCTCTTCGCAGCCTCCATCCCCCCCAGCCACCCAGCTTCCCCGGCTTTCCGGGCGCATTCCTGTATGCCGTACCGTACACCCCGTCCATCACCACTGACACTCGCCCCCGCCACACCTCCCCTATTCGTGCCCCCATCTCAGGCGCTGCAGGCGCTTGACGCTGCCACCGCCCGACTGTGGCCGGACGAGCAGCCCAAGAAGCGTGAGGCGCGGGGCGGCTGTGCGGAGGGGATGCAAGGGGGCTTGGGCGTTTCCGCGGTGGCCGGCCGCGGGCGGGAGGGCCGGGCCGCCTCAGGGGGCGCGTCGACCAGGGCAAGGTGGTGTAGGAGGCGTTCCCGCGGGTTGGCGCCGGCGCTTTTGTGCACGTGCGTGTGTCTCGCGATCGCCCTACGAGGTTTACATCACACCTCATAGGCCTTGGGCGTTCCCGTGGGTTTGGGCCTCTCGGCCCTGCGGGGCGCGCTTCTGTGCGAGTGCACGTGCCTCGTGGTCCCCCTCGGCCAACACATATCATTCCGAGTGAGAAGGCACAATCAAATGCCACTTTGCCCTGCTCGCCTGCACCGGCTCCCAGTCGCCACATGGCCGCGGGTCCTCCGCCTATACCTGGACTTCATGGTGCGCGACGCCCTCAGCGCTGCCGGCGGCGGCGGCGCGCGCTCCCGCGGCGGCAGTGGCGGCGCCGCCGCCAACGCCGCCGCGGCCGCCGCCACCAAGGCCCTAGAGCACGCCAAGCAGCTCCGCAAACTGGTGGCGGTGGCGGACGACGTGCAGCGCAGCGGTGGGTGTTGGTGCGGGTGGGTGGGGCCACCTCCGCGCTGGTGTGTGTGGGCGGGTGTGCTCCGCGCCTACCACGGGGCATCATGTTGTGTCTTTCGTCAATGTCTCGTGTCGCATCCTGTTTCCGAAGGTGCGGCGCGGCTGGCGCGATCCGTATCGGGGCGTGCTGGTCGTGGTGTTCGACGGCACAACGGTATTCACGGTACCAACGGGGCCACGTGTTGGTGACATTATGCGGAACGGCATCGGGAGCCACGTGTTCCGTGGGTCGCCTGAGGGTCGCCTGCTAAGTATCCCACGAATCGCCAAGGTCCGCCGCGTGACGCCACAAATCTCAATCCCTTGCGCAAGGGTGCACGCACGCGCGGTACGGCGCGCTCGGTACGGCGGTGGATCCGAATGCAGTCCGAACGAGCATACCACCTCGTGGCTGTTGGCGGCCGGTTGCCTCTTCGCCTCCCTCCGTCCTGTTCGGCTTTGCGTTGACACGACCTCCCCTCGCCTCCCCTTCCTTGGGCCCCCCGCCCGACCGCTCGCTGGCGCCCCGCCCTGCACCCCGTCCCCCGCCCACCGCCCCCAGGCCGCCGCGGCAACCTGCAGCTGTGGGTGTGGCGGCTGTGGCACCGGGTGGCGCAGGTGCTGGAGGTGCGTCGGAGGGGAGAGCGCTGGAGAGGGGGAAGGGGGGAGGGGGCGGAAAGCGGGAGTGCGCGCACGTGCGTGTTTCGTGTTGTGGCGGTGGGGGGTCACGTAATGACTGACGTGGTTGCGGCGCAGGCCGGGTGCAGACCGGGCGCCTCCCCGGCCACAGTCGCAGGACCTTCGGGCCGAATGCCACGATACTGATCTTGTGATCTGCGACTCAACCTCGACCCGCCTTGCCCTGCCCCGCCCCGCGTCCCTCGTTCTGCCCCCCCACCCTCCGTGACTGTCCCCTGCCGCAGTCCGACCCCTGCCTGCTGGCCGCCCCCGGACCCGGCCCCAGTCCCGGTCCCGAGTACCTCATGCTCCTCAGCCGCCACCTGCTGCCCACCCCCGAGTACTGTCGCCACCTGCGTCCCCACGTCGCCGAGGGTGGGTGGGGGGCTGGGTGGAAGGGTAGGTTGGAGTGTGGGTGGTTGGGTGCGCTGCGCGGCGGCAGGTCGCGGGGCGCACCACGCAGCAAAGCTGGCTGGGGCTCAAGTGGAGGGCCGCTTGGGGCCGCTTGGATTGCCGGCCCGAGTCAGCTCTCGGTGCGTCCTGCGCACACAGTGGCAGCCCGCCTCCAACCCTCCCGGTCTCTGGTCAGAATGCACCCAATCTCTTGACCTCCGGCAGTCGCCCCTCTGCCCCCTCTGCCCCCACACCTCCTCACCCCCTCTGCCCCCTCTGCCCCCTCTGCCCCCCCCACCCCCTCTGCCCCCCTCAACCCCTCCGCCCCCCGCTACAGCGCTGCTTCAATCGCTGTGCTACAGCCTCAAGGCCCTGGCGCAGGGCGGGGCGGACGCCGCCAGCTCGCGAGCTACCGGCACCGCGCAGGTGAGGCGCGGAGCGGGGGCACGAAGCGGCCGGCTTGGGTAAACACAGAGGCACGGGAGCAGGGGGCAAGGGGCCGCGCAGGTGAGGAGCGGTGCGGGGTTGGGGCGGCTGGTGCTCCATGCGACGTCTCTCGGCAGCCAAGCGCCCCGACTAATTCTCAGGTCCACGCACCCACTCTAGGTTGCAACCGGCTTGGTCTGTGCGGGCCTCCTCCACCCCGTCCCTCCCTTGGAGAGCCCAAATCCCAGCTGGCCGGCCCTCCTGTCCGCCCCCGCCCCGCCCCGCCCTCCCGCCCCGCCCTCGGGGATCAGCAACTGCTGACGGTGCTGACGTCGCTGCTGGTGGTGTGGCCCGCGGACCTGGCGGAGTCGCACGCAAACGCGGTGCAGGTGGGGTGGGGTGTGCGGAGGATGCGTGGGTGGGGTGGGGTGGGGTGGGGTGGGGTGGGGTGTGCGGAGGATGCGTGGGTGGGGTGGGGTGGGGTGGGGTGTGAGTGCGGCGGGGGTTACGAGGCGCTGCAGGTGGACGACACGGGGAATGGGTCGCGGGTCGAAGGTCAAGGTGGGAAGTGGGGCGCGGCGCCGCAGCGGCTGGAAGCTAGGAGATGCCGTACAGCGGCACGGGCACGGCGTGTACGGAGGGTCGGAAGGGCGGAGGCGCTGTGTGATACGTCCGCAGCACATTTGCGTGGAGATGTCCAGGCATGCAAGATAGCACGTGTACGGCCATGCGCCCCGTGACCCGGGATGCCCGCCATTCTTGCCAATCGCTTGCCTGCTTGCTCTTGTGTGCGTGAAGACTCGCAGCCTGAGTATACCTTGTGTGCCTCCCGGGTTCCCCCCCACCGCCCCGCCCGCACTCATCCCCATACCCCGCAGTCGGCTCTGCGGGCGACGGCCAAGTGGCTCGCACGCGTTGGGTGAGGCCTGGGGGGGGCGGTCCGCCCGGATTGCGAGTTCATGTTGTGGGGTTGCGGGGGGCTGTGGGCGGGCAGTTATTGCATGCCGACAGCGGGCGGTTGTGGCGGCGACGGCGGCAGCTCCTTCAGTGGCACCAGGCCCAGGGCGCTCCCGGCGGCGGCGCTGATGGCGGTGGTCCCGCAACGTGGTTGGGTTGCGGGGGATGTGGGCGGGCGGCCATGCGAAGGGGCGGGCGCGTAAGCGGTGCGGGTGGGCGCGCGTGAGCAGCGACCACCCGACCGCGCAACATGGACAATAGGCTCCCTCTGCGGCCGGCGGGGCTGTGGGCGGCCTCGACAGATGGGGCTGTCAGGCCCCTCCGGCTTCTCTGCTCAGAACGCCTTCGAAATGCTTTGACTTCCGCTCCCCACCCCGCCCTCCTCCCTCTCCAGCGACACCAGCCGGCCCTCACTGGCGCTCCTGGGCGCCGCGCTGCAGCTGCTGGCGGCCGCAGGGCTGGACGGCGGGGCCCCGCACGCCGCCCGCCTGCACGCCGGGCTGCGGCCGCTGCTGCGGCTGGTGTGGGGGGAGACCCGCACGCCGGGGCTGCGGGTAGGGCCGGAAGGGCCTGGCCGGGAGGGCCGGGAGGGCCTGGAGCCGGGAGGGCCCATTGCCCCTTGAGTCGCCCCCTCCTGCCAATCGTTTCCTGGCCATCGGCCCGAGCTTGCTCCAGCCGCCGCCTCCAGCGGGGCCGGGAGGGCTGGTGCCCGGGAGGGCCTGGGGGCGAAAGGGCCGGGAGGCCCGGGAGGGCTGGGACGGCCGGGAGTTGGATGGGCCCGGAGCTGTGGGTTGGGCCGGGAGTGCTTGGGAGCGATGACGGCGCACAGCGGTCGTGCCCGGACCCTTCCGGGGGAGGATGTAGGGGACCCCCTGCGGCCCCAGGCAGCCTGCCTCCCATCGCCCCCATCCTTCCCCTTCCAGTCGCCCGCACTCCAGTCCCCCCCTCCCGCCGTGACGGCCGGCCCTGACCGATACCGAACTGGTCCAACTGCCGACCTTGAGGAGACCGACATCTGCCGTGGTTGCCTGCCAACCGTCCAACTACCAACGATCCGAAACCACCACCGACACGTGCCCCGGTTGCCTCCGGCGGCCGCCGCCTCGTGCAGGAAACCGTGGCGCGCTACTGCCTGCTGCAGCTGCAGCTCGGGGGCCTGGACCCGGAGGCGGCGGAGGCCGGACCCGACCCCGGCCCCGGCCCCGACGGACGCAGCCGCTCGCTGGAGGATGCAGCGGCGGCGGCAGCCGGCGGGGGCGGGGCAGGCGGCGGTGGCGCGAATGGCGCGCTGCTGGAGCTATACGGCATGGCCGTGCGGGACGTCAGCGGCGATGTGTCCTCCTGGTGGGGTGGCGGCGTGGATCCTGGTCGGGAACGTGGCGAAGCGCGTATTCAGCATGGTCGCAGCAAATGCCAGCTTCCCCTGCCTCCCTAATATATCGATAACTGTGGGAACGCTTGGCAACCTTCTCACCCCTTGACTGGAGAACGCTGCTCGAGCCATCCCGTTCTCATCGACCTGCCGATTTGCTTACAAATTCCCGTGCGCCCACGCGGCTAATGCCGCCGCTGCGACCGTAGGCTGATCGACGCGGACGACGGCTCCCTGGCGCCCCTGGCGGCTATGCAGCTGCAGCTCCTCGCGGGGCTGTTCTTTGCCGTACAGCAGGTACGGCAGTGCCCTCCCGCATGCGGTCGACAGCTTGCGGTTGCGCTCGGCGACGAGCTCAGGCTCACCGCGGTTGTCAACCGTTAACGCGCGTTCGCAGCTGCAACTACTTGTAGTTATCTGCGACTGTGACTGTGATTGCGCATGAAGGATGTAACGACCACAAGTCTGGGTTTGTGAGAGGACGAATGTATGTGTAACTGTCTTTGCCCTCCCTCCGCACGTGTGGCATGCCAGGCGCACTCTACAGGAAAGGTGCCGGCCGGGCAGCTGACCCACGGGTCGGGCCCATCGGCTGGCGGCGCCGGCAGCGGCAGCGACGGCGGCGGCTTCGGCGACGGCAGCGGCTTCACGGCGCCGCCCGCCAAGCGTCGCCGCCAACTGCCTCCGCTGGAGTGGCTGCTGGAGCAGGTGGAGGCGCGGCCGGCCAGGTGCGGGTTGGGTGTGGGTAGGGACAAGAACCTGGGCAAGAACCTGACCACAGACCAGACTAGAACCCCTGGGATGACTAGATGCTTGATTAACATCTTAGGATAGGGTGTCGACGGTTCCTGGATGCCCGGTTGGCGGCCGCGCCCTGGACGCGCGGAGCGACCCCCCTGCATGGGGCCCCCGGGCAAACGCCTGACTACGTGGTTTCCATGGCGCGCTTGGTATCCGTATCCGTATCCGTATCCGTATCCGTACACGCAGCCCCGGCACCCGCTTTCCGATTCCGACGCCCCCAGACTCACCCGCCCGCCTGTCGACGCCGCTGCCTGCAGGTGGGCGCCCGTCCTGGCCGCCCTCCTGCACCACCACGGCTACCACCTGCCCCCGACCTTCCACCGTGCTTCGCTCGGCGCACTCCTCGCCGCCCTGCGGAGCGCACTGCCGCCAACGGCCGCCGCCACAGCCGGCGGCGGCAGCGGCAGTGCCGCCGTCAGGGCGGCGGCCGCCGGCTGCGGCCCCGCCGGCGCCGCCGGGTCCGACGCTGGCGCTGCGGCGTCCATGCTGCCGCCGGCGGAGCTGGCGGCGCGACAGGCGGCAGCGCTGTGGTGCCTCCGGGGCCTGGAGGCGCTGGCGCAGCAGTACGTGTACGCGGCCAGCGCGACCCATGGGTCACGGTTCTTTGGCTGCGGATTCTCACCGCCGCCGACCGGCGCCCCGTCTGGTAGTAGCG
>LSYV01000014.1:170678-197744 GCA_001584585.1 Gonium pectorale | reverse complement strand
GCCAGTACGCCTGCACTGCGCCTGCGGTCCCTACTGTTGCTGCAGGCCGCCGGCGGGCGCTGATTCCCCGCTGTCCATCCGCTCTCCAGGCCTCCCACCCACCCACCCGGCCAGCTGCCACCCGCGCCACCGCTCGCCGCCCCGCGTTGCGACCCGCTCCCGTCTTCCTGACAATTACCCAGCCCTGCGCTCGCCGCCGGACCGCCCACCCTCCCCTCCCCACAGGTTCGCGCCCTGCTGTCGGAGGCGCAGGACCCCGCGCGCCTGTGCCGCATGTACGTCGGCTGGTCGCCGTGGATGTGAGGGGCGGGTTGGGGGGGGGGGTCGCCGAGGGGTGGACGTGAGGGGTTGGGGGCGGCATGGATGTGAGGGGTGGGTGCTTGGATGGCAGGGGTGGGGGCGCGTGGAGGCGCCAAGCCCCGCGGGGCGCTGCAGGGGGCAGCTGGGGCGGGGCCCGCACCACAGGCGGGGCTGAAGGGGTGGGGCCAGGGGTGTGCGGGGCTTGGGTGTGTGGGGGCGCGTGGCGGCGGGAGGGGAGCGCTAGGCTCGGCTGAGAGGGAGCTTCAAAGCCATACAATGCAATAGGACTGTGCATGGCGGGTTTGGAGAGGACAGCAGGAAGGTTACTGACGGGCAGCAGGCTGGCCCTGGCCTTGCGAGCTGGGCTACACAGGGTTGGGGTTCGTGCGTGCACGGGCTGTTGGTGCTGGGATGTGCCGGCACGGCGCCGGAGACCCTTGGGGCTGGGCGGTGGATAGCATTCGCAGGCGAGGCTGGTCCGCTTATCTGTGTGGACCGGAATGCGGGCCGCGTCCGCAGCAGGAGCCGTTGCGGCAGGAGTGTGCATGTGCGAGTTCGTGATGCTTGATGTCCGGTGGGCGGCGCGGCGGGTTAGACTCCAGGGGCGTCGAACGCGGCCGTTGAGAGGGCTCGCACGCACGGTATATATGCGGCATGCAGGAGCGGCAAGGCGCATGATGTAGGGGGTAGGGGGTAGGGGTGCGCCGAGGGCCGGGAGACTGCTTTGGTTTTGGGAATGGTACTAGGCAGGACTGGCAGCACCATTACAAAGCAATTGCCGCGGCAAGTGTTGCGAGCAAGTCGTCGTCAATCAGCGCCTTTGCATCGCTTTTTATATCGCAAACCCCAACCGGGACTTGTTCTCTCTGACCTGGGTTTTGCCTACGTGCGGCGTGTCTCCTCCGCGACGAGGAAACCTCGGTTACTTAGGCCCATTCGGTATACGCTATCAGGACCTTTACATACGGGGTCTCCAAATGGCCCTCCTCTCTGCCTTGCGCCGGCCTGTTATTTGACTCCCGACATGTCTCTGCTTCCGACGCGGACGGGCTTTTTCATGCCCAGTAGAGACCGTGCTCTGTGCAGCACATTTGACAGCAATGCACGAGCGAGGCATCGGCTCATCCATCGTGCTTCAAGTCGGCGCCGCTTCGTTTTCTTCGGTCCTAAGACCCAAAAACGCATCGCATACTTGCAGAGCAGTCTAGGCACCATATGTATGCCATGCATACGGGCACTCCCAAGGGGTTGCGGTGAGAGGAAGCTGCACCGCTGCCGTGCATCCAACTGTCAGTAACGCGCCATGAGCTTCCGTCTCGAAACATGGTCACCTTATCGCCCTTGCGTGACACGTAGCATGCGCGATAATGATAGACCGCCATACATAGGCTCTAAAACCGCCGCGACATAGAGAAGACCCCGGAGTTTGGCCTGCGAGTGTGTGACCTGCTAACCTATTTGTGAGACAAAGATGGAAGCGCCAAGGCGACCGATGGGCTACTGGGACACCTTTAACCAGTGGTGGAGGGCTTTTGTCGACAAACAAGGCAGGCGTCCAAGCGTCCACGAGATGAGGAGGCAAGCATGGCATGGTGCATCGCGGGAAGCAGTCTCGCGCGGGCTGAAAGTTAGGGGGAAGGACCTGGTCCCGGATGCCAAACCGCACAGGAGCATGACTGAGCCACCTTGTCCTCACAATGCGCTCCCCGCAGCTGGTACGATGACAACGCGTTTACCATCTGGGGCGCAAACGGACCCAGCTGGGAGGAGGCGAAGAAGCACTCCAAGGGGATGAGGCGACTCCAGGACATACCTGGCTATTTCCGCAACTATCGACGCGGCAGGAAGAAGAAGGCGGGATTCAGCATGGAGGATGTGAGTCTGGGTGCGATTCGGTGTGTGCCGGGCACGAGTTGCGCAGCGCGGCGCGGTTACAACCCCCGCGCATCCCAAAGCCCAAGGCCGTCACCGCTCCGCACCATTGCGACTGCACAAGTGCACTCCAGATAATCAACTGCGTTTGCCGCCAGCAGCAGGCTATGTTCCCGTCCAGACGTGTTTCACCCGACTCGACCCCGCCCGCCCCCTACAGGAGTATGTAAGCAGCGACTCGGAGACCAACGAACCCGACGGCGTCACGGCGGCCCGCAAGCGCAAGCCGCAAGTGCGCGCCCGCGCCAACAACTCAAAGCAGCAGCCGGCGGATTCCGACGCCGCCGCGCAGCCGGCCGACGCCCCGCAGCCACCGAACCGGTCTGCAGCGCCACGCGCCCGCGCTGCGAGCACCTCCCAGATTACCAGCGCCGCCGCAGCTATGGCGAATGGGACCGCCGTCGGCGGGGCCTCAGGCGTGACTCTATTCGGCTTGGCTATCCCCTTCTTCGGCCCTTGGCGCGGGCGCTCCGCCTCAACCCCTGTCATCGCCGGCGGCGAGCAGGAGGGCGGTGCCCAGCTGGGATCGGCGCTCTGCCATCTGGGTCAGGCTCTGAAGCAGCCGGGCTCGCCATCCCACCAGCCAGAAGCCTACGGCGGCTCAGCGCCAGAGGGCAGCACCGGCGCCGGCGCTGGGGCCGGAGCTATGCTCGTGCCCCTTATCTGTAAGCCCGAAATGCAGCCTGCGGGTGGCGGCGGAGGCGGAGGCGGCGCGTCGATCTTCCTGCAGCAGCTGCAACAGCAGCAGCAAGGGCGGCCGCTGCCTGGCGGTCTGCTGCAGACGATGCCTCCCCACCACCACCACCAGCAACACCACCACCAGCAGCAACAGCAGCAACACCAGCCGCAGCAGGCGTGCCACAGCAGGCCTGGCTCCTTCACGGCGCAGCTCGGCATGTACGATGACTCCGGAGCCGATCCCGGATCCGGATCCGGAGCCGCACAGGCGCCGGCGCCGGCCTATGACGAGCACATGGGGCCTTTCTCAACCATTCAACAGCAGATGCTGCTACAACAACAAGAGGAGCTACTGGCCGCTCAGGTGCCCAAGATGGAGCCTTTGAACGGTGTCACCTGCGCTGTTGGGCCTGTGGCCGGGCCGGGAGGGCCGGCCGGTCGCGCGCACGCGGCGCATGATGAGGCGATGCGCTGGCAGCACGCCGTCGCGGCCGCCAGCGGCGCAGCGGTCGCGGACTACGCGGCCCCGTCCATGAACGGCGGCGGCTTAGGCTCCGGCGCCGGAGCGGGCGGCGGCACGGGCCTGCCCTGCTTGGACAGCACGTCCCTTATGGCGGTGCCCAGTTCTGCGCTGCCGCCGGACATGCGGGTAAGGCGCGGTTTGAGTGGGACGGGGGGAAAGTCGGGGGAGGTGCTTTTGCAAGGGGCTCGAAGACGCTTATGGTAGATGCGTGCGTGATGTGGATGGTTCCCTGGATGGTTTCAGCTCAGCGACGCGGCAGTTCGGCCAGTCTGGAGTCAGCACAGCTGCACAGGCCGGGAGCGTTTGTGGGCCCTTTTTGGATATGCAGCTGTGTGGTTCGGATGGCCTTCCGTGGGCCTCGATCTTTCAGCTCAGCTCAGCGGCGCGGCAGTTACAATGTTACAAAGCTACAGGTACCCGTCAAAGCTTGTGCGGCCATGGGTAGATTGTAAGGCAGTGCCTGACGCCACAATCTGATCGCATTTCCCGCATTCACTCTTACGGCTTCACCATCCTTACTGCTGGCTGGCGTGCGGCTTGCTTGACCCGCCACAAGCCGGAGCCCGGGACGTCCCACAACTTGTCTATTGGATAGAGGGGGCGAGGGGCGCGAGCCTGGTAGCCCGGTACACTTGCGGCTGTTACCCTCACGCCCTTACGCCATCATGCCTTCTTCGTGCGTGCTCCTTTCGCCGCAGGTTAACGACCAGCGCGGTGTGCTGGGCCGCCTCTTCCCGCGCAACTCGACCCTCAAGATGATGCACAGCCTCTTCAACCGCTGGTCGGCGCAGCAAGACGCAGCAGACGCGGAGGCGGCGGCCGAGGCTGCCTCGGCAGCCGGTGAGGCCGTCGCACGGGCCGGCAGCGCGGCAGCCGCTGCGCCGCAACCGCCGCAACCGCCGCAGCTGCAGTCGCACACCGCTCTGCAACGGGCTGCCGCGGCTGCCGTCACCAGGGCCCCCGGCTACGCCATCGGCACCGCGGTGACAGGCGCCGTGGCGCCGCCGTCCCAGCCGGAGCCGCGCGTGTTTGGGCTGCCGGTGGTCACCACCGGCGCTGCCCAGATGATGATGGTATCGGGCACCGGCAACGGCAGCCCGCAGCTGCGAGCGATATGGAGGGACGCGCCGCCCTCGGCCGGCCAGTGGGCCCCCGAGTCCCTGCTCCAAGGCGTGGTGTCGCCACCGACCCAAGCCCCGGCAGCGGATGTACTACTGCCGCCGCCGGCGGGTCTCCCCGCCCTCGCGCTCGCCGTCGGACACGGCGGTGGCGGTGGCGACGGCGCCGCCACCGCCACTGCCGCCGCCTCGGGCGGCAGTCCTTCGGGTGGCCACGTCGACGCGGTGGGCTTCATCACCATGCCCTCCCCGCACCCGCTCTGTCAGCAGCAGGGGTACCTGCTCCCGGGGGCCACCCCCGCGGACGGCTACGAGACGCCCTCGGCGCTGCGCAAGCGCGGCCGCGACGACGACTCGCCCGCCTCCGCAACCACCGGCCTGGGGCAGGGCGCCAGCCTGGCTGGCGGCAGCTTCTCCGCCAGCCGAAAGCTGCAGCGCGGCCTCAGCGGCGTGTTCGGGCCGCTACTCAGCTGGATGTCAGTCGGCCGCCGCAACAGCGCCGCCGGCGTGGCAGGCGGGCATGCCGCCTCTGGGGCGGCGGCGGCAGCGACGGGCGCGCCGTCTGCCACGCCCACGCCCAGCGCCGCCGGCGCGTCGTTTGAAGCCGTCGCCATACCTCGTGGTAATAGGGCCTGCGATGCACCCGGCAAGGTCGACGCCGCCTGCGCCGCCGCCGTCGCCGACGGCGGCGCTGCCGCCGCCCGCGTCAGCGTGAACGGCACCTCGTCCGTCGGCCTGGGGCTGGTGTTGGGCCTGGGCATGGAGCTTCCCTCCGCGGGTGAGGGCGCAGTGGTGGGGTTGCTGTCAGGTCTCAACGACAGCCGCCTGTTGGACGGACTGCCCAGCTTGGCGGAGGACATGACCGCCGCCATGCTGGCGGGCATTGAGGCCGCCGCCGCCGCCGGGGGCGCCGCCGGCCGCCGCAGTGGCGGTGGCGCTGGCCGTGGCGCCAGCGGCGGCGGCGCGGTCGGCATGGCAGCGGCGGCGGCGGGCGACATGGACGCTCTTCGCCTGCGCAGCGGCTGCGGCGGCGCTGACGCAGGAGCTGGGCTGGGGGCGGGAGCGGGAACGGGGATGAGGCATGGTGCGTTCCGCGCTGGCGACGGCGGAGAGCGAGAGATCGCCGCAAGGGAGGCGTACCGGTTCGTGACCTTGGCGGCTCCGGACCCGGCACCCGGCGAGGAGTACGGCGGACGCTGCGGCGAGGGCTCGTGGCCGGAGGCGGCGGCAGACTGCAGCGCCATGCAGGTGAGCCAAGGACGGCAGCGACCGCAGCGATGTGGGCATGGCCAATCCGACCGCGGGACCCTGCCTCCCCCATCCTCTTTTGCACCCCGTTCCTTTACCTCCTTCCCCGGGCTTTGGCTTGCGCTTAGACTACTTTTTCTGCCCCGCATGTCGCCGTTGACAAACCGATGGAACCCGGTATTGCTGAGCATGCCCGTCCAGTCTACGGTGCGCCTCCTTCCCCGGCGCCCCCTGTGCTGCTCAACTTCGACTTGCCCTGAAGAACATCCCGTCACCCTTTCCCCCTCGCCCCCTCACCCCTCCCGCACTCGTCCGCAGGTCGGCCTCGCCTGCGTGCAGCCAGACGGCACCCTGCCCACCCCCTTCGTGGCGCCCGACATGCAGCGCCGCGTGTCCGAGTGCCGCTACGACGGCTCAGACACCGCCGCCGGCCGCACCACCGCTGCCGGCGCGGGCTTCCCCGACGGCTACGCCGCCGGGATGGACACGGCGCCGCCGCATCACCAGCTGCAGCAGCAGTGGCGACCCGCCCTCGGCTCCGAGATGCGCACGCAGCGCTACGCCGCGGGGCCAACCTCGGCCAGCCCGGCAGAGCCGCTCTGGGCGGCACAGCCGCCGCCGCCGTCATCGCATATGCAGCCCCCGCCGCCCAAGGGCCCTATCGACCGCGAGGAGCGGACCTGGGAGCAGGGCATCCAGCCGCCGGCCCTGTGCGCCATCGCCGCGATGGCGGCGGCGGACGATGCGCCGATGCGCGGGCCGATGCTGAGCCGCGGCGTCAGTGAGGCGCCGGGCGGGGCCGGCAGCCTGCTGCAGCGGCTGAGCACCTCGCTGTCAGACTATTTCAGGTTCCTGGCGCGCTGAGGCCTCGCTCGAACCGTACCGTACCTGTCGCATGCTGAAACACCCTGCGCTCGCTTCGGAGACGGACAACCGCTACGGTGTGCGCGCACTGGGGAGGCGGGGGTCTGCTCTCGCTCTGGGGACGTGAGGAAGCGACGGTGTGCGTGCGTTGTGAAGGTCTGCGGCGCGCGGCGCAAGTGGAGGGTCGCGTGATGGGTGCGGACAGTAGGAGGAGATGGGGGTCAGCGGGAGACAGCGGCGCACGGCTGTCCCTGGCGGACGTGCTAGGGCAGGAATACGCGACAAGGTGCGCGAGAGGTTTTATATGCGGCGTGGTGAGGCTCTAGCGCGACGCCTGCGCAAGCTATGCAGCGGCAGCAGTAGGATGTGTCGTAATGGAGGGACCCCCGCCAACGTGGCCGGGTGGGCTTCCGCTGCTATCCGCAATCAATGTTACCTCTGTTAATGGAACGTGCGCTGGCTGCATGCACGACCTGAGCGGTAGCTGTAGCTAGAGTTCTCGCGGCGCGCGCGGCTGCACCACATGAGCCGGGGCCGGCGGGAGTCGCGTGCCGGTACGGCAGCAGGAGCGTGTGGTACGGCACGTTCTTGCTTATTTGCTACTTCCCAGGAGACCCAGCGACCTGCTCTTGACGATTCTTCAGGGTAGAGTCGTGGCGTATTTATTGCTCTGATAGGCGGGGCACGCTGCCTGATGAATGAATAAGTAGCGCCGCTTCTCCGGTGACCTGCCCGTGGGAAGCTGTTCAAAGGGGTGGCTTTGGATGCTTTGCCTCCGGCGGACGTGGACCTCGGGTTCTCGTCTCGGACAGCTGCAGGAGCCGGGCTGCAGCCCCCCGAGAGCGAATGCAGGCGTAGGGACGCACCGCTTTCTTTCTCTCCGCACTGCCTGCTTGTCCTCGTATCTCTCTTCCTTCTTTTCCGTTCGTCGCGTTCCCCTGCCAGGTGGGCGGGTCCTGGTGGCCTGGTGTTTACGGCCAGCGTCTGCGCTTGGCAGGGCCCGAGAGCCAGCTTAGCTAACGTAGCGGCACGTAGCCACTTGTCCTAGCCCTATCGTAATCCCGTCGTAGTCCCTGGCGTAGCATGCGCATCCCGTTGGCTACGACGGGCGCTGCGCTAGCTGTCTAAGTTGCTGTGGGCGGCATTCATGGTGGTTAGTGCTCGTCACGGCGTGTACGGGCTCGTCCTGGACGTCGGCGCGCAAGCGTCTTAGCCGCACCGTACATATATGGCGGCGAGCGACGCGAGCGCGCGGAAGACTTCGGCATTTGGCTTCCAACGCGGAGCAACATTCGGCGTCCCCAGCGGTGGTCACCTTGCGGCGGCGAGGCGGTTCCGGCGGCGTACGGCTGACGCCACCGCGCCGGACCTGCTGGGGTGTATTGGTAGCGTGGTGAGCCCTTCGGCGCCGACGTCCCGCAACAAATGCCTGCAGCACGGGTTTTCCTTTCATTTTGGTAAGCGGCGGCGGCGTTCTGGTGCCGGGCTGCCGGCCCTGTTGCGTATCGGTGCGGACGGGGTTGTTGAGAGAGACTGGTCACTGGGTTGGGCTGTCTTAGCACGTCGTTTTTTGGAAGTGAGCTGCGATGCTCCGTACTGCGGCTTACTAGTGGTGGTGTGTGTACGTGCTATTCTGGTGACACAGCGGGGGGGGCGTCTGCTCGTTTACCACGCCCGCCATGCCCTGTACTCGGCGCCCTACTGGAAACATCACACGTTCACACCCTCGGGTGTGTATGTCCGTAGAGGCTGCCTTCCCCGTTTCTGGTTCTCTTTTTTTACGTGTGCTGTGATCGCGCTGATGGCGTGGCTTGGCGGCGGCGCGGCGGTGTCCCGGCCCGCGCAAGCCTATCAATTTGGGTGCATGGCGACCTGCGGGTCATTCGCGAGCGCAAGCCCGGTCAATGCGTGCTGCATGTTTGCTGCGCGCTGCATGCGGCTGTAATGCTGTCCTTCTTGTCCCGGCTGGTGCGGGTGTGGGTGCGGCCGAGTGCCGGCGGGTGGGGGCCGTCTCTGCGTGCTTTGTCATGCGGGTGGAGGCCATGTCGAGGCTGCGGCTCTCTAGGGGCATTGCCATAGGAGCTTGCCGTGAGGCGAGTGAATCTATATCCCGTGTCATCGCCCTCGACCCCACGTGTCCTTTGAGAGTGTAAAGCGTACGGGAACGTGTACGGGCCCACACGAGCGCCTCTACCTCCTCGGTCCGCCCCAAGATGCATATATCCTCTCCTTCCTGGTTCCGGGTTCGAAGGTCACGCGGGATGTCGTGTTCAATCCGCGACGTACAGCAGCTGCCCATTTGAAATTACATTCCGCAGTTGCGGTTTTCGATACCGATCCCTCCATGTCCGAGGGACCGAGCCCGCCAGCCGGGGGAGCACGCTGCAGCCCGCCAGCACGTCACATGGCCACGTCGGCATACAGTTACAATCAAGGATATTGCCGCAGTTCTTCTTCAGCCGCATCTCGGCGGGCCGAGGCACTGTGTCCCCCCCCTCCTCCTTCTCCTCCTGCATCATGCACCGCCCACGCCGGTGCCCTCCGCAACCAAGGCGCTTTTCGTACATATGACCGCCCAAAAGGGGGCAGTTGAACCCATAGCGCCGCCAGCCACAAACGCAATCCCGCACCACGCCCTACGCCCGCCGACCGTGAACACGATTGGCTCGGCCCAGCGTCTCCCCGCCAAGACTGATAGCGCCGCGCACGTCCTCCCCGGCTCGGCCAGGCGCCTCTCGGCCCGAAGTGAAGCTGCGCCGACTGACGCCCCAGCGGGCTCGTAGCGCGCCCGTTGCGGAGGCCGCCGTTGGCGTTCCCGCAGCCTCTGGCCGACCGCCAGGCTCCAACGCTCCGTGCGGCCAGCAACAGCTAGCTGCGCCCCAACGCCCCCCTCGCTCCTCTCCGGCCTCAGCGCACGCACCGCCGCAAGGTAACCTCCACTCTCACAGCCTGGCCCCGCACGGCGCGGTGTACCCGGACCCGCCGCGCCAGGCCCCGTCAGATACCGACTGATAACGCCGCGACTCAGCGCGCGCCCGCGGCAGTGGCCGCCGCGCGCAGGTCGTTCCGGAAGGCCGTGGCGTCCAGCCCCCGCTTGCCGCCGCCGGGCCCGTACCGCGCCATGATGGCCTCGATGCCGTCGTCGGGCAGCGAGGAGCCCACCTGGCGCAGGATGAGCTTGAACTCTGCCCGGGGGGTGTGGGGAGGGTGGGTGGGTGGGTGGGTTGGGAGGGGGGGTGGGGGCAGCGGTGAATGGAGACAGCGGGGGCAGCAGGATGGAGGCAAGGTCGGGGCGACGCAGGTTGGGGGATGACCCATCCCTTGGAAAAGCGGGCTGCGTCAATGACGGCCAGGAATGATGTACCACTAATCCGGGCTACTTCAAAAAGAACAACAGTACGGTACACTATCCCCTCCCCGTCCATCCCTGTTCCCCATCACCCTCCGCCAATGCCGGCACAAGGCCCTTCGCCCGCACTGCGCTTCAACGCCCCGTGTGGTGCGGTCCATATCTTCTTCCCGTTTGTTTCCATCACCCAGCCATCGCCCCCTCCCCCCCGATCTCACCATCCGCCGGCAGCAGCCCCGCCCCGCTCTCCAGCGTCACCAACTTCCGCTCGAGCAGCGAGATGGCGCCGTGCCGCCCCGACAGCTCCGACACGAGGCCGTCCAGGAAGGCAGCCGCGCCCTCGGCCGCGGAGCTGAGGGGAATAGGGGGATTTGGAACGAAACAGGGTTTGATAGGAGCGGGCTGGACGCCACGAGGAGGGGGGACAGGTGGGCGCATGGGACATGGGTTGAAGGTGGTCTGGCGCGCTGGATGGACAGAGGGCGAGAGGGCCAGGGTGCCAGGTAAGGGGCAAGAAGACGTGCCATGTTGGGGGAGGCGGCTGAATGGCCGTCCCGTCCGGGTTCTGAGTCCAGCCTGCCCAAACCCTCGCGACCGGACCACCCCTTTCCAACCGCCACATCCTGGCGCCCACCCTTTCGCTATTCCACATGCTGCACACGATTGCATCCAATCGCACAGCCTGCACAACATCCTCCGCCCTCATTGCGCCTCGGAGCCCCCAGCCCCGGGTTTGCGACCTGATTGTCCCATCCATCCCTTTCCAACCGCCACATCCTGGCGCCCACCCTTTCGCTATTCCACATGCTGCACACGATTGCATCCAATCGCACAGCCTGCACAACATCCTCCGCCCTCATTGCGCCTCGGAGCCCCCAGCCCCGGGTTTGCGACCTGATTGTCCCATCCATTGTTTGCATAACCCACCCTGGAGCTGGCAGCACCTGCCTAACCGCTTGTCCGCCTGCCCAGCAATACCCCCCCCCACCCACACACACACCCCACGTATCCCCTAACCCCACCCCACCCCACCCCACCCCACCCCGCCACCCTAGCGCCCCACCTTGCCGCCGGCAGCGACTCCACCTTGCTGCCGCTCACAAATGTCCACACGTTGTCGGTGTGCTCGCCCTTGGGCAGGAAGCCCTTCTCCACGCCGTTGGACAGCTGCTCTAGCGCCAGCTTGAGGCCCTGATTCACGGCCGGCCGGGCGCTCACCTAAAGAAGCGGGTGGCGAGGGGGGGGGGGAGGAGGAGGGGGGGTTTGGTGGAGACAAGGTTTGATAGAGAAACGCCAGCTGGACGCCAGCTGCGTTCGCCCGAGGATGGGGGGAGGAGCGGGAGGGGATGATCGGAGGCCGGGTCGGTGATAAGCATGTTGGGTACCGTGTGTTGGGTATGTAGGGTCTTAGCTGGAAGGAGAGGAGTGGCAGACGACGGTGGGTCGGAAACCCATCAGGGTGCTGGGAGGGAAGGCGCACCGCACACGGTGCATACCAGTCGGTTCGGTTTTCCGTCACCTGCAAGTGCCCGTTTCCGCCCCCCCCCCCCGCACGATAACCACCGTTCCGACCTCCCACGCATGAGCCCCGCACAACGCACGCCGAGGCAGCCAGCCGCCCGAAGTCCCGCCACCCCCCGTCAACCGAAACTGATCCGGTGCCTTTTTGGGACCCTGGCGGCCGGTCTCGGAGCCCGAAAGGCTGGCTGCAGCCCTCCTCCTGGGTGCTGTAGCTCCCCGGGCGTGGCCAGTCTGCCGCCTCGCACACTGTACCCCCACCCCTATCGACGCGCCCGGGCCGGGGCCGGTCCGGCGTCGCTCGCGCCCGCTCACCTCGAGCTCTATTCCGTAGTCCGTCGGGTAGCGATGGCTCTCCAGGCAGAGCGGCTTCTGCGTGGCGCAGTGCACCAGCAGGATGGGGGCGCCCGCGGCCACCTGCGTGAGGGGAGTTGAAGGGAAAGGGGAATGAACAGCGTGGAGCTGGGCACCAGCAACGTAGGTCCCGTCGTGCGGAGGGGAGGTGAACGCCATGCGCAACGGGCAGGGCGGGGAGCTCAGTCCCCGTGGCGAGGACGGGTAGGGTTTGACGCGTTGAGTATGGGGCCGCGTACAGGGGAAGGCCGTGCGCGAGGGGGGGAGGGCGGGGGCGGGGCGCTCAGTCCATGATCAGGCGTAGCGATGACGGTAGTGCATGGGGCCGCGTAAATCAAACAGCAGCGGGGCTTAGCGGGGTGGGGGTGGGGGCAGCACAGGGCGGCGCTGCCTCGGCGGCGGGACAATCGGCACCCCACCCGCGTTGATTGCGAAAGAATGCGGGGCCGCGTAAACGAGGAGGTTCAGGAGGATGCAAGAGCGGCGCGCAGTTCATCCCCCCAACCCAACTCATCGGCAGCAAGGATGCCCCCACGCTCGAGAGTCCTCCACATGCTCTACGCTTGGCCGGCTCTCTCCCCTCCGCCCCGCGCCGTGCGTAGACCGTTCTGCCCCCCCCCACCCCCGCCCCGCAGCCCGCACCCTCCAAAGGCCACCTGCCGCTTCCCCCTCCCGCTCCCCGCCATCCCCACCCGCCGCCCCCGAGTCCCCACCTCGACTCCCTCGGCCGCCGCGCGCTGCGCGGGGTCGGGCGTTGCGACCATCCACGCGCAGTCGTAGCTGTCGTGCCGCCCCGTGAAGGCCACCAGCTGCTGCCGGCTGTAGCGCGCAGCCACGGTGCTGCTCAGCGGCTGGCTGTACAGGCACAGCGGCCGCGGGCCGCCGCCCGAGTCGGCGGGGTCGCCCCAGGCGCCGGGGTGCAGCGCCAGGCGGACCTGGGGTGAGGGGCCGAGGGGGCGAGCGGACGATGAGGAAGACGGGAATCGAGACGGGGACGTAGGGGAGAAGGTGCGGAGACGGGCATTTGGTCACACCCATCTGACCAACATTCATGTGTACAGAATGCATTGGAGGTGAGGGATGTCGCGGTTACGGCTTGTGGGTAGTGCGTAATGGAGGGCGCTGGCCAACGCGCAGGTGGCTGCTGACGAGGACCAAACGAGGTAAGGGGCTGGAGTCAACTTGGACCACCGACGAGTCGCGTACCTTTTGCCCGTAGTGCACGATGTTGTCTGTGTACGGCGGCTCCAGGGCCGTGGCGGTTTTGGGCGGCACGTACGGCAGGATGATGAGGCTGTTGCGGGCGCACGGCGCCCGCACGTCGGGCGCGGCGGTGGCGGCGGCTGCGGGCTCCGAGGGCACGTTCCGGCTGGCCTGCGGGCTCGGGAGAGGGGCGCGAAATGAGGACTGGAACCGAATTATGGGACCCTGTGGTGAGGGTCCGCCCCACCGAACGGGGGCCGGCGTGCGGGGCATCGCGGCCCATATCAGCCATATCAAAGCCGTATATCAGCCATATCAAAGAATGCCAAAGCGTGCGCGGACGGTGGTACGTGAGGTGGTGGTGTGGGCCTGGGCGTGGCACCAAAAGCCCGACTGCCCTGGCCGGCTGATGCCTCCAGCTGATCGTCAAAGTGCCCCACCCCAACCCCGAGCACTCGAGCGGAATCCAAGACCCTGGGGGGGCCGAAGGCAGCGCATGGGTTGTAGGATCCTTCGGAGCCGCGGAGTGTGCGTCCGCCTACCCCAGCCCATCGACCAGCCGACCCACCCACCATGTCCCCGGGGTCTCCCGCCAGTACGCATCCCGTGTCCACGTGGACCAGCTGTACGACATCGCCAAAGTGGAGGTACGGGTCATCCGCGACGCGCGTCAGCTCCACCTCGCCCAGCGACATGCCCATGCGGGAGCGGAAGCTGGCGGGCCGTGACAGCAGTGGGGCATGCGGAAGTGGGGACAGAGTGGGGGAAACGGGGAAAAAAGGTCACAGCTGGCAGGGTAATGTGGTCAAGACTGGGTTCGCAAGAAAGGCACGTAGCGACGGCGGGATGCGCCGAAAACTTAAGTATTCCGCGGCTACACGTATTAATTGGTGCTGCGTCGCGACAGAGGCACTCCTGAGCGAACAGCCCGTGTCAAGTTACTAAACACAGGACAAGTCGATGGGGGGGCCCACCCGGGCCTCGGTAAACCGCAAGCGCTTCTGTTAACTTACGCATCTAACTTTAGTGTCCCCGTTCCCTTCCGAGCGAGCAAGTCCTTGAGGATTGTCCGCTGAAGCTCTCTGTCCTCAGCCCAGTTGCCTATCAGGCATACTGGGTTAAATCGTGTGACGTCTCGCATGGTCGCCTAGCTTGCGAAAGGGCGCAGAACAACAGATTGCAACAGAGTTAAACTCGACGTCTTTGGTATTTGTTTGCTCGGACAATATCCGGGTCTATCAATTAACACAGGGCAACTATGCTGGCGTGCCCTAAAGGGGACCGAAGAAACGTAGGAATGTACGGCGACCTCCTTGCCGCGCTATGAGGCCGCTGAACTGTTCAGCATCTGACCGGGCAGCCATTGACGGCGTCATCTGCACCGATCGATTCGTTCTTTTAGCGACGCCCAGGGTTCCGTCCGTACACATGCACACTACATCTTCCAAGATGCAACACAGACTCCGCATGCTGATCATCGTTGCATTCGAGGGAATAGAAGGGGATTGCAGCGGCTTACCTGTCAGGGGCTTACCTGTACCGGTATGGTGGCGTCGCCATGCTGTGACGTGCCTCAACCACAGCTACCTGTACTTGACAGGTACCCAATACCCAAATACAGGCCGTGCGCCCGTGCCGCATGAATATTAATTTTTAATCCCCTTGACACACTTCGCGGCTCCACAGTTCCACACGTTGACCGACATCGTGCACCCCACCATGCGCCAGGCTGCTCGTTCTGTGGCGAGTACGGAAGCATAGAGGCTGGACTGTTACCGTGCCGTACGTGCGGCGCCGGCCTGTTCCTGTTTATGGTTTTTACAGCGCCCGGCAACCTGGGCGGGGCAGCCGCGGCGCAGGGTGTCCGCTTGTCAGCGGCCCCACCTACAGAAAATACAGAGCAAGGCGCGCACCCGCATGTGCCCATGTTGACGCTCTCGTACACTACTAGCGGAAGACGACGTCCCTGCAGTACGGTCTGCACGTGGAGCAAGAACCAGAGAGAAGCCCATGTATGAGTGCGGGGGCCTCAGTCACAGGCCAGGCGCTCAACTGCGCAAACCTTATCCCGCGCTGGAAAGCCACAACGTCGGCCCGCAGCGCGGAATCCGCGCATACCCTCGCACCAACGTCACGAATAAGCACACGACGCATTCCTCAGCCCAAGCGTTAGTACTGCCACAAGCAGCGCGACACACATGCTGACAGGCAGCGACAACAGTTCTCACGGACGAGTAGGAACGTGGGCAAAGCCGACCCGGGCGACCCGCACTTCCGTGGTCAGGTGGAGACTATGATAAATACACAAGTCAAGTTCCAAGCCGCCTGCAGCTCATACTGGCGCCGCAATCTTGTTGCCGTCCTAGGCACGTACGGTGCCGCAGTAGACGTGTCCAAGGGTCAAATACATACAGTACGGTATGCCGAGATACAGTGGGCCCCGCCCGGGGGCTGCCCGGCCATGTATACCCGGCTGCACAGCTTTTAGCCCCCTGGCAAGAGGCAACACGACGCCACCCACACCCTACTCCCCACCACACAACAGCGCCGCCACGCATGCGCTCTCTTCCGGCGTGGTCCGCCGCAAGGGCAACCACCGCCGGAGCTCCCTCAGAGCCGCCCCTCGCGTGCTTTGCCTATGCGATTCGGACCGCAGGAGATGGGGCTCATTGCGACTTGCCCCTGCCACCCGCATCCCTCCACCCGCCCTGGGCCCTTCCTCCGCGGACCGAACGCCTAATGCACCGCCTCCACACAACTCATGCCAGCAGCGCCATCCCCGTTCTAAGCTTCTGCCCTCCCGTCGCCCTCGCTGGCACGTCACCCTCACAGCTGGGCGCGTGCAGTACACTGCCTGCATGCGACGGCAGTGGCCGGATTCCACATGGCACAACCACCAACCGTCGCCACCCGCAGATTTTCGCCGCACCGCCGCCGTAAATCATCGGTCCCCTTCGCGCACATACAGCGTTATGAGGTACAGCTTTCGGAAAAAGCCCTGCCAGGCGCGAGCCGCTCCCGGCTGGCGGGCGCCTCCCCCAAACGCCGCCCCGTCGCAGCGCGCGCTGGGCGCAGCCGCAGCCGGGCACAATCACCGCCGCCGCGCGCGCTTGATGCCCGCCGCATATAGCTCGAGGTGGAGCTTGGGGCTGGAGGTCATAAGCTGCTCCAGGCTGGCGGGGGCCTCCTCCAACACCGCGTGCGCGTGGTCCAGGTAGTAGGCCTTGAGGCCGGCCAGGAGGGAGGCGAAGCCGCGGGCCTCGGCCCACAGCAGGTCCGCGACCACCGATCCGGGGGTCACGGCGGTCAGCAGCTGCTGCGTCGCCACCACGGCGGCGGCGGGCAGCAGCAGCCGGTCCGCCAGCTCGAGCGTGGGTCGCAGCAGGCTCGGCGGGATGTCGAGGGAGGAGGTGTAGAGGTAGCGACGAAGCAGCGCGAAGGCGTCGGGGTCGGCGTCGGGCAGGGCAATCTGTAGGTTTCGTGCGGTTCGGCAGTTGGTGTTTGTTAGTTAGCCGATGATGGCGGTTGGCGTGCAGCAGCTGAGGAGTCCGGCCGCGGAATATGCTGCATGGCGCAGCAGAGTTCAATGGAAGGAGACGGAGGGCGTGTTTCCTCTGAAGGTAATCTAACCGCTGAGGGGAAACCGAGTGGCATGGGCTGGTAGGTGGGCGTGTGGTTTGACAGCCTGGCCGAGCTAAGCGCCACGCCCCCACTATCGCGTGCTTGCTGAGCCCCGACTACCAAGCTTAGCCCCCCAAGCCCAGGCCGCAGCAAGGGCCCCTACGGCCCATCGTGCCACGCCACACATGAACCCCAGAACCCCCCCCCCCCCCAAGCAAAACCCAAGCCCAGACCCTGCCTCGATCCGCGTCCACGCCTTTCTCCACGCCCCTCTCCACACAACAAAAGTCCCAGCCGTAGGCCGTGCGATAATTCCGGCGCCGCCCACCCAAGCCGTGATCCCCACGCTGCCCGCCATGGCTCTTCATGCCGCAGCGGCGCCCGCCTTGCCCTCCCTACCAGACTCTCTGCACCGCCCACAAGGCTCCCAGCGCCGTCGCCGTCGCGCTCCCACCCCCCCACCCCCACCCACCCACCCACCTCACTCCCCGCACTGTCCGCCAAACCACTCGCAAAGCGCCCCCGGAAGTACTCGCAGCGGGCGCCCAGCAGCGCCCGGTGGCAGGGGAACGCCCGGCCGCCCACCAGCACGTCCACGTCGGGCGCCGCAACCTCCGGCGGCCCGTCCAGCAGCGCCCCGAGGTCCGCCGCCAGTCCCGCCAGTCCCGGCCGTCCCGGCGCCGGCGGCAGCAGGCCGCCGCCACCGCCGCCGCCAGCAAGGCCGTCCGCCGCCGTGCCTCGCGGCGCCGGCTCGGATGGGGCGATGCGAGGCCCGAGCTGCAGCATATGGACCCGCGCCTCGTCCCACGCGCAAACGCAGAGCCAGCCGTACGGCAGGATGCAGATCTGGTACTCGGATCCGGCCACATCGAACCCGGCGAGGAACGACGTCACCAAGCCGCATGGCGAGACCACCCGTATGGACGCCTCGTCGCCGGCGCGCTCCACCACGAAGATCCGACCGCGGGAATCCACCTGCATAGCGTTGATGTGGCGGAAACGCGCGGAGCTGACGGCGGTGCCGCTGCCGCCGCGGGAGACGGTGCCGCCCCTGCCAGCTGCGCCGTCTTTATCGTTGCTGATGGCGGTCATTCCGTCGAGCTGTGATACGTCCCCCTCGAGCCCAGCCAGCAGGACGGGCGCGGTGCGACGGGCGGGCTGCTCGCCTGCGCCTCCTGCCGCCCCACCAGCCGCCGCAGCGGCGGCTCCGGCGGGAGACGCATCGTACGGCAGCTCGTCGTGCCTGCGCGGGGCGGAGTGGCACGGGCCGTGGCGGAGCGTGCGGAGTTGGGCGGGTCGGACAGGGCCGGGACGATGCAGTCGGGTAGGGTAGGGTGAGAGCCTCTCGCTTAACGAGACGCGCGAGCACCTCACAGCGCTTCGGAGAAATGGGACGACTCGACTTGCTTTCCCTGGGAGTTTAACCTATCCACCAGTAAACACAGCAGAGCGCACGCAAACCAAGCCCCGTGTGCCAAGTCAGGTGCGACTTGACGGCAGCAGCCAATCGCATACCGGTACTTGTGATCCCAGACCACAGGCCCGACCCCGCTGGGCACGACCTGGTAAGCGAGTGTCCTGGCCTCAAGGCCGTGACAACGATGCCGCGGGCCGTCCGCTGGCGCAACATGATCGTGGAGCCCGCCGTTCCCATGCCAGCGAATGCAGCCGGGCAATGGCCGGCAAGGGCGCACGATGAACTTCCCCCAGTAACCACGCAGAGCGAGTGCACCGGTCCCAAGGCCCCAGCCACCAACCCAGAAGCTGCGACATCGCATCGCCCTCCATGCCCATGTCAGGGCGTCCTGGCCAGGCTGTGGCCCGCTAGAGCTTGCGTGGTTGTTTGGGCCTCGGGGGGACTGGGTGTCTCACCAGCGTATCGCCGCCGGGCCGCTGCTGTCGGACTTGTTTCCAGGGCCTCTGTTACGTAGTAGGCCCGCACGTACCTGTAGATCGCCGTCTTTGTCGCCACGTACAGTCGCTGCGGCTCGGAATAGTCGAGTGCCAGGCCCCAGATGTTGTTGGGGTACTCGTGCGGCAGCGTGGAGACGGCCGGCGACGGCGTGTTGGGCGGGCTGCCCGGCGGCGGCAGCAGCACCCTCCGCACGCTGCTGCTGCCGCAGTCCTTTATCAACAAGCTGCCGCACCCGTCGGCGAGGATACAGAAGGGCCGGTCGACGCGGGCAGCATCGCCGGGCCCGTCGACCTGTGGTCGGGGTCAGAGACAGCGTGGGCACCAGGGAAGGGGCGCGCGGCGGATCTGAGGGTCGGCAACAAGGCGAGGCGAGGCCGCGCCACCGACCAGATGCACATTCGGCTGTCCAACATGAGTTCGAGCGTTCGAGAAATGCGGGGTGGCGGCGGGGGTGAGCAAGCGAGCTGCAATGGAGCAGCTGGGCGGCGCCCGCTTCGGCACGTGCCGAAATCCGGAAGGTCAACGCTGCCAGGCCCAGGCGCCGGCCCGACGCACGGGTACACCCAGGGGCAGGCGTGCGGACCGGGGCAGTGTAAAACACTCTCTCTCATCCGTCCAGCTAGGGGATTCTGTTGTTGTAACACTGGAGAACCTCGCATTGCCCCTGCATGTGTTGAGCGCAAACACCGTGCCAACCAAGCCCCACGCACGCTCACAGTTCAGCCGGCCCTTTCCACACGGGCCCATACATGCACCGAGGCCTCGCCCAACCCCTCCCCGAACGCCATAACCGCAACCCAACCAGCGACCCGCCGGACCGACCCACTTCCTCCTCGTCGCCGGGGCTACCAGCTAACCGCGACAGGACCGCCACGTTGCCGCCAGCAATGTCGACTTGAAATAGTACCGAAAGAGTGCAGATGTAGACGATGCCCGTGACGGGATCGCATGTCGCTCGCCGGAGCTCATCCTCTTCGTCGAGCTCGTAGGGCTCGAGCGTCCCATCTGCATCACGGTACCGAAGCTGTAGCGGCGGTCCTAGCTTTATTCCCAACGCGTCGCCGGTGCCAAGCTGCAGCAGCGGTCGCAGTGCTGAACGGGTGAGCACTAGCACGCGAGGCTCGCCGACAAATTCGGGTCGGGTTACTATGGCCCGAACGCCATTCAAGGCGTCCAGGCGAACAGCTATCATAGCGGGACAACGGACCTGCTGCAGTGCATCGTTTTAGACTGTCGTCATTTATTGCCCCGTGCCGATGCCAGAATATCGAACTGAAGAGTACAAAAATGTATCTGTTGCCCGCCGGACTGACCGTACGTACGACTTTTGGCCACGCGTTCGTACGAACCCAGCAGGGCGAGGTCGAACTACTGTACTGAAATGGCCGTGGTGCAGGACGAGATTCGCAACACTCTCGTGACAGCCCACCGCCGATACGGGAATGCACCTAGAGGTCCGAGCGAGCACTGCTGGACGGAGCTGCTGCTGGCTTACTACTTCGAAGCGGCATCATGGTATGATGTGCACATATCATGGGTACGAAGTGGGAAGGGTTTTAATGCATTGTTGATGATGCAATAATGATGCATACATATGCTGGGACCCATGCATACATACTCCACCACTCAGTTTTTTCGCCAGGAGTAGTATATGCACGCACATGCACCAGTACCAAGGAGAGACTCCCCTGCCAGTATCATAATGTTTCATGTATTACTGTCATGCATGAAGTAAGGAAGACAGCTGCCCACACATACAGTATCAAAAAAAGAAACTGAAACAGGGAAGGCATGCAGCCTCTACAGTCATACACACCCGGGCGGGGCTGTGATTTATCCAGCAGTACAGCAGGGCGTGGCAGGTTAGGGAGATGAGCGTAAGGGCCCTCAGGTTCAAGCTCCCATCCACGAGGGCTGCCAGACGCACGTCAGCAGCACACCGATACTCTACCCACTGAAGACCAGCCAGGCTGCCTTAGCCGCACGCCTCTGGTGCTGTTCATAGCAGAGGCCGTACAGATGACATGCCAACTTTCTGTGCTACGTCATACAACTGACGCCCTGCTGCACAGCAGAGCCGAAACCAGCAGCCACTCTGCCTGTGGCAGCAGCTTTATTTGGCTCAAAACGGGCAGACTCACCATCAACATTCATAAGCGAGCAGAGCACGCCGCAAGGGTGCAAGGCTCACAGTTATTCGGAGCTGTTAGATAGGTAGGGCTGGGGCAGGCAGCAACCCAGCCTACAAAGGCAGCCCCTAATAACAAGGCTATTGAACCCCGTACATGCCCCCCCCCGCCCCAATACAGGGGTAACAGGCGGCCTGGCCTCCCCTGCCCCACAACTAACAATCGGCTGCTGAACGCAAAAGCATGAGAAGCAGTTCGAAATAAAGTACGGACCTATTGATTGCCGTATCCAGACCTGAACAGTAAACTTCACTATATCCAAACCATGAATGGCTTGTAGATGCATGGTGAAGCAGGCGGTGCAAGTGCCTGACCCTTCCTTCCACTCTCACATACAGCACCACATGCAGGGCCCCTGCTGAACTAGATAGTTGAACCTGCCTATCCATGCTTGGCACACTGCACTAACTGCACAGTAGCCAACCAAACGTCACTCATAACAGCAACGATCCAAACCTGGAAGAAGTGCAAACATGGATGGACAAGGACTGGTGCTGGCAGGTAGGCCCCATCCAGCATGCCCCCTGCCCCACTCTATCTCCCTTCCCTGGTCTGCATGTGCGCCTAGCCCACCCACGCATGTCTTCATTCCACACTGCACTAACCACACCTGCACATCAGCTAGCTCCAGGGCTGCTACTAGTGGCCTCGCTCACAACAGATGTCAATGCCAATTCTCTGGAAGCAAGGTTACATGCAGAAGGTGAGCCACACAAGGCTCCAATGCCAACCCTACATCTAGCAAGGCTAGCAAGGCAGCCCAACGAACAATGCAAGGCAGCACAGTAGGCAAGTCCATGGCCACCCAGTATCTGCCATCCAGTGTCACCACTATGGCCACTCTCTCAGGCATCAGTGGTGCTGGCTAGGACCCAGGGTCGTCCCCATGGAGACATCAGGTTGATGCTGCATGCAACTGCTCCATCCAAGTCCGCACATTTCTGCTGCCTTGCCCCTCGCTCACTCATCATCACGCTTCCGCTGCTGCTGCTGCTCCAGCCGCTGCCTCTTGTGTGTCGCCACGTTGTCCAGCTGCTGCTGCCTGCATGGCCTCCGCTGTGCTGCCTCCATGGCCACCCAGGCATGAACATCGTCATTGTCACCTTGCCCAAATTCGCGGCATGTCACAAGGCTGGCCTCCCAGTCAACGGGGCAGCCCAGCTCCACCAGGAGTCTCAGCACTGGCAGCAACTGGCAGTTGTACAGGCAAAGGCACAGCTGGAAGACGGCTCTGGGGCCACTGGCTGCGCCCCAGGGGATACCCAGCCGTGCCAGGCAGCGCAGCATTGCTAGGTCACTGTTGTCAGCAGCCACGGTGTAGGGCTCACCGTTATCCTGCGTGGAGGCCATGCAGTACTGATCATAGAGCAGATGAAGTATCAACAGTTGCAACATCCAAAGGTGTGCATGCCTGGCTATGTATGCGTAGGATTGCAGTGGTGAAGATAGATGAATGATGAGGATCATGTGTACTATACTCTAAATGCTATGCCACCAGACTTTTTCCAACACAGACAGATATCATACCACATATGGGCTGAATTCCAGCATGCAGGCACTGCTGATAGTCTCCACAGGATCCACTACGAAAGCCTCGATGCCTGTAGAACTCCCTCCACAGAAAGGGCCACATCATTCACAGATGTCCCGTCCCAGCCATTTCTCACTCACTGGCATTGGGCAGCCCCACTCCACAAGCCACTCGAGCGCCTCCTCGCAGCCAGCAGATGCTGTGTTGCTGTAGACCTCCCCACCCCATGGGCAGCCTTGCTGCTGCAGCCAGGCCATCATATCTACACGGCCCAAGGCAGCCACAGTGTCCATTAGGCCAGCAGACTGCAGCGACGCCCCCAGCTGCTCCACTGCCCACATTAGCAGCGGCAGCTGCCCGCACTTTGCAGCTGTTTGTGCCACCTTCGAACTGTCGAGCGGGCAGCCATGCTGCCACAGCCACTGAAACGTCTCCAGGTTGCACCCCATCGTGGCTCCTCTGGCAAGCTCCTGGTTCTGGACGGATGCGCCCAGCTCCTCGACTGCCCACTTGAGCACCACTAGTTGCCCAGCACCAGCTGCTGCCAATGCTAGCTTGTTGGCATTCAGCGGGCAGCCATGCTCATGCAGCTTCTTCAGCACCTCCAGCAACCCCTTGCGCGCCGCAGAGGCAGCCCCATAGCATTGAGGCCGTGCCCCACACACCAGCAGCACCTCCAAGGCGGCAGTGTCCCCGCTGAGAAGTGCTCTGTCCGCAAGATATGAGGAGGCGGGGTAGCCCCACTCCAGCAGCCACACCAGCCGCAGTGCGGCATCAGGGCAGCCAGTAGGGAAGGAACATCGGACCAGGCTACGGTCGAAGTCTGGTGGCAGCAGTGAGTCGGCCCACTCCACCTTGGCCTTCCAGTCCAAGGTGTAGCTGCCGGCGGCCAACCCTACGAGGATAGCAACCTGCTGCTTGCCTATGCCAACAGCGTGGCATCGCTGGTGCAAGGACCTGAGTGTGGCCAGGTCACAGCCCTCCGCTGCTGCGTGCAGCAGAGCCACACATTCATCTCTGCTTAACACTGCCAGGCTGTCCCCGGGGCTGATGGGACACTCTGGCCGCCGCTGCAGCAACCAGTCCGCCATCTTGGGGCGCCCGCCACGGAGGGCGGCGACCACGTGCTCTAGGCGCCATAGGCGGCGCGCACCAAAGCTGCTGATCATGGCCTGGCATCCTGCCATGTGGCCCGCCTTCACGGCGGCACCCAGTGAGTGGCTAACCTCAGGGGTGCACCTGAGCGCGAGTTTGCGCTCAGTCTCAGCGAGGTGACGAACTGCCCCGGCGTGACCCGCAGCGGCTGCGGCGTGCAGGAGGGCAGTCAGCTGATACGCGTCCAGGAGCATGCCCGCTGCATCTATCGCCACCTCCAGGTTCGCCACCACACCGCTGGCAGCGGTTAGGCACAGCACCTCCTTGCGTCGCGCTAGCGTCAGGTCCCGCATAGCGCCTGGTGAGGCCCAGCGCGCCGCAAAGGCGTGGGGCGGGACGGCCTGCGAGAGGCGCACTGTGGCGAACTCAGGGCGGCCGCCGAACTGCTTCGCGGTGGCCTTGTCGACGCAGCGCAGCGTGCAGATGACCACGTTGGGGTGTAGAAAGCTAGCGAAGCGCTCCACCAGCTCGGGAATCCAGACGTTGGGCAGCGCTAGCGCAGAATTGCCGCGAGCGATCGCCTCTTCGCCGATCTCGAAGGCGGCCATGGTTCCCGCGATACTTGCAACTGCTGGCAAGACTACCGCGATGCTATAATGGCCAGATGCTCGCCTTAAAGGCCAAGGCAAATTCAAAACAAGAAGCAGGTTGGCTTACGTATATACGTTCGGCTTGAGTCACAAATAAAGAGGGAAGAAAACAAGAGTCGATCTCGCCATCAAGGGCAGCTGACGAGCTGTGAAAATGCCGACTATAAAACCAGCCCCGCCCTAACCAAGTACCGTACGACACGCACGGCGTGTCAAACCCTGCATCACCCCCGGCAGCCGCCCAACAGCAGTTACCGCTAGACCCACCCTCCAAGGTAGCCAAACAGCAGTTACCGCTAGACCGAACCTTCAAGGGATTCGCGGCCGCGCCTTGACGCACGCGACACCATCTGCTGTACACACGGACGGAGAACGTCGTCGTGCAATGAGCTGCGCGCGGTCCGAATCAAGGGAGCTGTCACCCGGTGCGGGCGGTGGGTTCGTCGCGTGCCGCAGGGGGCGGCGGCCAACTAACGGTGTGCCGGGGCGGCGCTCCTACATGTATACGCACCCTGAATCCCTGATGGTGGTGCGCTTGCTTGCATCTGCTGCGCTAGCAGATGGCTGTGTGGAGCGCGCGGACTCTGTGGCTAGCCAGGTAGTCGCTGCACAGGGCAGGATAACCAACGGCGGGGGGAGCTAATGCAACGGTAGCTGAGGACGAACGAAGGGCCAGAAAGGGCGGGGGGGAGGGGAGGAAGATGTATACCATAGAGGATCACAAGCAGATAGGGTTGCTTGGCTGATGAGGTTGTTGCATGTTGGCGTGGCATTAGTGTGAGCGACAAGTACATGAAGCGGAAGCGCTTTGCATTCTATATGCATGCTTGGAATGGCATCTTGCTGTGTGATGGTTTGCCAGCCAGCTGCGTCACTCCTGTGCGAGCGACCGAGGGTCACTTGCATGCTGCAGTTCAAAGATTACAGGCTCCCCACAGATGTCTACTGCTGCCATGCTGGATGCATGGCGGCAGCAAATAATAACAGGAGGCACAACAGCCACTGCACTGACAGTGCAGCACATGTGCCCCCTGGCCAGCTGGCCCTTCACAAACACTTCGCAACAGGCCTTGTGGTAGATGTGCAACAGGCCTTGTGGTAGATGTGTACGTAAACATGGGGGGGGGTCGGAAATAGGCTGTCCAGCGGGTCCAGAAGGTGTGTCCAACGGGTCACGGAAGGGGGACGGTTGGAAGCAGGAGATTGGAAGGAGAGGTTGGGCTGGGCCGTATTGGTTTGGATCGATGGTATGGGCGAAGTTGGGGTGGTTGCTTGGAAGGGGGAGAAGGGAAGGAGGGTATCGGTTGCTGGGATGGCTTGGCAGAGCTGGGGTGGGCAGACCACAGCGATGTCCTGCCAGGCCGGCTCACACAGCCCATCAGAAAGACTGTGTTACATACATTATCACCCCTGATATATATTGGGGGACCCAGCCTGCCACCTGGAAATCATTAGGAGTAGATTACGAGCAGCAAGGCACCTCCAGCAGATATACTAACCAAGTAAACCAAGCAATGGAACAGTGGCCTGCTGGTGCTTAACCCAGTCAGGGGGCCCGTGGCTGAGCATGTAAGAAGCCCATGCACGGGCTGTGCACAATAGAGGCCCGCCTAGCTGGCTTACCACCCAACAAGTTGTCTAACCATGTCCGGACAGGTCGACAGGCCCACACACAGGTATCCAGGAGAGGCAAACAGGAAAGGGGAAGAAAAAACAAGGAAAGTTAGGGAGACCAATGCATTAACTCCGTGCAGTGCAAGTAGTGTCCAGCCCCACAGGAAGAGGTGCCCAGCAGACACACCATCTCAGCCAATCCACGGCAAACCGAGGTCAGCAAAGTCTCCCAGCAGGGAACAAAATCAAAACCAGTACACTCGCCTGCATCACAGCAAGGGCCTGGACAGCAGCAGCTGAACCCCGGCCAGAAGGGGCGAACGGCAGACACAATGCATACAGCGCCACACCTACCATGCACTCCAGGCTGTGAAGCACCACATCTATCTCAAGGATTACCTGCACACAGCAGGCCCTGCTCACAAACAATCACACCCAGCACGCAGGCCCCAGGCAGGCTTGCAAATGCACATTCATGAAGCGCATGTATGTGAACATGCAACTGAATCAACAGCAATCAACCCCATCCACACCTATACTTAAGGATACCCATCCAAGCAAATTTTAGTCCACCCCCCGCCACCTACTACGGCAGCTAGCTGCCTATTTCGCCTGTCCCCTACACTGCCATACCTACATACACTATCCAGAAGCAATAACTGCTGTCCACAAGCAATAATTGATGCCCTGCAGCAACACATACATCAGACCCCACGTGCACTAGGTAGGCATGCTGGGCGCACTAGCACTGCCTGCCCTTGCCTGGCCCCAAGTGGCCCCTGCCTGCTGCTACTGCTGTGGTGGCTAGCCCTGCTATATATATACCACCGCAATCAATACTATCACTAGCTCACATTTGCTGCTGCGTCCTCCAGCTGATGATCTAAGCTGTTCCACAACTTGCAACCCTCCAAACTGCTCTAACTGGAATCAGGGCAGGGCCATGGGCCGCCGTGCTGCTGACACCCCTCTTGCTGCTTGCTTTCTGGATGGCCGCCAAGCAGCCTCCGCCAAAAGCCATTCACGTACATGCTCAGGAACACCCCAAGCCAACTTGGTGCAGGCCTTCCAGTCAATTGGGCAGCCCGCCTCCACCAGGAAGCGCAGCACTGGCAATGGTGGGCAGCTGAACGGGGCAAGGCACGACTCGAAGACAGCCCAGCGACCTCTGCTGGCAGGGCCCCAGGAGCACCCCAACCGTGTCAGGCAGCGCAGTGTCGCCAGGTCGCCACTCTTAGCTGCCTCCAGGAAGGGCTCACCATAGCCCTGCATGCACGGCAAGGTTTATTAGTCTAAGTTTAACATGACTTACTTTCTATATATCAGTATGATGAGCAGGACAATGAGCAGGACTTTCTATATAT
>LSYV01000014.1:140701-153470 GCA_001584585.1 Gonium pectorale | reverse complement strand
GGGTCGAGGGGACGGGTGGAGGGGGCGGGGCGGGCGGAGGGCGGGGTCGGACGGGCGGGGTGGGGCCGGGGCGGGGTGGACGGGTCGGGCGGGGTCGGAGGGCGGGGCGGGTGAGGGCGGGTGAGGGCGGGCGGGTGAGGGGCGGGGCCGGTGAGGGACGGGTGAGGGGCGGGTAAGGGACGGGGCAGGTGAGGGGAGTCAGCCCGAGTGGGGAGGAAGGATTGGTGTTCGGTGGTGGCGGGAGGGGGGGCGGGTCATTGCGTTCGCGAGCAAGCTGCGCCATCCGTGGGTAGGAGTCTAAGGCACGGGCACGGCAACCAGCCCCATGGAGCGAGGGAGCCAGCATCCGGCCGCCCCCGCCCCCCGCAACCGCTTGTAGGAGCCGGGGGCCCCTCCGCCGCCCCCTGGGCCACCAGCTGCGGAGGCTGATGCGGATCTCAGCACACGAGCTCTCCCCTCCTTTGGTACCCGACCTCCCGGCACGACATCCTGGCGCCCCGGCGTGTCGCAGAACGCCCCCTGCACCCACGTCCCCTCTCTCCCGCTACGAATGCCTCGCACCCCAGACCCGTCCCGCACCGTCCCGCGCCGCCCCACCCCGCCAGCTAAGCTACAGGCCCCTTGTCCACTCCTAGGCCGCAACTTTGCCCCGCCCCGCTCCGCCCCGCCGCCCGCCCCACCTGCCCCGACTGCTCGTTGAAGTGATGCATCACGAGGTGCTGAACCGTCACCGCCGTGCCGTTGACGCAACGGACCTGCGGTTGGTACGGGAGGTACGGGCGGAAGTTGCGGCGGTTGTGCGTCACAGATGCGGCAAGCTGCCTCTGGCGCGGCATGGCCTCCGGGGTGCAAGCTGCATGCTTCCGGGCTGGCTCTGGGCTGGAGCGGCCCTATCCCTCATCAACCTGTCCCCCCTCACCAATACAAACTGACACGCCCCCCCCCAACAGCCCTCCACCAGCGATGCCCTGCCACCACTACCACACACGCGCGGTAGGGCCCGGCAAGAGCCCTTCCGACGTGGGGGAGAAGTTGAGGGCGACGCACCATGTTCTTCAGCCAGCTGAAGTCCAGAGTGGAGACCCGATCCTCCCCACCATCAATCGTGATGTTTCGCAGCAGCGGTAGCGGGACTGGGTACCTGATCGGGGTCGGGTGGGCGTCGGGAGCGCCAGCACGAGTTACACGCAGAAGTGGCACAGGCTATTCGCGCGTCGCCGCCTTGTATGTTAGGAAGGGCGGTGCCTCTTGAAGTCACGACTCTAACAATGCGGCAGAATCCCGACTGTTGCGCCCGCGGAGCTGGGCCTATTGAGCTGCCAGGAGGTCTCATATCGGTTCCACCTAAAGCCTGGCTAACACAGAACCTCATCAGCACCACCAGGCCCGAAGCTCAGGCTGGCAGTCGTCGGTCAGGAGCTTGGCCAGGGGCCCGCTACTAAGAAAGGTTTAAGGTCGTAGGTTGTGCAGGGTCCATAAACTCCGTGTCCGCTTGAACGGGCAGAAACGCAAATTACTCCCGAAATCGCACCCTGCGAAGTCATCCTTGCTGAGCACGACGTCTGTAGCCAGCTCTATATTTGTGACGCTCTGGTCCGCCAGAGCCACCACGAACGCCGCGCCCGAGGAAACGGATGCCGTCTTCCCAGGCGAAGCAGCCTCTGCCACCACGAGCTGGCCATGCACTCCTGTATAAACACATAAGCCTATCAGCTGTTGCAAGAGGAAAAGAGCGACGCCCATGCGTGGAAGGTCCATTGATGCATTTACTACGTGCAGTGCAAACGAAGCTGGGAGTAAACTTATAAATGTAGGGCCGTGTGTAGGGCGCCAAGCAGCAACGACGACGTACTGCGACGACGTACGGGAAGCGAGTGCTTCTAAGGGTGGAGCCGAAGGGAGAAGCACGAGGCAGAATTGTTACGTTAGGCACCATGCGACGACGTGCCTGTAACAATGTCCTGCCGTTTTCATGGGTAAGCCGTTTCCCTCGCAGCCAGTGTAGCAATTCTTGTAGATATGGTTGGGTGCCGTGGCCATGTTTGCGGACGGCCGATATGACCAAGGCGTCAGGTACGGTAAAGGTCACGTCATCTGCCTGTCGTTATTCCCTTGGCGCTCGCCTATGAGACTGGGCGAGCCAGGAACATGTGCAGGTGAGGGGACGTGCGGATCATGGCGGGCCATGCAGAATGTGCAATGTCGATTCCGGCTTCCAACTAGATGGTGTGGCTTCTCATTTCAGCCACACCGTTATTGGCATACCATTGGGCCATCAACCCAGACAGCCTGGGATGCACACATGCAAAACCCATGACTGTGTGTCAGAGCTCACCCTCCTGCACGAAGCATCACGATGTGTGACCTTTGTGACCGACCGCCGTACCCTGGTGAAACAATCGATCTGCATGCACGTGTGCTTGCAAAACGCGGAATCAAGCAACTGTCCAAGATCCTGTCGCAACACTGACAGCATCACGTGGTGACCTCGCCAGCATGCGCGTTGTAGCATAACCAAGAATCGATGGTTACCGGTAACAACACTTGGCAACATGCGGAGCAGACCCGTGAGCAGACCCTACATGCAGGGAACCCAGTACCGAAAAAAACGCATCGGAGGCAGCGCTCGTGCCTACGGCTCTGCTCAGGGGGCTCACCAAGCGGGAAAGCCCACCCAGCGGAAGGGCCCAGCGTGCATGCGCATTAGTATGTACAATCCAGCCAACCGCAATGTATAACGCCTCTTGCGGCCATCTCATTTCAACTTCCCTGACCGTGCGCGCCCACACACCACGCTGGCATCGCATCCGCTGCCAGCCGCCCCATTGCAATTGTCGCGTACATTCGTGGAGCCATGTTGGTCACACGGCGAACGGTCCATCCACGCACGGCTGCAATGGTCCAGCGCTCCGCCTGACCGCCACGTCGGACGCGTCAAGCCCAGGGCGGCCGCTGCCCCAGTACTCCATACCGCAGCAGCTGCTGATTCTGCTCTCGCAAGAGCCGCACCTCCTCCCGCAGCAAGGTGTTATCCTGCTGCAGCATCGCCACGCTGTTTTGGAGCATGATCTGCGGCGACGGGTTGATCGCAACAGCTAACCATTGCAAGCGAGATTGCCGGACGGCAGCGCAAGGAGGGGTACTCCAAAGGGCGGGTGAAGGGCTTCATCATGAGCGCTACATCGTGACATACCGTACCGTAAGATGCCCCGGCATTTCCAATGCCCCCGCATCCCGCATTCATACGGCGGGCATGCTCATGGGTACCGGAGTACAGACCTGGCCGTCGGCAAGGCGCACGAGAAGGACTCGATCAACCCACCTCGTGCGTGGTGCCCTGCCGCATCATGTCCGCGTGCAGTCCCTCGAACATGCTGCGGACCTCCTGCCGGAAGTCATCCAGGATGGAGCGCAGCTGCTGCGCCTCAGCGCTCGCCGCAAGCCCGCCGGCAGAGGCGGCGGTCGGCAGGCGCAGCGGCGGCATCAGGTGGCCGGACGGCATGAGCCCCGCCCCCGAGACGCGTGGGCTGCGGGGACAAGGTTACGGCACAACGGGAGCAAACATCCATCAGCATTCCGCTGGCATGGCGCATGCCCGCTCATGGGATTTAGGAACATGATTGAATTTTTGGGGGCCGGGCATGCCTGGCAAAGCAACGGTTTTCTCTGATCGCCGAGCAAAGGTCGATTGCAACAGGGGCCGTGGCCCGCATGCCCGTTGCCGGCGCAAAAAGCAGACTGACAACTTGTGTATGTATCACGGGTCGGATCGCCTGTCCATGCACCGACCTGGTCGGTGACCCCGCAGTGGAGGCGCTGGCGGCTCCCGCGACCAACGCTCGCGCCGCGGGCGACGGCCCGCCCAGCGCATCTGACCCCGGCATCTCCTCGCCCGCTCCCGAAGTCCTCGCAGGCTGCGTCCCCCCAGCGCCAGACCCGCCGTTGGCCGCTAGGCTTCCGGGAGGAGGAGGCAGCCCGGGCACGACGAGGTGCGGTATCCCTGCCATCCGGGTGGTGGCTTTGTTGCTGTGCTGAGGCGCTGCCGAGCCGGCTGCAGCTGAAGTTGACGCAGCCAGCGGCGGTGCGGTTGATTGTCCAGACGGCTCTGCCCCAGCAGCACTGCTGGCAGAAGGTGCGTCGGCACCTGCATGGCTGCTCGGCGCAGGGGCAGCGGTCGGTTGCCGGTGCCCGGGAACGGCCCCCGCGGCCGCCGCTGACGCGATGGGTCCCGCGCTCACGACGGCACCAGGTGCCCGCCCGCCCTTTGTGTCATGCCCTTCTTGCGACATCTGAGCCTGGGCCCCAGCGGATGGACCGCTGCGCACTGGGTTGTACTGGTTCGTGGCCTCGCGCAGCGCCGACGGCGCCCCGGGTCCTGGACCCGCGGCCGGCCCTGGAGCAGTGGCCGCCGCGCCGCTGGGCCTGACGGACCCCTCCGACGAGCTGGCGGAGACCGGCGGTGTGATTGCGCCCTCCTTGCTGGCCCGTGCGCTGTCCCGCGAGTCGCGCATGTCCTTGGAGCTGGGGAGAGGGCACGCGGCATGGGGAAGAGCCTTCAAGCTGCAGACGTGACCGAGCAGCGGCAGCGACCGTATCCGCCCAGTGAGTGGAAGTCGGTGAACAAATATGATGGGAGGAGGTGGCACGCGGTCGGCTATCGGTTGCTTGCCACTCATCAGCTGCCGCACCTCACGCGCTGGAATGCAATGTCCGAGACGGGCAGCTGCGTTTGCATGTTGAAATTCCTGATCGACCTCATGAAGGACACGAGCTTCTGCGGACGTGGGGATGGGCCAGGACGATGAGGGCGCGGGCAGTTTGCAACTCAGTAGGGCCGTAGCGCGTGTTGACGTGAGACATAGATGGCCGGCGTGCACGGCGACACAGGCAAGCCTAAGTTGCAGAAGCGGCAGGCATATGAAGAGTGCCCGCACGCCCCACGTCGCAATACCTTTCCCCAGCACGCCATGGATGCATCAGTCGCACCTGTCTGTTGTTGATGAAGTCGTCCACCATGAACACGCCGATCAGTCCGTCTGTATGGTTCAGGCGGGAATCGCACGGCATATCAGTACATCAGTACAGCTGCCCTTCGCAACTCAAGTGTCATGATTACGGGACTGACTATCGATGTGGCATGCATGTCAGGTTACCCTGGCCACCACCTGCCGGTTACAGGCAACACGATGCCGCTCTGAGGAGCGTCCAGCGGGCTCGTCGCTCTCACCCTTCGTTCCGATCGCCGCGACCAGGCCGTCGTCCCGGACAGCCATGCACGACGCTTTGACGTTAAGTGCCGCCGTGACATAAGAGTCCTGGAGGGCGGCGGCACTGGACCTGTAAGTGCGACCCAAGGAATGATCTGCCCCCCTAATGTACGCTGAGGCGCCCTTGTTGCTAGAAGGGCATGAAGGGTCTGGCACCGCCACCAGCTCACGCTGTGTAACGGTTAGCCCCATGCTGCTCCTTCCCGCCTGCGGTGACGCACCTTCCCTGGCGGCAAGCTGCGCAGGTCCATAGCACAGACATGACCCTCCTCCGAGCAGCTCAGCAGCACCGATGATGGGTTCTGCGAGACCGGGCGGAAGGAACGCTTACGCCTCTGAACTGTGAACATAAGGCGCAGGACGACATGCAGGCCAGGTCTGCACGACATCGGGCATGTAGGGTAAGGTGCACAAACGGTCATTTGACACAAGGCCATGACGCCAATCACAGCGCCGGGCCGAAGGCTCGGCTCGAAACGAAGGGTGCGCCTACAACTGTTAGAATCAGACGCACCTTGTTGTACGTGGCAAACCCCACGCCCATGACGCGCCCTTGAAGCTTCATCGGCATCAAGATCGGGCCTGCGGCACGGCGTGGCGGTTGGTTGCTTCTTGATTTTTTGCTTGATGAGCAGGACCGTGCGCGTCCGGCGTTACATGGTCACAACTAAAACCGTACACATACGAGCAAGACCCCAGCAAACCAGCGTTAAGTTGCTAGGGGGTCTTTTTGTGGGGTCGGGCGCGATAGACGGTTCGCGGGCTGCCAGCTAGGATGCCTATGCTAGCCACGTCTTAGACCTGTTTTCTGCACTCCGTATCGCATACGTAACACACGAGCAAGAACAAGGCTGTGTACGCGAGGCGATCTTGGCTCCCCGCACAAGTGCACACGCAGTTTGCTTGCCTTGCGTCGTGGGCCCCAGCGTCCAAAACATGACGGTGCCATCGTCCGCGCCGGCTGCGAGCCTGTAAATGTAGGGGAGGGCGACACTCAGCAAGGTGACAGGGCTGCAAACAGCGCGAGCAAGGCGTGAACCTAGCCTCCGCCTAATACCCAAACATGCACGGACTCGCGTTCATCCACATCGGTTGTGATACGTTGTCGTGATATTTTGGGTACGAACGGAACGAAACGGAGCGCGCGTGACTCGAAAAGTCCGTGTCTGGACGAGCGCACCTCTGCGGGTTGGTGTTGGAGAAGCTGAGGCACCGCTTGGGCGTCACCATCGAAACCGAGCCGCCCGGAAGCACCATCCCGTTCGCCCGTGCCCCTGGCGTCGAGTCGTGCACATACACCGAGCCGGCAGCGCTGCGGGGTGGGTGTTGGGGCGTGTCGGCGTATGCTTCGTTGCAGGTGGGGAAGGCGTAGGTCAGCGTCATTGGGGTAGGCCATTAGCGGATCACTTCATGTCGTACACTGGATCGATGCTCAGGACGCGTGGCGCCCCTAAGATCAGGATCCGCCAACGGAGTTGTGCGGATATCAATGTGCCCGCATCCGCTCCGGCAACAACCTACTTCGATGATGCGAACATGGCTGAAAGCGGTGATACGGCGATGGCTATGATGGGCCTCTCGTGATCGCAGATCTGGAGACGTGGCGCCGCCGCGCCAGGCGATTTGTTGGCCTATGGGAGGGTGAAGACGCCAAGGCGCAAGGCAGTGCCGCTTATCGCTTGTTGTCAAGACAAAGCCCGAAAAGACGCGCTGCGAGTAGGCACACAGGGTATGGACTTGGTGCAGCAACGAAGCAAACCGTGGCATGCAAGCCCGTCACGATGCAGAGTTCATGCCATTGGCAGCATTGGCACACACAGCCGTCTGGCTGCCCCCCGGCCTGTGTTTGCCATGGGCGCCACGCCCGACCCGAATGCGTTTCCCATTCCCCATGCAGGCCAGCCTCACTCACCAGCAACGACGGCAGGTCATATACGAGCAGCGTCCCAGGCTGGGCGTTGTTGGCCAGGATGAGGCTCTTGCCGTCCCCGGAGACACGGGCCAACAGCTCGCCGGCGGTTGGCAGCTGCAGCACCTCCGTGTCCGCCTTGGTCTCCAGCACATGCAAAACCACGGCTCCCGGCTGCGTCGCAATGAAGGCCCGGCCATTCCTTAACCACGCGACGCTGTCCTGCTGGCCCGTGCGGATCCCCTTCCAGCTGGGAGTTGGGCCCTTATCGATGCTGTAAAGCTGTGCTGTTGTCGCACTGGCAGCGACGAAGAAAGACGAAGACGTGCTGGGCTCCGTCATTCTCTACATTCAATTTTCCAAACGGCAGCGCGCAGGATCCGCGTTACAGGTACGTAAAGTAGATCGGTTGCGTCAGGTCTGAGCTTTAGGCGCGCCGGTCGGTGTCCTGGTCAACGCGTTGCCTTTGGGATGCGACCTTGTGCCGCAGTAGGCTGACGAAGCTAAATTGCGGCGCTACAGTGAGTTCAAGTGAGTCAGTGTCAATCTGTATCTGCATACAGCTTGCTGCATGCAATGCATGCACGAAAGAGCGCCAGGGTGCCGTACGCCGTGTTTGACACGTTCCAGCAGAGGCGTACCAACGTTGGTAATGAACAACCCGGCCGTAATAATCGCCCGCTGCCCAAAACCCTCCGCCCCGCTTTTGCTCTTACCCTCGCACTTTCGGAAGTGCACACACGCACAAGGGAGCAATGTGGGCAACGATGGCGGACCTGCAGCGTAGCAGACCCGTGACACGGCCCTCCGTCAGCTTAGAGCCCACACGCAGCAAGCCTGGCAATAGCTCCTCTAGCCCCTGCCACTCTCTCATCAGCTGTATCCATTCAGGTTGCCCATCTTGTGGCCATCACATCCTTTCAGGCACACAAGCGCCTGCTAACCCTGCCCCGTAACAGGAATACACCAATACGGCTCGCCCCAAAATTTGACGTTCGGCGGCCGCCTAGATAGGTGGCCAGCGATCGGAAGCCAGCCTGTCAGCATACCCCGGCGGCCTGGATCTTTGCTATCATTTCGCTTGCCATGGGCCGTCTGTTCAGGCGCGCCCATTGGGGGCCAGACACGGTAACAAGCCGAGCCCGCCGAGCCCCTTGCCCTAGCCCCCACACTGACCTTACGGCTCGTGAGGACGCCCGCCTTTAGGCGGATGTAGCATAACACGGCCAGCCCACAAACCAAAGCTACAGCAGCACGGACGGACACCCACACTGGGGAGAAAGCGAGTCCGCTGAAACCCGCGACGCGCTCCACCACACACCCTGCGCCGTACGTTACTTGAACAGCATGCATTGGTCCTGCTGGCAAACAGCATGCATTGGTCCTGCTGGCAACCCGCTCTCCCCCCCCCCCGCGAGCCCTGGCCATCCAAGGGCCGGTTGCACCGTCGTGTCTGCTCTACGCTCTCTGGTGGCCGCAACCTCCCACCACATCACTGGAAGGCCGCTCCCGGTACCAGCTCCCGCACGACCCGGCTGCCCCGCAGCGCCGCAGCGGCGCCCTCTGGCACAACCAGGAACACGTTTAGCCCGCCGCCGGCGCCGGTGCCGTCATCGCCGCCGCCGCTGCCTCCGATGGCGGCGAGCCGGCCCGGTGGCGCCGCCGCCATGACCGCCGCCGTCCAGGGCGGGCTGGGCGCGAGGAGCGACTGGAACTGGACCGGCTGGTTCCGGATCGGCCCCGCGCTGCCGAAGTCCAGGTCCCAGTACGGCATCTGCCAGCTCGTCATCATGGCGTCCTGTGGGTACGGCGGTATGGTAGTACGGCAAGGGTGCGCACGGCGCGCTGCGTCTTCTTAGTCGAGAGGCCCGGGTCAGGGCGGGGTATTGTAGGGGCGGAGAGGCCGAGAGGGCAAGCGCATATGCTTTCCTGCCACCGTAACTGTTTGGGCATCAGACCCGCGTGGAAGCAGCCCGGAAAGCCGCCTTGTTGCGCGGCCTTGGGGTTTGTTGAAAAGGAACAACGCATGGGGGGGGGGGGGTGAGCATGGCTAAACGTGCCCACACTACACGCCCGTGCCAGGCAGCCATCTCACACTGAGGCCGCAACCCGAAGCGAGGTATCGTGTCCCACGCCCACCCCTACTAACCCCCAAGCCACGCTCACAACCGCGCCGCGCGCGCACCTGCTCGCAGCATACCCTCGCCATCATGGCCGCCTGGTCGCTCAGCGGGGCGGTCAGCTGCAGCGCGGCCGTGCGGAGCACCTGCGCGGGCGGGGGCCGGGCCGGGGCCGGGCGGGGCGGGGCAGGGGCCGGGGCAGTCAGGCGCAGGGCCGGGGCCGGGCGGGGGCGGGGCGGGGCGGGGCAGGGGCCGGGGGCAGTCAGGCGCAGGGCCGGGGCCGGGCCGTGGGCCGGAGTCGGGAGCACGTGTTAGCCAGGCGCGGTACCGGGGCAGGCAGGGGCGGGGCAGCGGGGCAGGAAGCGGAGGGGGAGATCCATTTAAGGCTTCCCACGGACCCATGTCGAGTTCCAAGCTTTTCCATTCGTCCTGTCGAACGAATTCCCCCGACGGAAGACAGCCGACAGCCATGGATAGCTGGTCGGGGGCCAAAGAACCGCTATGAGCCGTGTACGGTGGGGCGACATCGTACCACGTGGCCTGCGCCCCGCCCCTTGTCCCCACCTGCTCGGCTCCGTCGGGGGCCTCCCTCAGCTCCCGCACGCAGCGCCGCACCGCCGCAGCGCCCGAGCGCAGCGCGAAGACCAGGCAGGCGCGGCCGCCGCCACCACCACTACCACCACTACCACCACCACCGCCAGCGGCGCCGTTGCCGCCGCTGCCGCAGCGGCAGCTGCCTGCGACTGGTAGCGGTGATGACGAGGGTGTCGCTAGCGGCGTCGGGGCCGGCACGTGCAGGCACCAGACCGCGTTGGCGAACAGCTCCGCCGGCGCCGTCCCCCCGCCGCCGGCCCCATCGCCGCTGCTACCGACCGCCGCTTCCGCCGGCATCGACGTCGCCGTCGCCGTCGACGTTGCCGGCGTCGCGGGGGAGGCGGGCAGCAGCCGGCCGTTGCGGCGGATGTCAATGGCGAGCCCCATGTAGCCGCCTCCGGCGGATGACGCGGTGGCGGCGGCGCCTGGCAGCGGCCTGCCGCGCAGCTCGCACATGAGCACCCACACGAGCGCGGTGACGGCGTCGTTGGTGCTGATGGCGGCGGCGGGGCTGGCGGCGGCGGCAGTGGCGGCGGCGGCGGCGGTGACGGCGGTGCCGACGGCCGCCCCTCCCGTGGCGAGGGCCTGCGTGGCACAGCAAGAAAGGGCACCCCGTGTTCGGGCTGCTGATGAGGACGCTCTCCAGCCTCTTGGTCCCCACGGGCCCCAGTCAACCTGAATCGCATACCCCCACACGCCCCTACGCTGCCCACTGCCCACTGCCCACTGCCCACTGCCCACTGCCCACTGCCCACTGCCCACTGCCCACTGCCCACTGCCCCCACCCCCCGCCCCGCCCCCGTGTCACCTTCAGCCTCGCCACCTCGCTGGCCGGCAGGTGCAGCACCTCGCACGTGAGCAGCTGGGGACCGCGGTCGCCGCCGCGCAGGCCGCTGCCGCCGCTGCCGCCGGCGCGCCAGCGGCGGCGCTCCGCTGCCATGGCCTTGAGCAGCTTGCCAGCGGCGGATACCGCCGTGCGCCAGCCGCCGCCGCTCGCCACCTACGGCTAGGGCGCTGGTTGATGCCGGGTGCTGATGTGCTGTCCAAGCACTATCATCCCGCCCCACAACCCCACCCCACCATCCCCCACCAGGCCCCCACCTCCTCCCACCATGTTCTGTCTAGGCACAATAGACACACTGGTACAATACAAATCCGGGCATACCGCCCCACAACCCCGCCCCACCGTCTCCACCCCACGTCCCCACCTGCTGCACCCGGAGGCCGCTCAGCAGCCCCTCGGCGCTCAGCGGCCGCACCGATAGCGCCGACAGCGCGCCGACAGCCGCCGCCGCCTCCTGTACCGCCGTACGGGACGCCGTGCCCAGCGGGAAAAGCACGGAGCGATCCAGCAGCGGCCTCGTAGGCGGCTGCGTTTGCAGTGGAGGCGGAGGCTGCGCTGGAGGGGCGGAGGCGGAGGCCGCCGCAGCTAGGCCGCTGGCCAGGGAAGCGGCCGGGTCGGCCAGTGGATGCCTATCCGCCGCGCGCGGTGGCGAAGGCGGCGGTGAGAACACCTTTGCTCTGTCGCCACCTAGGTCGGCACCCCCGCCGCTGACACCACTGCCGCTGAAGCCGGCTTGGGCGCTAGAGCTCGCGCCGCCGCCGCTGCTGTTACCAACGTCGCCGACGCCGACGCCACCGCCGCCGACGCTGCCGGCGCTACCGGAGCTGCAGCTCGCAGTGCTTGCGTCGGCAGCAGCGGTGCCGCTGACGCGCGGCATGACTCTTCCGCCGCCGCCGCCACCGCCACTGCCACTGCTGCCCCCGCAAAGTCCCATGTCCTCACCCCCGCGCTCCGACTCATTGGCCGCAAAACCGTCGTCTGCGGGGCCCCCTGTCGATATCTCTGACATGTCTGATCCCACCTCCGAGACTTCCGACTGGTCATCCGATGGAGCCGCTGCCCCGCTGCCATCGTCAAGCGCCGCCTCTGTTGCCTCCGCCATCTGCTGGTAGTGAAGATCCCGGGATCCGCTGGCGCCGCCATTTCCGCCGTTACCGTCAGCGTCGCCAATGCCGATGCCACCGACGCCGCCGGCAGACGCCTCTGAGGACGTCACTGACGGTGGCGGAGGCGGCGGCGATGGCGACGGCAGGCTCCTAAGTGGCGGCGGCGGCGACAGCGGCGGCGGCGGCAGGCCGGATGGCGGCCCCGCCGCCAAGGCCGCGGCATCGGACCCACGCTCCGACAGGCTCCGGTAATTGGCGGCGAGTCGACCCAGGAACACGCTCGCGGAGCGGCCGTCTGTGGAGGTGCGACGACGTAGCATGAGCGGCAAGGAAGAGGCGTCGTCAGTCCGCATTCAATGCTCGGCCCGACACCTTTTCAAATAGTCAACGCAGTCTACACAGTCAACAACCACACATGTTGTTGTATGTTACACGTTGTAGGCACACTACCTACAAGTAACAAACGTGCCGGAGGCCCAAAGCGTGGCCGTAACCAGAACTGAAATAGTTAAACGCCATCGACCAAAAGGGATTCGGCCGCCCGCAGGCTCGATTTGCAGCCAGAGGCCAACAGCACATTCTGAACCGCATTGGCTTTTGATGCGCAGCGACGGGCATACACGCTAGCGCATGCGGCAGCCAGGAGACAGCAGCATGTGGACACACATGTGTCGCACGCCTCACACCCCGCAGAGGGCCACACGCCCTCCCCACCCACGACGGCACATCCACCGCCCAAGCCGCCCACGCCCACGCGCGCGCCGTCCCCACCCACGGCCTCACCCACTACGGCGTGGTGCAGCGTGACCGCCAGAATGCAGCCGCCGTCACCCGCCGCCCGGCGCTCCCGCCAGGCCGCCGCCGCCGCGTCCTGCTGCGCGCCGCCCGCCGCCATCGCCGCCGCCGCCGCCGCCGGCGGCGGTGGCGCC
>LSYV01000014.1:128548-139917 GCA_001584585.1 Gonium pectorale | reverse complement strand
GGGCCGGGGCGGGGGGCGACGGAACCGGTGGGGGGGGTGGGGGGGTGGGGTGGGTGGGGGAGGCGTACGGGGGGCGGGGGAGGGCAGAGCTCAGAGGTGGGCTGGGGGAGGCGGGCGGGAGGCGGTTGGGGCGCGGTGGTTGCTGCCAGGTACCCACCGATTCATCCCCGTACGGCCTCGCACACGGGCACACACACGCGTGTTTGCAACGCCCTCAGCCCCTGCCGGCGGGACGGCGTCCTCCCCCTGCCAGCACTCCTCACTTCTCCTTTCAGGACTCGTCACAATCTCACCCGGCCCTCCAAACCGCCCCTGCCTCCCACGTGGCCGCCCATGCACATACCCTGCCATACCCCGGCGCCACCCTCGTCTTGACCCCCTTCTCACGTGGCAATCATGCCAACAAGCAGACTGCTGCGAGCGGCGAGTAGCACTTTCCCCTCAGCGCCCAGGCCTCACCGCACCTGCCCGCCAGGATGGGGAACTCGCCCAGGGTGGTGGACAGCGCCTGGGCCAGCAGCGCACCGTCCAGGTCGTAAGGCAGCCACATGGCCTGTACGGCGGGTACGAAAGGTGAGGGTGGATACCATGCAGGTGTGGCGGTATCCGTTGGACGGGCGGGGCCAACAGGCGCCAAGCGGGGTCAAGCGGAGGGGAGAGGGGAGAGAGGGTGAGACGAAGGCCCGTGGCCCGCGCGAAGCGAGGCAGTCGGGTTGGGCCTGGTCCTGGGCCGGGCGGACCAGAGAGGCCGAGCCTATCCATGTGCACATCCGTACAAACTGCATATTATGGACGATGTACGGTGTACGGCGTACAGCCCACCTTTGGGTTGAGGCACGTGAGCATCATGCCGTGGTCGAGTGGGCTCAGCTGCGGGGGGAGGGGAGGGGAGGGGAGTGGGGGAGGGGGAGGGGCGAGCGAGCGGCCGAGGCCAGAGAGCGGGGACGGTAGCGGAGGAGGGGGGGGGGTCATGAGGTTGAATTGCGTCGATATGGCGGAAGAGGGCGAGGGCAATGGAGCTGTGGCGGACGCATGTGACGGGTAAGCATGCGAAACGGACAGTGTTTCGCTCCGAAGGTTGGGGGTTGTCTCGGTGGGGACTCCGGCAGCGTCACAGCGGCTCCGGATCTATCTGGAGTTTGGACAACTGGGCGCGCCGCGAATTGCCATGCGGCGACCCCGCCCGGCGGCCGCGGTCCCTGCCGACGGCCGTGCCTACTCGGTTTGGCAGCCCCTCACGGCGGTTACACCAGTACCGTTCGGTGGAGCCGCTGCCTCGGCAGGCGGACCACAAGACCCCCCCCCTGCACCTGCCACCGCCCTTGACCCGGCCTCTGCTACTCAGCTCCTGACCGCTCGCCCTCCTTATTCGCTCGCGCCTGGCTTACCCTTATGGCCGCCGGCGTGTCGCCGCAGTCGCCGCCACCGGCCGCCGTCGTCGTCGCCATCGACACCGATGTGGGTGCTGGGGCGCGGACCATCCTCAGCGGACCCAGCCAGTCGGGGCTGCCGGGAGCCGCGCCGCCGCGCCGCCGCCGCACCTTCTTACCCGCAGCCGCGGTTGCTAATCCCTGTTCCGGCGATGGACAAGGCCACAGCCGGCAAGAGGCGCCGGGGTTGGAGGCGCAAGGACGGGGTGCTGGAGTTGCCGCAGGGGCTGCGCCGCGGTGCAGCATCCCGGCAGGAGCGGCACCCCGCCTAGAGCAGCAACCCGTGCTGGGCAGCGGCGAGGCGGCGCTCACAAGCACACTCCCAATGAACCTCTATGGCTGGAGACTGGCAGCTGGAGGCTGGCAGCTGGAGGCACACCCGCTAATGTGTGCGGCGCGCAGGAACGTCGAGCCCACCGCACGGGTGCCAAGTGATCAGCGCGCGCGGCCGCCCGTCCAGCTAGGGCGGCGAACCATCGCAGCACTGCCGGCGCCGCCCCAGTGTTGCCGCTAATTCACAGCGCTGCCGGCGCCGCTACACCGTACGTACCTTGTTGGTCTCTGGCGGCGCCGCGGAGCCGGCGGCGGCCGTCAGAGCCACCGCGACGCCGCCGCCGCCTGCACTGTGTGCATCCTTGGCCAGTGCCGGCGGGGCCGGGGTCGCCTGTACCCACTCGTGGCGGGCGGCTGCTCCCTCGTCGTCATGCCCATCGGTGCCCCTCCGTGAGAGGCACGACCCCAGGAGGTGCAGCTTCATGAGCCACGCGAAGCCCAATGACGGTGACCAATTATGACGCAGATGCAGGACGTTGCGTTAGGTACGACGCCGTCGCTGTGCCGCAGGTTTCCCAACGCGCCGTCGGCCGGCGCGGGCGGCGCGCAGCTGCTGCTGCTGCTGCTGCCCCTGCCTGTGGGTCGTGGGGTGCCCAGAACTCGTGCGGAGCGCCCTCGTTCGGGTCCCGCTGAAGCTGCTGGGTCTATCAGTCCGCAAAATCAGGTGGCCTTTGGGTTACACTGGAGATTATTGAGTGTCTGCGTCTCGCAGCGAGGGGGCGGAGAGGCGCCGACGATTCGCGGGGGCGGGAGATCTACGGGGTCCTGTTGCCCGATTGTAACAACCGCTAGCAGGCGCAGCTCCAACCCAAGCAACGGCTTCTGGGCGGCCCCTCACTCGCCGCACGGGCTCTGCCAACTGCCTCGCCAGGCGGTTGATGGGCGGGACGAGCTGGGACGGGCCGACGGAAAGCAGGGGCCCTCCCGCCCACCCACTCCGCCCCGTCCGCCAGGTACAGGTGGGGTGGCTGGCTGGATCGGTCCCAGACCGACTCCCAACCCCGCGCCGCCACAAGCTCTCCTGTTGCAGTTGTATGCGATGCGGATAACAGCGACGCGACCCGTGTCCCTTCTTTGTTACCCCAACCTCGCACCGCTGCCCAGGCACGCGCCTAGCGGAGCGTTGCGAGCCCGTTGGGCAGGTGCCAGTAGCTGGGCAGCTGGGGCCGCCGGCTGAGCCCGCGTTCGACTCGGGAGCAGACAGCCCGGAGCGGGCGGCGTTGGCGTTGCGCTGCGCGTGGAAGCACGCACGTGTACCCCATGGGCGGGGTGCGGTCGGTACCGCTCTTCAGCAGGGGCCGGCTCCTCCCCCACGACCCGGGCTGCGACGAGCCGAGGAATGCGTCGCAGCGCGCGCAAGGGGCAGCGAGGCAGCAGGGGCCGCGAGAGGCAGGATCAAAGGCCGACTGATCGGGGCTCTTGTTTGAAGCATTACTGAGGAGGCTTGGTGCAGAGGGCGCCTCTTGCGGCCCCGCGGTTCCTTCACGGCCCATGCTTCGCGACCGGTGTTTCGATCGACGCGACCCGTGGGTCGGTACCGATTGGTGCCGAACGCTGCTGTCGCGAGCGGTTGCGCGCCAGAGGGGGATAGATGGATAGTGCTGTTTGTATTTTCAGCTATAATTGTAGCGGGCTCGGCCCCCCTCCAGATGCCCGCCGCACCCAGGTCGAGAGGTTACAGTAGAAAAAGTGATCTGAAGAGGCAAGAACCCTAACCTACCCTTGTCGCACGTCCGTAACCCTGGAAGTGCGGCCTGACAGCAGCTTCAAGTAGAAGCCCCATTCCACAGCCATTTCCACAACAGCTTTCCTTCGTTCGTTCCGTCATCGCAAGTCGCTAGACATCGCACGTCGAGCAGCCCCAAAGAATCCCGAGCTCCCAGGCCGCTCTAGAGCGCTGCGCCCTCCACGCCTTCCAAGTGGCCCCAGTGAGCTTCACTAAACCTCCGAGTATGCGGTCCGCTAGCGGCGCCGGAGACGCCCGCCGCGACGCGCCCTCGGAAGGAGCCACCGGAAGGGACCGGACGCTTCCCTTCCCCGGCCAAGTGGCGGCACCCGCCCCCGTCACCGGCCGCCGCGGTCCACCACTGACGGGCGAACCCATGACGCACCTGCCGCCCCCCATCCGGATCGCAACCGCCGCCGGCAGCAGCGGCGGCAGCGGCGGCGGCAACGGCGGCAACGGCGGCGACTCCACGCCGACGGCGCGGCAGCAGACGACGCCGACGGCGGGCGCCGCCGCTAGTCCGACGGCGGGTGGCATGTACGGCGGGCTGATGTCGCCGCGCAGCCCGCACCTGGCGTCGCCGCGCCACCGCTTTGACCTGGAGGCTCACATGGTGCGCGTGTGGGGAGGGAGGGAGGGGGAGGGGGGCCGCTAACCCGTCTCACACAAGTTTACACAGCCCACAGAGGTGGCCCTACATCGCGCCGCTCCTCAGTTCTCGTCTCCATTGGCGGTCAGGGCCGGTCAGGTTCCAGTCTGTGGTAACCAGCGCCTCCCGGTCATGGGACGTGTAAACCAGCAACCCGTAAAAACGTACGCAACCGTCAGCTCGACCTGGTTCCTTTGACCGTCCGCACGCTCACGCCACTCTACCCACTCGCCTGCCTGCTTGCCCTCGTGCGGCAGGCCGCGGTGGAGGCCGCGCTGCCCATGTCGCCATCGCGCAGCACCGCGGCCCACGCGGCGGTGGCGCGCGCGGCGGCGGCGGGCGTGGTGTCGAGCGGGGGCGCCCTGGGCGGGCTGCTCGCGGGGATGGGCGGCGGCGCGGGCGATGTGATGGACGAGGAGGGCATTGAGGTGGGGGCGGGGGGCCGGGGCGCGGGTGCGTTACAGGCAGGCAAGGGGCAGGCATATGAGGGGCGGTGAGCGAGGCCGCCGAGGTTACGGGGTGCCGGGTCGGTGGGTGCTCGGTCGGAAGGCCTCGCTAAGCCGAGGGCGACTGTACAGGCGCGCAGCCGGGCGGGCGGACAGGACGGGGTCGCAAGCAAGCAAGGATGGGCGGAGTCCCCCAGCGGCCAGGAGTACAGGTACAGTGGCATGGCGCTTTCAAATCAGCTGACCCATCCATCAAGGAGGAGGAGGCAGAGGCATGCATCAACCGCTCTCCAGCCGCTACGTCACCGCCTGCCTGCTGTCCCCGCCACACACACTACCCTACCCGGCTCCGACAGGAAATCTTGGACGACGTCATCTCCCGTGGAGCCTGCACCTGAGGGGGCCGGCACCTGAGGTAGCACTGGCTGACGTCTCGGTGGCTCGGTGGCGGCAGCGAGCGGCACGATACAAACGGGCCGCCGCTGGCGATTGGTTCACAATTGCTATCGGCGGTGACGGCGGCCGTGCGGCCCCCACCAGGCGTGCTCGGCCATCCCAGTGAAGGGTGCGCCCACCAGCGGGTGCGCCGCGGACGGATTGGTGATAGGATGCACGCGCCGGGAAGCGCGCGAGGCAGTGACGCGCGGGCTTGCGCGTGCTGCTGCTGCCGCGCATGAGGCCTGCGCGCCGAGTCCTTTCCACGCCGACAAAAAGTTGTAGGGGCCACGGGCGGCGGTGGTACCTTTCTTGCACGTTTCGCCTTGGCGTTCCTGGGTGGGCGCCTGCTGTTATTTTTCTATGGGAGCTTGCTGTCTGAGAACATGTTGTGCCCATCCATACTGTTGACTGATTATGTTGTTGGCTTCGTTTGCGTGGCGCGCGGGGCCGCGTGGGCGCAGCCACACGCATGGCACTTCGTTACGGTACGGCCTGGGGCGTAGCGCTGCTGCACCGCCCCCACAACTTTCGGGTTGGGCACGGGGGGAGGGGGCTCGAGGGTGTGGCAGGGCTACCCTCTCCGGCCCAGGGGCCGGCGTCACCCGCCGTGCATCCATTCCTCATGTTACAACACCCTTCCGTACTCAGCATCGCTCACGCCTATGCCATGTCGTACATGCACATGTACGGAAACTTGGAGACTGCTGCGGGGGCCTAGCCTTGATTGATTAATCGGCCGTAAATGCGCACAAAGCAGGCTGCGCAGCAGTTGGCGGTTGACCGTTGGCATGCAACGCCCGTACGGCCATTTATTTGTTGCGCCAGACGACAGCCAGGCTCCGAAACAGCGTCTTGGCTGCAAAGCAACCGCATCATGAAATATCTTCGGTCGGCGCGGCAGGGGTTGCTAGGCGCCGCCGCCAACGGAACACCCAGACGCCGCTGCTTCCCCACGCCTCTCGGGGCCTCCGCCTCACGTGCCCTCCAATGCACAGTGCAACCAGCTCTGGGTGTCAGACGCGAATCCATCCGCCAGAGATCCGGCGGCGCCGCCTTTCGGTCCCGCACGAAAGGCCAGTTCCGGCGTGGGGCGTCATCGGAGGAGCCGGTCGCCATGTCAAACACCAGGGACCGTGCCATGCAGGCATTGCACATGACCCATGTCGGGTGTCCCTCCAAGCTTCACCAGCCATCAAAACAAAGCCCATGTTGTTGCACATCCAATCGTTCTGCACCAGGAGGCATGGGTAAAGCAAGTTCACGGCCTACATGATCGTACGGCCTCAAGGCCGGCGGCAATCACCATATGCAATACACACGAGCAAAGGAGGGAAGGCTACAAGTAACAGAAAAGAAGATCATTCCTCGAATGCAGCAAATGCTTGGCTGCCGTACGAACGACCCGTGGGTCGTGCCACGGGGCTGCTTGGCGGCAGCGAGCCACGCCGACCCAGAGTTTTGCACGCGCCCAGCGTCAAATGCCCGAGTGCAAAATCGCGCGGTCGTGGATAAAAAAGCTGCGCGCGCAGTTTTGGGTTCGGAAGAGATTCGGTTCTCAGGCTTGGACTTGCCTTCCGACGCGTCAGTACCTGCACTCCAGCACCGACGGGGCCGCGCGGTGCGGTGCGCCCGGATTTGGGGCCCTACCCCACTCCCCCTCCTCTCTCACCTAACATGGGATTCCATCCCGCCCCGTGACCCATCACACGCCACGCGGCACAGATGTGACTACCCCTCCGCCCCTCCGCCGCCAGTGCCCGTACGGCAACGCTGTGCCCCATGACATGGCACCCATGGCAGTGGGCAGCACGGGCCCAGCCCCCCACCCCGCTGCTGCTGGCGGCCCGCCTCCCGCCTCCGCCTCCGCGCTTTGCTGCTCCTCCTCCCGCTGCCGCTGCGCCCACTTGCCCCGCCTCCCCCTTCTCCCCGCAAACCAGGGCGGGTCACGTCACCCTCCCCGCGCCGGCCCCGCCCCAGCGCGCAGCTGCAGGTGTTGGTGGATCTCGCGGTAGCAGCGGAGCAGCCGCCGCTCCCATTCGGGCGAGTGTAGCAGCGGCCCCAGCGCGTTCATGCCCCCTGCTGCAGCTCCTCCTCCTCCGCCTCTGCCTCGGCCGCTGTCGCCGCTCTCCTCCCCGCCGTACGTGTCTCTGTTGCCATGCTGTCCACACTCGCCGTACACGCCGTACTCTTCCAGGGCTGGCGGCAGGCACCACCTGGTGTAAGGCGGTACGGCGGCAGGGCCACAGCACATGCGTACGGTAGCTGCACACAAGGGGCTGTGGAGCCGGGCTGGTCCAGGCGGTAGGACAGACACAGACAGCGCCTTTTCCTCAGGGTCGCAGCACCCGGTAGCAAACGAGCGGCCTGGGTGCGGCCAGGGTGCCGCTCCGCACCCCTTTCGCTGCGTTCGTCCTTCGCCCGCGTTGGCCTTTACCAGCGACCGACACAGCAAGTTCGCCGTTAGGCGCGGCCGTGCCGCTCTCGGCCCTTCCGTCACCGACCTCAGATGGTCCCCCCCCGCCACAGCCGTCCCTCTCATGGCCTGCAGAACCCGAGCAGACTTGAGGGACCGTGTCGCAACTCCTCCATAACCCGAATCGTGGCCCTCCCTCCACATCCTCCTGCCAGTCCCCTACCGGAACTCCGGCCCCAACGCCCCAAGGGCCGCACTCTTCCCGCCGTGTTGGCCGCACCGCACCGACCTGCTGGGTTTGCACCAACCGCGTTGTCCCTGCCCACCTACCTGCCCGGGCCCAGCAGGCAGAAGTCCGCGGGCGTGTACAGCACGGGCGCGCGGGTCGCGTAGTGGTGGGGCGCCAGGAGCACCAGGTCGCAGTCGCGGGCGGAGGACGCGCCGGCGCCGGCGGGCAGGTCCAGCGGCGGCGCGGGGTGCGGGTGGCGGCGCCGCGGCTGCTGAAGTTGCTGCTTCTGCTTCTGCTTCTGCTGCTGCTGCAAGGCCAACGGTTGTGACGACAATGGTAGCGATGGCGGCGGCACCGGTGGAGGTAATGCGTCGGTCGGCTGGTGGCACTCGGGTTTGCTTGCCGGTCGGGCAGCGGTGGTAGGGGGCTCCGGGGGCGAGGCACGCGACTGCGGTTCGCACCCGGTGGGGCCGGGAGTGGGAGGAGGTGGGGCCGCGCTCGTGGCGGGCTCGTGCGGTCGAGATGAAGGCGGCGGAGGTGGAGATGGTGGGGGTGCTGGTGGAGGCCGCGAGGGCGGCGGCAGGGGCATCAGGTCGCGCCAGAAGGGGTGCGCGGAGCTGAGGAGGGGCGACTGTGGGTGCGCGGGGTCCGCCAGGCGCAGCAGGCCCCGAGTCATGTGCCTGCGGGGTCGGTCGGGCGGGAGGGCGCAACCAAGCGCCAGAGAGAGCACCTCTTCGGGAAAAGTGCGAAGTGCCGAACAGCGAGGAGCAACATCAATGGACGCATCGAAGACGGGCAGGAGAACGTCGCAAGGGACAGTCCGTGGTGACCCCCGGGGGAGCGGCACCCGCACCCGAGGAACGCGTTGGAAACAACCACCGCCCCGCCACGCAGCCGTCCCGTAGCCCGTCCCCGCCCATCCGTTCTGTCCCCGGCAAGCTGAGTGTCGCAGGCCGGCAACCAGCTGCCGGGCCTGCCCCCCCCACCCCCCAACCTGGCCGACCCGGAGGCCTCAGTCACGGTGCGCACTGCAGACCATCATTAGCTGGTGTTGGCCGGGCCAGCTCACCGGCACGCCGCCTCCGCCTTCGCGGGGCTGATGCCTCCTGGCAAGCGGCCGTTACCGCTGCAGCTGCCGCGGGTCGCTGCCCTCCACCGGCGGCCGCCGCCAAGGCAGCCGCCGAACAGCGACCGGTCGCCACCGCCGCCGCTGCCGCTGCCGCGCTTCTCATAAGCTGCAGCTCTGCCGCCGACGGCAGCGCCGCCGCCGCTGAGGCTGCCGCACGCCGCGCCATCCGCCGGCACCGCTGCGGGCGCTGCCGCCACGGGCCGGCCCCCGGGCGCCCGACCCGCGGCCTCTTCGAGACCTGTGCGAGGGGTCGCGCAGACCCACACCGGGGCCAGGGTTGAGTTCCGACACTCTGTCTAGAGCATAGCGGCGACAACCGCCAAACAGCGAATCCGCAACGATGGGGCTTAGGGGCTGTTCCGAAAGCTGTCTCCAGGCAAGGGCATACCACTGAGACCGCCTATGGATTCCCGCCCGCCCGAGCGCCCAGCTGCCGCCTCGCCCCGCCCCGCCACCCGCAGGTTTTCTTTAGCCATCCTCATCCACTCGCCTGCGGGTGGGCGCCACGGCCCGGCACCTCTGCCCGCCCAGCCATCCGCAGCCACCTGTTAAGAGTTGGGTGATGCGCCACCTGAGCAACCTGGCGCCAGGCTGCTCAGATGGCCCGCACCACGGCCCGACAACACGCCTACCCGCCCCGCTCCCGCCCGCTCAGCCACCCTCAGCCACTCACCCGCTGCCAGGCACCACAGCGCATACATCGCGAACGCGCCGCTGCGGCCCAGGTGGTCCGGACTGCCCGGCATGGGGCCCAGCGAGCCCGCGCCCCCGCCTCCTTTCCCTCCCCCATGCTTCCTGCCCGCACCGCCGTCGTCGTTGCCCCCCTTGCGACGCAGCGACCATGCCAGCCGCAGCCGCAGCCGCAGCCCGGGCCACAGCCCCGCGCCGCCGTCGCCGGGCATTCCCAGGAGCGCCATCTCCTTTTGGCGCCGCGTCAGCCGCTCCCGCTCCGCGCGCCGCCTGCGAGCGCCCCACTCCCTCAGCGCCGCCGCCACCGCGCGAGGGGGAGTCAGCAGCCCGGGCGGCGGCAGCCCAGGTTTCGGCGCCTGCCCCTGCTGGCGAGATCAGGACAGGGAGCGCGTTCATGATGTACTCCAGATCTCCTATCAATCCGAATGTGAAAGCCGTGTGGCTGACGTGATAAGTCCATGCGCCTCGACCGATTGCCCGGTCTCCTACATTGGTACGAAATGGTACACGATTCGAAAGGCAGCTCCGGCGTAAGGACAGGGCCCCGGCTCTTGCCCTCGCGTCGGGTTTGTACCTGTTGCTGCCGCTCCTGCTGTTGTGGCCGCTCCGCGTTGCGCTGGCCGGCCCCTGGATCGGTCAGGACCGCGGCCAGGGGCCAGAGCGGCGCCACCAGCGGGTGTGCCACGGCCGTGGGCAGCCGGCGGCTGGGAGCCACGTTGTACATGAGACCCGTTACGGCCTGGGGCGGGATGCGTTGGTGGGTGGCGCAAGGGGCTCAACTCCTGATGATGACAGGACGGCTAAGACTGCGCAGCGCAGCGGTTCATGCACAAGCTTCAGAGTCTCTGAGACGCGCCAACAGGGCAGGACATTAGTTAGGCTAAGCGGAAAGGCACATATGGGTAGCGCCTGCAGGTTCTGCTCGCTGGGGTTGAAGCCAAGCCGCGTATCAGATGCTTGGGTGTGGGAGTGAAGAGGTCGTGCGCCTGTTGAGGTTTCACGCGAGGAGGCTCTTCCTTCGTGCCACCCGGCGTAGCGCGCTCCCCCTCCTCCCAACCTCAACCCCAACCCCAACCCCACACCCGCCAGGCACATGCCTGCTCGGCAATTCACCGCACGCCGACGCATCCCCACGACCCAGCCCCCCCTCCCCCTTCCCCCCCGCCGGCGCCCACACCTCGTATCGCTCCCGGGTGGCCGCAAACGGGTCCACCAGCGCAGCGCCCGACAACCCGTCATCGTGCCCCAGCAGCCGCGGCTTCGGACCCGGGCCGGGGCCGGGACCAGAACCGGGGCCAGAGCCACCGCCCGAGGGCGGTACAGACTCCGCCTCCACCACCACCACCGCCAGCTGCGTATCCGGTGCCAACGCCGGCGCCTCGCTGTGCGCCTCTGTCGCCGCCGTTGTCGTCGCCGCAGCCTGCGCCGCTGGCGGCGCCAGTGGCGGCAGCAGCGCCGCGCAGTCGGCGGCGTAGGCGGCGCTCAGCGCCATGTGGGCGTGCCACATGAGGTCGATGTCGTACATGGGCACCAGCATGGGCGCGCCGGGCGGCTGCGTGGCGGCCAGGCCCAGGAAGCGGTGGTAGCGGGTCAGGCCGGCGGACAGGAAGCCGGGGTCGGTGTAGGGAGCGCGGAGCACCTGCGCGGAGGGTGGGGTGGGGGTGGGCGGATGGTTGGGTGCGGGTGGGGTCAGCGTGCACCAGGCGGTGTACACCCGTGCCTGACTCGTTTCGGTCCTGTTCAGTGATTGCGCAACGAGATGAACATGGTCACTGCATCCAGCACGCTGCACCGCGACCGCCCAAAGCAGCGGATGGCGCCCGCCCCGTTGTGAAGAGCGTGAGCGCCAGGAAACCACCGTCCCGCAGGGCGCCTGGCCTCTCTCC